>JADLZL010004016.1:0-128348 GCA_015844335.1 Chrysopogon serrulatus
GAAGCGGCCGCCAGCGTCAACGCCATGGGTGAGAATCAGCTGGTTGCCTCCTTGCGGTTTTCTCTCTGTTCATCTTCCACGAGCTCGATTCATTACGCTTACTCGGGATGAGGGTCATCAGCGGCGAGTACCACCTTCTTCCCCCAATGGTGGTGACTCAGCGGCACCTGGATCAGCCAGGTCCCTCGTCTCCGGTTCCTCCGGTTCGTCGAGCTCTTCTGAGTCCGACAACTCGCCTAAAGCGCCAACCCTTGGGGTCCGAGCGGAATCGAGAGGGAGAGGACCCTCTATACATTCACGGGAGCGCTCGGGTTTTAGCAAGGAGAGGGATGAGGCCCGAGCAGTGCGGCGTGTCTCTCAAGCGATTCGGCATTGCGCAAAAGCTGAATGGGAGGATCGGCGCAAGCAGCTTTACTGCGACACCATCACCGGTTCGGCATCCTTGCACGGATCTCTTCCTTTTTAATCTTCTTCATGTACTCGACTTGCCTTCCTTGTCCAGCACTCTCTGCGCTGGGAGAACGAAGCGTCCCGCGGCGGAACAAGGTGGCGAGCAAGGTGAGCGCCGGAGAGGAGAGCGCGGCGCGCTCGGGCGCTGTGGACGGCCGTGTTGATCGAGCCGTCATCCAAGGTGTGCACCTTGGTGTGTCTCTCTTGGTTTGGCGGCGATGACCTCCCCGACCGGCAAGGACCTCCTTCCGGGCCGCCGGATTCGCCGGGCGGCCCTCCTCATGAGATTGAGGATATCAATGAGCATCACGGAGCACTTTGAGAAGATCATCTGTCTGGCTGCTCGCTCAAGCTGGATGTACCAATCCTCGTCTGTTCTGTATATAAGTTATTTATTCAAAGAGTGGTTTGAGTAATTAGGAGTTGAATCGCGAATAATGAAAGTATCTCTGGAGATGTAGCTTGTTCATGACTCTGCGTTGAATCTTTGAGATAAGCGCCTGTTTGGTGTTTACGAATCAGAAAACAACTTCGGTGATGTTTCCCGAATGTAGTGACATCACTTTAGGTGAATCTTGTCTTTGTCCGCAGCCAGGCGGCATGGCATTGTTACCACTCGTGTGTCATTCAGCGGCACCTTTCTCTTCTTGAATAAACCAACGGTCGAGTCTCCGGAAGTCAGTACGAACCATTAGGCTAAACGCGTACACACCCCGGACTACTTTGAACTATATCGGCTATTCGGAAATTTTTTTAAGCTAAGAATGTTCGCTTCATGGAAGCTGTTGTTAAACTCTCTTTTATGAACCAACTTCAACACTGGGATAATGACTGTAGAAACCTTCCATTGATAGCTTTCGGTAAACTCTTCTCCGGAAGAGTTTTCAAAATATATACGGTACACATCATATCAAAAAGGTCGCTGTTCGAGGGACCATTTCTTTGAATCTTTCTATCTTTCATTCAATGGGCAATATAGTCTTCCAAACCAGATTACCTTACAGTGAATTGCTTCATTCTAACTTTCTTGTTGTTTATGTAATACTTGGCAACACGTAACTTGTTTTTCTCCATTATTTTCCAGTGCCTTGAGACTTAATTAGATGCAAGTCTTCTTAACTCATCTATCATTAAATTTGTATAATCTTCCTTTCCCAAAAATCTTTTTCAAAGCATAGTCTTGAACCGACAAAACTCACATGGTAAAACAAAGATGATGCCCATAAAAACAGGAGATGTTTGAGTCGAATGACAAGCCATTCGGTAAGCCCATAATGCTTCATTAAGAACCAAATGCCATCTTACCGGTTTCTCATCAATCTTCTTCACGGATGATCTTAATCATGATTTTATTTGATGGCTGTAATGATGGCTTGTGCATAATAAGGAGAGTATACAACTTAATCCCATGTCTTCGGTAAAATCTGAAACTCCGAAAATTAGTCACTGTTGGAGTCGTTATGGTTTTGAGGGATCCCAAACCCGTGAATTAGATGCTCTTTAACAAAAAGCTGATCATATTTTCTGACGTGACCTTCTTCAAGGGAATAGCCTCAACCCACTTGGTAAAATAATCTATGGCCAAGAGCACAAACTTATGTCCTTTGCTCGAAGGAGGATGAATTTGACCAATTAAATCTATGCCCCATCCTCTAAATGGCCAAGGTTTGATTATTGGGTTCATAGCGGATCTTTGGAGCCTTTTTGAATATTGCCGAATTTTTGACAATCATGACATCCCTTATAGTATTCAAAAACAATCTTCTAGCATAGTTGGCCAAAAATAACCGGTTCTCCTAATTATCCACTTCATTCGAGCAAGCTGATTGATGTGCACCATATAGTCCTCCATGCACTTCATACATCACCCTTACGGCCTCTTCTGTGATTCAAGCATTTAAGTAATACTCCATCTATATGACTTATAGTATAATTGATCATCAGAAGCACGAACTTGGGGCTTTATACCTGAGCTTTCGAAGTACTGCGTGATGGATCCTCGGATATGCCCGGCGTCTACATACCTCAATCATCAACAATTTGACGCGGCTTTTGCGTCTATAATTGAGAATTTCTTGATTTTCGGAGTATCGAGCGGTTTGATAACTTATTTGCTTCTTCATTGTGCTCCTAGGGATATGATGCAAGGTCGCTACTTCAGCTTTTAAAAAGTTCCGGCATTCTTCATAATATTCTTTCAACACATCATTCTTGCACTCATGTTGGCCAATCAATTGGTTGATCACTAGCTCAGAATCTCCAAAGATCTCAACGACAACAGCTTTTACCTTTTTAAAGCTGAAGCCCTCTTCAATGCTTCATGCTCTGCTTGATTGTTAGTAACATAAAACTTAATGGGAATAGCATATTCAAGGTTATCCCTTGTGGAGAAATCAAGAGAATACCAGCACCACCACCTTTGCTGCGGGGATGAACCATCAGAAGAATAAAGTCAAGGCACAATGATTATCATCTCAATAGAAAGATCACGATGTTGTGCAATAAAATCAGCAATAATTTGACCCTTTACCGCTGCTGATTCTTATTTTAAGTCAAATTCTAATAAACAAGCAAAAATCCACTTGCCAATCGCTATTCAAAATTAGGCGATGCTTTATATGCTTTATTACATTAAACTAAAACTACCACGCGTTAGGCATTTAACAAGTAGTGCCAAAATTTGGTACATGGTAATACACACATAAGCAAAGAGGGTTTCTGCATGCCGGAAATAATATCTTGTCTACGGATCCAATAGCTTTGTAAGATAAGCTATTACTCTCTCTTTTCCTTCAAACTCTTGCATGAGGGCCGATCCTATTGTTGCCACGCCGGTACACGTGTCGCAAGAAGGCTTGTCAAGTTTGTGGAGGTACACTGCTGGTGGTGCCTTCATGTATTCTTTGATTTCTTCAAAACGCCTTTTGTTGTATGTCACCCCATACGAATTCTTGATTTTCTTGAGCTTCAAAGTGGAGAAAAGGCAAGACTCTTTCTGATAGATTGGATGCCAAAATCTTCTCACAAAATTAATCTTGCTTAAGCGTTGATTGTAATTCCGTGGTGGTTGATTGGTTTGACCTTATCTATCACTTCCATGCTCTTTTTTCCGACTCTCAATCCTCCTTTATGAACAAGAAATCTCAAAACTCACTAAACTCCGAAAAGCACAATTATTTGGATTCATTTCAACCATGCCTTCTAGTAGCTCGAGTCTTCTTAAATCGGCTAAATGTCTTCATGGTTTAGACCTGGACGACCAATGCCATCAATATAAACTCCACGACTTTTGCGATCAACTCATAGAAGATGTATATTCATATTTCCGTTGATAAGTTGCACCCCGGCATTCTTTAAGCCAAATGTCATGACAATCCATTCAAATAAACCAATATGAACGGGCATCGAAGGGTTTTTGAGATATCTTTCCATTGCCATGAAAATCTGGTTATAACCAAGTTCCCATCCCATAAAGCTAATGACTTCATGTATCACATTTGCGTCTACCAACAAACTGGCGGCATTGGGTATCCATCCATGAGTAGCTTTTTAAGATTTTAAAATCTGTCATACTCATCTTCCATTCTTTTTGTATGGGGAACTAATTTGAATCCATTACGCGCGCATACCCTGCATGGCGAGATAAATTTACTTCAACAATCTTTTCAATCTCCTTCTTCCGCATCTAAGCCCAATACCTACTCTTTATAAATTTTCCATGGAGGGTTGTTTGTAGGGGAAGCGATATCGGTCTGTAGGTCGATGTTCAACAATAGAGCGATCAATCCAGCAGCATCTGTATAATCCTAAGCAAACAATCTTTAAATCTTTTTAGAAGATCTGGTAATTGTAATCTATATTGCGGATCCGAGGTTCATGCTAATGTACACATCGGTCTTGACCTAGTATCACCAAGTTTATCTCTTCCAACTTGTCGATGACAAACCGCGTCAGTTTTTCCTTTATTGCCATCGGGTTGGTTACCCATCAAAAGTCTTTGTGAGGCCCATTTGGTACAGGGGTTTGTTGATCTCTGTTGAAGACATTCCGCAGGATACTCCCGTTTTTGCTGGAGAAACAATCAATGCCATCATATTCCCAATAAGCGGGCTCGAGCGGCAACGCCTACGGAATCATCGGCGTGAACAACTTCAATATCATCTCCACCCTTGAATAAGAATTTAGTGCGTATTAGAAGGAATGCAACAATTGGCTTGAATCGGTCTCTTCCCAAAAAGCGGTTGTATGCCCCACTGCCATCAATGACAAAGAAGGTAGTGATCAAAGTTTTGACCCAATCATCAACTCAACATATGTCTGACTCCACGGGTATCGGAAGGATTGCCGGCAAAGTCTCTAAGAATCATGTCGATTTTTTAACAAGTCTTCACCAGGTCATCCCAAGTTTCTGAAGGTAGCATGGCATAATATTGATAGCGACTCCTCTATCAACAAACATTTTAGTCGAGGCTTGCCATTGGCGTATCCTTTCAAATAAAGTGGCTTTCAAGTGACGATGCTTGGCTGGTTTTGTCGCTTTCTTTGTGTCGGGACAAGCTAAGCCATCAAATCTTGAAACTCACTTTCATCAAAATTAGAATATACTTCTTCTTGAACATCTTGGTTTTTAGGGTTATAAATACCGATGGAAGGAAGAAATGCCATGCCGTATCACACGAAGGGCCACCGCTCATCGGGTTTCTTTTAGGATGCCATGCATACATTGCTGTTGCTTGTTCTAGCTCCTTATTCCTCAAATGTTGAATAACTTCTCTTTTGACTTTCTCGATCTGGGGCACCACTGTCCTTTACGCCATATATATATTCCGGGAACTTCTCCTTCATTGTATCCTTTATAATGAGTCCGTTGATCACCAAACCTCTTTCTTTCTGATTTCTTGTCTATTTTTAAGCACCCGATCGTCCTCAAAAAAGCGTGTTCCAAGTCTTTCATGGGTATGGACTGACGGTTGACTGACCAGTACTGTACCCAAAATATTGATCACTGCATTCGGGGGCAATTGTTTCTAGCGGGCAACTTCAAGCCTTCATTCAGCAATGGCAAAGAATAAACACCCCCAATGAGGCATTTCCATCTCCCTCATGTGTTCTTCTTTGTTCTCTATGGTACACCTCTTCTTCGTATCTCGGCGTTCTTACATAAACCTTTGCTCTTCATAATACTCTCTCCTCTTCTTTGCCTTTGCCACTTGTTCAGCGGGGATGCGTGATGTAACCCTGGGTTTAGAGGTTTCACCTCTTTTCGATTGACGAACCGAACCTTTTGCTTCGACTCCTCTCCGGTATTCGTCGGGATCGTACGTTCTTTTTGTCGAGTTAACCTCGCGCGCGCTTTACGGCTTTGGGGATCCTCTGAGAAACCATATATTCTGGGGAAAATCATATTTTGAGGAAAAGTACGACCATCAATGCTTCATTTGCCATCGAACTTCAAATGCCCTTCTTGGATAGCCTTACGAGATCCGCGCACGCGAACACTTTCGACAGCAATCATTGATAAATGAGAGTTGGTGTTATAGTAACCATGATACTTCTTGCTCTTTTACTCGCCCCGGAGTAGCATAGGATGTCCCTCTAGCAGTTTGATGCGTCCTTCTCACTAACGGATCAAAGGGTTTATCTAACTTGGAGACATCAAAATCATAGAGTTCCTTTTTGTTGTGACAGCTAACTTGAGTGAGCTCTTTTGCCCCGGTCGGTTCAGCGTAGCTATCTCGTCATCGTCATCGTATTGGTAGCACTTCCAGAAAACTTCGATACATTTCACTAGCAATATTACCCTTTTGGAAGCGGTTATCTCTCTTGAACCCTTGAGCTTGATTACTCCCATGGCCCCTTAATCGTTGTGAAAGTTGACCAAGATCATCAAACTCCATGCCGAATAGACTTCTCGACGATTTTGCATGCCTACTATAGCCATCCCTTGTCAAGCGATCATCTGGCAAATTGAGAGAATAACAAGGTTCTTAGTTTTCAAACCTTTGAAGCTACTCGTGACATTTTATTAGCTCTACGCCTCAAACTCATGAGGTCAACGGGTTTTCTTCTCATTAGTGTCGGTAAAGAAATGCGCATGAAACTTACGCTGCAACTTTCCTTATGTACCAATGGAATGGGTACGGCAAGGAAGGTAAACCATGTAGTAGCCTGTGAGAGATAGGGAAATATCAAATTTTCAAGCAAATACGTAGGCCTCCCAAAGGCTGCATCAGTAACGTGATATTCTCCAAAGTGCTAGTATCATCTTGACGAGAAAACTTAGTCCACCAAATCCGTTGGAGGTTTGACTCTCTTGGAGAAGATGCCACTCTATTATACCATTCTAGATAAGGAGACTTGTATGAATAAGATTGATTTTTTGGCTTTAGGTAGAAGCCGATTTGCATCATATCGACCATCCCTATGCATAATAAGATCAGCATCTGGGTTAGGAGTTCCTAAATTGTTTGCCTTCGAGGAAAGGTATACGACGTACTCTTGTATCTGAATTCGGCAAAGCATCAAGCATTATAATCGGTAAATTCACGATATCCATCTCCATACATATTCCTATGCAGCCTATTTGATCTTTGGAGACACTTTGAAAGGCGATGGGGGTACATCTCTGTTGTACCAAATGTCCCTTAAGCCTTAATATAGGTAGGAGAATTTGTTGTTTTTCATTGGGGAGGCGGGTCCTCCTTTGTTTTGAGCCGGATGCTCCATCATCATCAGGCACACTTTCTTGATACTTTGGTACATTGAAAAGTGCAGGTCCAGCAATTGGGCCAATATTTTCTTCAAAAATACTTATCGGTGGTTGGACCGAAAGTGTTGACCATGATTGCGAAAAGTGTTGAGAAAAAGCTGTATGGTGATTTGTCATAGTTTCCCCCATAGCTTTTGTAGACCAATTCGACATTTTTAAAGGCATCTTCTTCTTGATTACAATCGGATTGATGTGGAAGAAGAACCGCCCAACACTTGCTTACGGATCACCTTGTTGCTCTTATTCTTGGAAAAGGACATCAAACACTTACATTTGAAATTGCTCACATGCTTGGCGTACCAATTCTCTCAAATTTTTCACGCAACTCATCCATGGTCACATCGAGCGTGATAGTTGTTGATTTCAGACATCTTGAACGATGGTGTCCCACAGAGGTGTGCCAAAAAGTGTGTTGACACAAAATGTGACGCCTTAGCTACGCGCTACCACGACAAAGCGGGAAGGCGTGGCTTCGATCAGGTGCGGGGCGGTTGGGAGATCCGGGCGTGCCGATCAATTTAACTCTGGCCCGACAAGGGATAAAGATTTGTTAAATACATAGCCGAACATGTTGGGTAAAACGGGCAGTTCTATATATCACATGACCTGAAGCCATACGGCGACATACGGCTATAGGAGGCATACGCGATCATGCACATGATTCATTCGGCTAATTTAAAGGCAAAACACATAAAGCATTGATTCTGGGAGTGCGCATGCCATGAGAGGAACATGTTTGAGTGATCAGCCTTCTAAATGCATTTTGAAAACTTTACTCACCCAAGACACTAAGCCAAGCAAGACAAACATCACATCAAGAGAAAGCCCATCGAATTAATTTATAAACTTTAAAATTCATAATTTTCTTATAATTATATTTATTCTAAATCAACCAAACTTGGGGAATTTTATCCAAATATCAAAAATATTAATTTTATTTAGTGCTTTCTAAGCACAACCCAAAATCAAAAATTTTGGGGTGTGACGACCACCACAATAAATCAAAGCATTTTACGTGGTGGTTAGATTTTGTGACCACCATGGTTAATAAAATGACACTGTCTCGCAAAATCATTTTGTACTAATGGGTCCGGATGACCACAACTAGGCTGTGAAAAATTGATTGTAGGGGCCTATATATCTGTTTCACACATTAAATTATGCTTAAAAACTCAATTTATCCTCATTTCCAGATCTAGGCTGGTAAGACCAGTTTCAATGATGAGTTTCATGGCGTTGTTTTCATGTCATATAAAATTAAATGAAATTTAGGTGAAACACTCACTTTCAATGGAAAGTTTTCTTTTGTGATTTCATTAATGACATTTAATTTTTATGACTCTTTGATAGTTGGTAATTGAGTCAAGAGATTTTCATCCCTATGGAACTCATTTCTTTCCTTTGTTCTAAAAATGTTGCCAACGTCATAAAATTAAAACACTTATGTGGCTGTTTATTAAGTGCAAATGAAACATGAAACTTCTAGTAAGATTGGTCTATAAGGTACACCCTTAGAAATCATTTAGACCAAAGCATTCAGTGGGATGTTCAGAAGGGAATGTGCAAGGGTAGATATCTCAAGTTCGCATCCTATGAACGGCACATCAAGTCACTTATGGCTTGTGACCCTGTTTCTTACCTAGTGGGTTTCCTGGTAATATTTTTTTTTTATTATTTAATGCCGCTTGCAAAATTCATAAATCGATTTTTGGAGCCAGGACACCTAATAGGACTATTGCAAATAGGTTTTCAGAGGCCGTCAGCTTATTAGGTGGGCCCGCCTAGCTAATCATACCAGCTGTCAAACAACAGCATTTGAATTATTGCGTTCAGCATCAGATGGGATAGATGCTGTTTCCCACAACCGCTACCAAACAATAGCATTAATGACATCTAATAATAGGATGACCCTTGCAAATCGTTGTGTACAGCATTTGATGGGATAGATGTCTCTACCAAACAACATGTTCAGCATGCATTTGATTGGATCGATAGATACCAAACAACAGCTAATGTCATCTAATAATATATAGGATGACCATTGCAAATCGTTGTGTTTAGCATGTGTTTAGCATTTGATGGGATAGATGTTGTTTCCCACAACAGCTAACAAACAACAGCTAACAAACAACAGCTAACAAACAACAGGTACCAAACAACAGCTAATGTCATCTAATAGGATCACCACTGCACATCGTTGTGTTCAGCATTTGATGGGATAGATGTCGTTTTCCACACGGCTGCTGCAGATCCTAGAAAGGACGACTTGGAACTTCATTACAGGGTCAATGTTGAGGGTAAGTAGCAGAATTATTGTATTTTATACAGTTACTATTTTGAACCCATCCGTTGATATTACATACTACGTCAATTACAGTTTGTTTATGAGAGTAACATATATAAACCATGGATATTCATGTAACTTTTGATCTATATTTTACATGCACACAGGTACTAGGAATGTTGTAGATGCGTGTAGGATCTGCAAGGTGAAAAGGCTTATATATACCAGCTCTACTGCTGTTGTATTTGATGGAGTTCATGGACTTCACAACGTCAATGAATTAATGCCATACCCTGATACGGTAGGATTATAAAATTAATTCAAGCACACCAGACGCAATTAGTAATATGGAACACCGCAACTAACTATACTAAGTAGTATTATTGTTCCGTTATTTTATTCCTCCCGTCTCTTCTAGTGACTTGAAATTCCATATACAAGTCATGAAAAAAGACAACTTATAGACAGTTCTCGACACACTGTTACTACACAAATTTTTTCTAATGGATTGTTCGTGGCAGTTTCCTGATGCATATGGCAAACCAAGGCAGAAGCAGAAAAGCTAGTCTTGAAGGCGAATGGCCTAAACGACCTCATAACTTGTTGCATACGTCCCGGTAACATATTTGGTCCTGGTGATCATGTGATACCAATTGTTGATTACTACGGAAGAATACATGTAAGGAAATATGTATGGCATTGTCACAATTTAATATTCTTATATTGCACCTAACTCCGCTGGTCATTAGTGGTTCATGGTAGCCTAGTAATGGGATTGGAATATAGTATATAAATATGAAATTGACCTATCTTTCAGCTTATACAGGCACTACTATATAAGTATTATTTTACAGAGGTGGCTTTTAACATCCATCACATTTAGTGTCACCTGTAAAATGTTCCTCTGAAAATCGATTTATATGCTAAATAATTGTCCAGAATAAGTGTTTAGCATTTCATATTAAGTATATTAAGATGTACTTTGAGATTAACATGATCTATAGTTTTTTAGTTGCAATTTATTTAATTGAAAATATAGTTTTAAGAGCTCTAGTTAAGAAATTCAAAAATTAGAACTTTTGACCAAACTCAGATGTTGACATGGTCTATAACAAAGTTATATTTCCCAATACAATCTCAAAACTTGTTCTTGACAGGTTTTTCATTTGAAATTTGTAGCCCCCAAATTTTCAATTTTTGTTCTATTATTTAGATATTTAGAATTTATTTTTTTTGGAATGATCTAAACATTTGAAAGGTTTAGATAAAAGATGTAGTCAAAATCTTGTAGCTGACATTTTTTTTTGTTTGGAGATTGTTTAGTCATACATGTTCAGTATTTTAATTTTTAGATTCTGAATCCATTTTTTCAGACAACCACGGTTATTGGAGAAACACTCTGTGCCATGGTTACAATGCCCAAATTTTTCAAAGAAGATATATAAAGCAAGATAATACAAAACAATAACATTCTATACTTGGATACAAAGAGATATTTGTGTGATGTGGTGGTAGGAAGGTGTTACGTGAGATTTTTAGGTTAAGAGTTTGAATTTAAAGAAGTGCAAACGCACAAAAAGTTGCACCACTTGGGTCTTCTTCTACGGTTAAGAATTTTTCTTTTTTTATATCTTAATCCATACTTTTTTCAATATTATAGAAATCATTTACAAAGCAAGTATACCTTAAGGTGTTTGCATTGCCTCTATTAATCATTATGGCTGTGCTACTTGCGAGATTGCTTTTTGTAGAACTGTAGTATGGGCTGATTCTGACCATAGAAGCACTAGATCTTTTTAATGCCCTTTATGTATCATTGATTCCTCTATGCGTGTGTAGAAATTACCTACTATACAATGTTCACAGATTATTTTTGGTGATGGAAATAACTATGATGATTTCGTTTATGTCGAAAATGTGGTTCACAGTCACCTCTGTGCTGAGAGGACTCTTTCTACTGATGAGGGAGCTAAAATCAGTGGAGGCAAAGTATGTTCTGACCACTCCATATACGAAAACATTATTTTTATAACCTATTTCACTGACATAGTACAACATTTGCAGGCATACTTAATAACTAACATGGAGCCAATAAATTTGTGGGATTATCTATATGTGGCTCGCATTGAACTTGGATACAAAAGGTCAATTTTGTCTAAATCTTTTGTGCTTACATATGGATAGAGTGCATAATAACAATTAACTGAGCAACCATTACTGCATTATTAACATTACATTGACTAGTTGTTGCTGCAACACATAACCCGACACATGTGTTCTATTTAGAGCATGTTTGGGATTGCTCATAAAATCTGCTACACAAACTTCACTATAGAGTAGCTCTACAAAAAAACTAGAGTTTCTGGAGCACTCTTTTAGCTCTCACAACTCTACCTTTTCTCTAGACTAGAGCTGCAGCTCTTTGGCACAAAAATATAGAGCAGAGCTAAACAAAATAGAGCAAAACAGTCCCAAACAGACCTTTAATGACCATCTCGGCCCACATGCTAATTCATAGTTGTACTCAAATAATTTCAAGGGTGTGTAGAATGTCATGACTCATGTTGTGTGCATGACCTCACAACCATGCTTCTTGTCACTATAGCACAGTGCATCCTCAAATAGATGGGGTGCACACCACATTTCATCAGTGATTAATTTTGAGCAAAATGATCAGGCCCCATTTGGATTGAAGGAAATCCAAAGGGAAAACGTAGCAATCTGAAATGGAGGAAAGGAAATCGATGCTTGTGTTTGGAATGAAGGAATCGCAAGTTTATTTCCTCTGCAATCATGTAGCAGGCTAGCCATTTGACAGGAACTGAAACATCCACTCCGATCCATTGTTTTCATTTCCTTCGCGCTTGTCCGAGGCAACGCGTGCACTGACATCGACTGAGTGGACAAGAACAAGCTACATTTTTGTTTTTAATATCCTGAACTGATAGTGGCCGGTCCTAGCATCTTTGGTCAGTAAGTCAGTGGCTTAGAGATACATCTCGTCATGGTTTAAATGGCTGCTTCTTTTTCTCCACTTGTGGGACCCATCAAATCTATTTTCATGTGTTTCAATTCCTGTGTTCCAAACACCTAATCCAAAGTTTTGTTTAAGTTTTCCTTTATTTGGTTTCACCGATACCACCATATCCTATTCCAATGTTTTTTTTTCATTCCTCTGTTTTCAATTCCTCCATTCCAAGCAGGCCCTTATTTGTGAGCAATTTGACCTATGATTTATTGTGAGCACTTGAATCCCATGTAGAATAATTTTGTTAGGATCACATTTTAAGTTTAGATTATAGAGTTTTGATTCCATCAGTTTGAAAGCGTTTTCTCATCTTATATAAAGTAAATGAGGAACACTTAATGGCGATGCAGTTTTTTGCTGGGTAATCTGAGAAAAACATGCATATTATGCTTGGTGTTTGCTCACTTGCATCTGTCTCTGTTGCCGGCTATCACGTTCTCCCTTTGTGTCAGTGCTGGACTACTTGTACTACTGTTTGGCCATGCAGGACGTCCATGGCCAACAACCTCCATAGTCATCACACGCTAGTGTGGAACGCAGTTATTGCAATCACTCTTGCTCTCTCATAGTCATCATTCATAGTTCATGACCCTCATTCCCTTGACACACACCGTCACCACACCGCCATAGAAGGTCCAGAAGTCAGAGCGTGGCCTTGGAGAATGTAAAGGGGAGAACTGGAGGTATAGGTTTTGAGAACGTGCTTATGCACACTACAGATAGGATAGACTTGGGCCAATGGAAATTCTGTCAGGTCTCATTTTGTAGTAGGTCTACCGGTGCGCAATTAGTGCCACTAAATTATGTCACCACTAAGTGCCTATTTAGATCCCCTCCCATAGACACTTCAGAACTCTAAAATTTAGAGTAAAAGTCTCCACATAGATGTTCTAAAGTTATAGCCAACCTCGGTGTAACATTATAGACAACCTCACATAGAGTTTTACATCTCAAAATTGAGCTAAAATGCTCTAAAGTTTTTAGAACTCTAAAGTTAGAGAAGGGAATCCAGATATGCTGTAAAGCTTTTAGCATAGCTAATACCGGAAATAGCATTTATAGCAGCAATATCGAAATAATATGCAATATCTTAGCAGCAACCTATACAAAACGCTACAGCAGTGCTATAGCCTGCTATTTGCATCTCTAACTAGCTAGAGGACAACATATATAGTAGATAACTCATTGTTATTGTTAATTTGCTTCAATGTTATTGTTAATGATTGAGATGGACTGTTAGTCATATCTTTTCTTAGTAGTGTGCCCACATGATAACTATTGACACTGACATGCCATCATCCCTAAGACACATGGCCATGAGCTGCATTTGGTGAGAAAGGAAGTGATGAACAGCAAATTAGGAGAGAAGAATCAGCTGGGGTGTGTGGGTAGCAAATGTAACATACGGTGATGGTCCCAGAGGAAAAAAAGAAAGTTTAGTTGCGTCAAATTACATTTGAGATATTGCAGAGCTAGAGACATTTTCAAAGTAGTTTATAGACAGTTTTCCATACATATCTATTCTTATATATACTACAACTCTCAATTTCTGATGTTACATACATATTTACAAGTATTATAATTGATTGCTATTTTCCTACTTGTCCTTTGTCACTTTAACTTACACATAGAAATGCATGTTTCATACATATGAGGAAATAGTCTTTAGCTTCGTTGGCATGGACATAGTTTCTCATACTCTCTTTGCTCTAGAAAAAGTGCATGCACAAGAACCAAATCTAATGCTATCATTAATGAGCGCATGCTCATACACAGCTTTAGTATTGTCGTTGCATCAAAACCATGGCAATCATTGTTGTTTGTCAGGTCTCACTGAGTGTGTGTGTCTCCGGTGGCTTTGGTGGATCTAAGAAAACAAGAACACAGAAAGGACGTAGTGGGTTAATTATCATGGTTCGGGATATTGGGGCCCTAAGTTCAGCAATAGATGATCCTTGCACTCAAGAGCAACTAAAACCTTGGGGTTACAATAGAGTGTAAGAGAAAGAGTTGGCAGGGCTCACTCGGTGCTACTCCTAAACTTGTCGCCGGAGCAATGGCTCCCCCCTCACCAGAGAGGAGGATGATGGCCGGAGAGGGGAGGAGCACTCGATACTCCTTTCAGGGTGGCTCTGCCATCGATGTAGAGCTTGAATTCGTCGAGAAGACATGAGTGATCTGATCCGTTCTATTTTGGCTATTCTCCCTCTCTAGGATGCGACCTCCCCTTATATCCCTTATACCCTGAGGTAGGTAAGCATGGCGGTTTCAAGGAGTTTAGTCTATGGCCTATATGCACCAGAGTCTAATAGGGTTTTGCAGTAGCATGGATGGACCTAGGCATTGTCCTGGAGCCGAAGAAGCCCTTGGCATTGTCCTATTGCTCTATCCTATAATACCTTAAGTGTTAGGATCTTGTTGGCTTGGACCGGCCTCCACCAAGTGCACCTTTTGCAGGCTTCTTGGTAGTGAAGGAATCTACCTTGAGGGGCTGACGTATAGAGGCTGGAAAGCCCCCAATCCCCTAAAGCCAGTGGAGTGTTCCCCTTGTGTCACATCCCATGTGTGACCATTTGGACAAGTAGTTGGTAGCATGGTGCCCTCCTAGGAAATGTGTAGGATGCCCTAAGCCTTGGGCACTTAGGGCATCTATCTCTAGCCCAGGTCTTGGCTAGAGCCAGAGGCTAGGGGGAAAGGATTAGGCTCAGGGTCTGTAACACCCAGTTTTAAAATCAAAACCAGGTACGCCATATGTGTGCCCAGGAAGTCCACACATACAGAAACAGAAGTAGACAGTATCAAAAACAGTGTTATATAGCGGAAACGTATATATATTTAACACTTACATCAGAGTAACGCGAGACGGTAGCTAATCATTTCTTCAAGCTCCATCTTCACAGGGACGGTTGACTGGGGGTACATATGCCTAGCACTTCTCACAAACATAGACAAGCTCCACCATCTGGTACCCATCCGGGATTTTCCAAAGTAATAAAAAAAGTAAAGGCAAGCGTAAGTACATGTCGTACTCAGCAAATATAACATGGGGTTCATGAGGCTCAAAAGGCTGACACTGGTTTACTGCGATTAGCTTTTTTTAAAGGATCAACATTTATAGTATTATTAGCAACAAGGTAGTAGCAATTCCCATAACCACATGATCATGTGAACAAAAATAAAGAATAATACATATCATATAATAAAATCATCATTCATTCTCATCATTCATTATCATCGTCCATCAGTGAACATCTATTCCCTCGGTTTTCCGGGCCACCCATATCCGTGGGGCACGGCTAGTATACCAAATTATTAAACTCTGCTTGAGAGGTGTACACTTTCACTATGAGTCATGATTTCTAGTGCATTGGGTTAATTACTCCCAAGACACTACAAATCATATAAAGCCACTCAATGGTTCGTCTAGCAAGTTAGGGCCATTAGATTCACTCGGCAAGTAGATATAGGAACCCTCCTTTTCAGATGGTGCAAAACCTTCCCGGCTGCTCAACATGAGACTAGAAGCTGTCCTATACCCGAATCGGCAAGCCATTCTTACGCCAATTAAGGTAACCGCTAACAAGCTAGAAAAGGTCCATTGAACAACTAGAGCCAGAGCCATATAGCCCTCACAGCTGTACGATTTGTCCCAGCTTTTGCCAAAGGATAAGTCCTTATGGAGGGTCAAGAATATCTAGCGAAGGCCAGAGATCTTCTCACCCTTTTTGTCCAGATCATCAAGTTCATCTTTTAATATTTATGCATAACTCATTATTCATGTTACAAGATCATGGTTATAATCAGCACTAGCGGAACACTACCCCATGCATAAACCCATGGTGTCAAGGCACAAGTACAAGTACTAGGATATCCTTATTGGTAGCCAAGGTAGACACATGCAGTATGAATTTAGCGATTAAAGTGAATAGGTAACAAGGATGGTCCCAAGCTATACTTGCCTTATTACTTGCTCTCCTCCTACTTTACTTCTGGTCATCATCTTCTGCTTTTCAGTGCTCACGGATAGCTCTCCTATTCGCAGATCGTAGCAACCAAGCATACCAACACAAAGACAAGCAAACAAATAAAAACAACTAAGAACAATACACCAATCAATGGGAAAGCTTTAAAAGAGCATACTAAAAGAGAGCTCGTTGCTACGGTCACGGGAGTGCAAGAAACTTTGATGACAGAACTACTGTTGAAAGAAACGACTACTGAGAATTTTATATTATAAAAGAAAAGAAAACCTGTATACTTGATTTATTTTATAGTTTAAACAAAATCATGCAAAGGTTATTATTTTTTTTTATAAGACCTATCATATTCTGATTCAAAAGCTAAGCTAAGACTAGTCATATTATATCGTATTAACATATATTATCTTATAATTTAAGTTAGATTTTATCTTTGCAAAAATAAAAGGACATGTGAGAACACCTTGCCGAACTGCATAGAACATAGGTTCAAGCTTAATAGATTATGTCATGGAAAGCAGTTGATGATATTAATTAATTAAACTATATTAATATTTGCATAAAAACAACGAAGTGGGACATCTATGTTGTTTTTAAATTAGAAAACAAGTCAATCGAGTTAATATTTAAATTATAAAACTTATGAGCATCTGACATGTTGACCGCTAAAACTAACACGTTAGATCACATCATTACCAGACCAACGCAACTAGCGTAACGGAATTAAAATGAACCGTAGCGGTGAAGGATTAAAGCTGTACAGATTATGAGTCAGCAAGGAAAACAAAGGACTAATAAAAGAGAATTAGATACGTACTATGATCACATTGGAATGTTTCTTGGGCAGGTCAACTTGCTGAGCGACAACTGCATGGGAGTTCGAAACCATGCTATGGGTAGTTGACGAACAAACCGAAGGTGAAGATTTGTTCAGCAGAAATTCCACATACCATGATCTGCTTTGCTTCCTGCTTCTTTACGCGCTTACGTACGGACGGTGGTAGTGGATCAGGGGACGTGGTTCCTCAGTAGTTATTGGCGTTGACAGATGCGACACAGATGGCAATGGGAAAGGGTGCCGGTGGACTGTAGTGCTTGGCCAGAACACGGCTGAACGGCATGCAAGCTGCAGCCCTGCAGTGCCCTCGATCAGGTAGGTGTGCTGCGTTAGGAGAAGGAAACTCGATTCATTGGCCTGCTGCAACACAAACAACGAGGAGAAAAGGATTGAGTGGATGAGAGATATACACAGAGAGAGCAACGATACGGCGGGCGATGATTACTGGCTGATCTCAAGAAGACGATGAACCCTGCGGACTGGGGCACGACCAAACGGCGAAAACCATGGCTCTTAATGAAGCACGGACGGCGGCACGGAGCAGCATCTTATGGTGACGAGGATCGGCAGGCCAGACCGCAACTCGACGGGAACGACATAGTATATATGGCCTGCTTGATCTTCACATAATGGTGGGTGGCACTTCTTCTGCTTCGGTGGATCAAGGCAAGGATCCACATGCAGCTTGGCTTGGCAGATGAAGGCGGCGGCGCTGGGCTAGGTGGACGGGATGAGATCAACAGGTGAAGCCATCTACTAGGGCACGGATGTTGGTGTTTTATTTGGTCGCTAGAAGAAAACAAATGATGGCAGCAGGTCGGCTTTTTATGGAGAGTGAGATGGACGATAGCGTGATGGACCTGGCTGGTGTCTTGGACGTGAGCTTGACTTGCAAGCATTACCCTGATCGGTTTGTGCTTTGCAACGTTGGCCTAAGGAATAAAGAAGAGAAACTATTTGGAGAAGGATTAGATGGAGAGCATTACACAGGCCTTATCAATTACGGTTTGACCTAAGACTGATTAGATTAGGACTAATTATTTTCGGAATTAATTTATTTCATGAATAAAATATTTCTAGAAAGGTCTAGAATTATTATTTGTTCCACCAAACATACTCCGAAAGCTCCAAAAATTATGGAAAAATTCTCGGAGACAGTTTAGGACATGATGAACCCAAACAAAGTATTCAGAGCTCATTAAAAGATATGTAGGAGTTATGCTCATAGAAAGTGGAAATAATGAGTTCTAGAAAAGCAGAAAAAAAAAATTCTAGGATGTTGAGAGATAGGTTGACCGATGATGAGCTCGTAGGAGTGATTTGCAAAAGAGGATCATGAGAAGCCCCAAACGAAAAGATTAAGATTGAGAAAGCTGCGATTCGATTACACTAGAAGACAGAGACAAGCTGAAGAACGATAAATGATGACTTACTAAACATGTTTCGGAAAGCACAGTCAAGCAACAGGCAAACATTACACCATACAAATGTTTATCCAATTAATTTAGAAAAATTTTAAAAAAAATTCACATTTTTCCTATAACTAAATTTGCTCTAACTAAAAATGAGAAATTATATCCAAATATAAAAAAAATTCTTTTATTTTGTGTTTCTAAGCACAACCCAAAATCAGAAATTTTGGGGTGTGACAAATCTACCCCACTTAACAGGAATCTCGTCCCGAGATTCAGAGAGACTAGAAAAAAAAAATGATCTGCAAGCCTTCACTCTTCTCTTGATAAGCTCTTATCCAATGTGGATGCCAGAAGCTCAACTCCAACTTTGTTAAGGCGTCATCTAGGCCCTTGCAGTCCTCGTAGATGTCACTTTTATGTGCAAGATTATAATGCCTCTCATGAACCTCGGATAGTGGCTTACTCATTCTCATGAAACTCTAAGTCTCACATTCTTCGATGGGTTCCAACTCAACATAGTTTCTTGGGTTCTCCTCTATAACTCCACTATGAGGGTATCATACAACCAAGAAGAGATTTTCCTTCAATCAAAACTTATTTGCCATGCATGCTGTAACATTAATGTCTCCTGAGACTCCGAGAGCTATAACTATGGATGTCCAATATCTCCTTCCTATGTCATCAATGTCAACTTGTCTTGGGTATGTCCAAGATTACACTCCCAACTGATATCTTAAATTGAAGATCAATCTTGATGAATACATAAGCTCTATGTAGATGAACCAACAAGATACCAATCCTAGAAAAGGATAGTTGTGCTTGCTAGTGACTTGACAGCCATGGATATAGCTGATGCTTCCAAGTCCAACACTAGAACACATGAAACCTTCATCTAGCAATTTTTTTTTTAACTTGGATACCCCCTTGAGAAAATATCAACTAGGAGATATACCGAAGTAACTTGCATATTCTCATGGGTAAGTTAACCATCATAATGACCTTCTGATATACAAGAGAAACTAATGTGCTGCAGTTCTTCTTGAGTAGAAAAACAACAGTGCAATAAAACAGCCATAGCTCCCATTATGTCAATCCAATAAAGTTGTAGTTTACACTGTTGGAAAGCTTATGAAATCCTCTACAACTTTCTTTTACAAAACTTTTCCAGATTCTGCAGTTAAGATAGTCGAAAATAGTGCACATCAGAATCTGTTCTAGGTTGCTTACAGCACAGATCTGTCACTATGTGATTTGCGTAACTCCCAAACCATAATAGCTATGAGGTGGTTCTTTGACATTGGAGAAAGATGTCGAAGTCTAGTGTTGCCCAGAAATTTTTCTTGATTTTTTTTTGGGCGTCCAAAAGCAGAGATATAAGTTGAGGAAGATAGACTGCTCTGAGGAAACAGGATAAGGTAGAAACGTGATTCAGGGAAACTAAGGAGATAGAAAAGAATAATCTTTAAGTCTTCACTTTTTTTATTTGAGATTGATGAGATAGAGGCATGGAAAGATGATAGCCAATTGATGATAAGCTGGATAAAGATTATCCTTTCATACATCATGCTTCACCGCATGAGATATTTCAGACTTGATGTTGGCAGCACGCTACCCCACTTAACAAGAGTTTTGCTTATCTACAAAACCTCATCTTCAAGCCTTATTTGGAGCACATTGATGGACAAAACATACAAGCAACACACCAAGCAAGACAAGCACACAACACAACAGCGACACTACACGTGCTTCTACATTAATGGCGGGCATCCTAATAAGTGGTCTCCAGATGATGAAAGGCCATCGAAAAGTTGAATAAAATGAGTTCAGAAAATTTAGTAAACAATAGAAATAATATATACCAAGGAGATAAGCACATAGCTCAAAGGAAGCTATCAAGGATGAGGGGCAATAAGACAAGGACAAGAAAAAGTTAAATCAATAAGCCAAGGAGATAGAAAAATAGTTTTATAGCAAATTAGTATTTAGAGAACGACCAGTGCTAACTAGGCATACGTCCTACAGTCAACACTGCTCTGATACCATTCTGTAACACCCAGTTTTAAAATCAAAACCAGGTACGCCATATGTGTGCCCAGGAAGTCCACACATACAGAAACAGAAGTAGACAGTATCAAAAACAGTGTTATATAGCGGAAACGTATATATATTTAACACTTACATCAGAGTAACGCGAGACGGTAGCTAATCATTTCTTCAAGCTCCATCTTCACAGGGACGGTTGACTGGGGGTACATATGCCTAGCACTTCTCACAAACATAGACAAGCTCCACCATCTGGTACCCATCCGGGATTTTCCAAAGTAATAAAAAGTAAAGGCAAGCGCGTAAGTACATGTCGTACTCAGCAAATATAACATGGGGTTCATGAGGCTCAAAAGGCTGACACTGGTTTACTGCGATTAGCTTTTTTTAAAGGATCAACATTTATAGTATTATTAGCAACAAGGTAGTAGCAATTCCCATAACCACATGATCATGTGAACAAAAATAAAGAATAATACATATCATATAATAAAATCATCATTCATTCTCATCATTCATTATCATCGTCCATCAGTGAACATCTATTCCCTCGGTTTTCCGGGCCACCCGTATCCGTGGGCACGGCTAGTATACCAAATTATTAAACTCTGCGCAGAGGTGTACACTTTCACTATGAGTCATGATTTCTAGTGCATTGGGTTAATTACTCCCAAGACACTACAAATCATATAAAGCCACTCAATGGTTCGTCTAGCAAGTTAGGGCCATTAGATTCACTCGGCAAGTAGATATAGGAACCCTCCTTTTCAGATGGTGCAAAACCTTCCCGGCTGCTCAACATGAGACTAGAAGCTGTCCTATACCCGAATCGGCAAGCCATTCTTACGCCAATTAAGGTAACCGCTAACAAGCTAGAAAAGGTCCATTGAACAACTAGAGCCAGAGCCATATAGCCCTCACAGCTGTACGATTTGTCCCAGCTTTTGCCAAAGGATAAGTCCTTATGGAGGGTCAAGAATATCTAGCGAAGGCCAGAGATCTTCTCACCCTTTTTGTCCAGATCATCAAGTTCATCTTTTAATATTTATGCATAACTCATTATTCATGTTACAAGATCATGGTTATAATCAGCACTAGCGGAACACTACCCCATGCATAAACCCATGGTGTCAAGGCACAAGTACAAGTACTAGGATATCCTTATTGGTAGCCAAGGTAGACACATGCAGTATGAATTTAGCGATTAAAGTGAATAGGTAACAAGGATGGTCCCAAGCTATACTTGCCTTATTACTTGCTCTCCTCCTACTTTACTTCTGGTCATCATCTTCTGCTTTTCAGTGCTCACGGATAGCTCTCCTATTCGCAGATCGTAGCAACCAAGCATACCAACACAAAGACAAGCAAACAAATAAAAACAACTAAGAACAATACACCAATCAATGGGAAAGCTTTTTAAAAGAGCATACTAAAAGAGAGCTCGTTGCTACGGTCACGGGAGTGCAAGAAACTTTGATGACAGAACTACTGTTGAAAGAAACGACTACTGAGAATTTTATATTATAAAAGAAAAGAAAAACCTGTATACTTGATTTATTTTATAGTTTAAACAAAATCATGCAAAGGTTATTATTTTTTTTTTATAAGACCTATCATATTCTGATTCAAAAGCTAAGCTAAGACTAGTCATATTATATCGTATTAACATATATTATCTTATAATTTAAGTTAGATTTTATCTTTGCAAAAAATAAAAGGACATGTGAGAACACCTTGCCGAACTGCATAGAACATAGGTTCAAGCTTAATAGATTATGTCATGGAAAGCAGTTGATGATATTAATTAATTAAACTATATTAATATTTGCATAAAAACAACGAAGTGGGACATCTATGTTGTTTTTAAATTAGAAAACAAGTCAATCGAGTTAATATTTAAATTATAAAACTTATGAGCATCTGACATGTTGACCGCTAAAACTAACACGTTAGATCACATCATTACCAGACCAACGCAACTAGCGTAACGGAATTAAAATGAACCGTAGCGGTGAAGGATTAAAGCTGTACAGATTATGAGTCAGCAAGGAAAACAAAGGACTAATAAAAGAGAATTAGATACGTACTATGATCACATTGGAATGTTTCTTGGGCAGGTCAACTTGCTGAGCGACAACTGCATGGGAGTTCGAAACCATGCTATGGGTAGTTGACGAACAAACCGAAGGTGAAGATTTGTTCAGCAGAAATTCCACATACCATGATCTGCTTTGCTTCCTGCTTCTTTACGCGCTTACGTACGGACGGTGGTAGTGGATCAGGGGACGTGGTTCCTCAGTAGTTATTGGCGTTGACAGATGCGACACAGATGGCAATGGGAAAGGGTGCCGGTGGACTGTAGTGCTTGGCCAGAACACGGCTGAACGGCATGCAAGCTGCAGCCCTGCAGTGCCCTCGATCAGGTAGGTGTGCTGCGTTAGGAGAAGGAAACTCGATTCATTGGCCTGCTGCAACACAAACAACGAGGAGAAAAGGATTGAGTGGATGAGAGATATACACAGAGAGAGCAACGATACGGCGGGCGATGATTACTGGCTGATCTCAAGAAGACGATGAACCCTGCGGACTGGGGCACGACCAAACGGCGAAAACCATGGCTCTTAATGAAGCACGGACGGCGGCACGGAGCAGCATCTTATGGTGACGAGGATCGGCAGGCCAGACCGCAACTCGACGGGAACGACATAGTATATATGGCCTGCTTGATCTTCACATAATGGTGGGTGGCACTTCTTCTGCTTCGGTGGATCAAGGCAAGGATCCACATGCAGCTTGGCTTGGCAGATGAAGGCGGCGGCGCTGGGCTAGGTGGACGGGATGAGATCAACAGGTGAAGCCATCTACTAGGGCACGGATGTTGGTGTTCTATTTGGTCGCTAGAAGAAAACAAATGATGGCAGCAGGTCGGCTTTTATGGAGAGTGAGATGGACGATAGCGTGATGGACCTGGCTGGTGTCTTGGACGTGAGCTTGACTTGCAAGCATTACCCTGATCGGTTTGTGCTTTGCAACGTTGGCCTAAGGAATAAAGAAGAGAAACTATTTGGAGAAGGATTAGATGGAGAGCATTACACAGGCCTTATCAATTACGGTTTGACCTAAGACTGATTAGATTAGGACTAATTATTTTCGGAATTAATTTATTTCATGAATAAAATATTTCTAGAAAGGTCTAGAATTATTATTTGTTCCACCAAACATACTCGAAAGCTCCAAAAATTATGGAAAAATTCTCGGAGACAGTTTAGGACATGATGAACCCAAACAAAGTATTCAGAGCTCATTAAAAGATATGTAGGAGTTATGCTCATAGAAAGTGGAAATAATGAGTTCTAGAAAAGCAGAAAAAAAAAATTCTAGGATGTTGAGAGATAGGTTGACCGATGATGAGCTCGTAGGAGTGATTTGCAAAAAAGAGGATCATGAGAAGCCCCAAACGAAAAAGATTAAGATTGAGAAAGCTGCGATTCGATTACACTAGAAGACAGAGACAAGCTGAAGAACGATAAATGATGACTTACTAAACATGTTTCGGAAAGCACAGTCAAGCAACAGGCAAACATTACACCATACAAATGTTTATCCAATTAATTTAGAAAAATTTTAAAAAAAATTCACATTTTTCCTATAACTAAATTTGCTCTAACTAAAAATGAGAAATTATATCCAAATATAAAAAAAATTCTTTTTATTTTGTGTTTCTAAGCACAACCCAAAATCAGAAATTTTGGGGTGTGACAGGTCTTATTGATCAGGAGCCTAATTTAAGGCTCACGCATGCCCACAAGCCCCGAGCAGAGGCGGTGCGCATGCTTGGGATTGGTTCTATCCTTAATCGAAAGGTGTATGCGAGCGCACCTGACGAGTGTAGCCGAGCCCCTAGGCAATCCTGGAGGGATCGGTCGAGGGGTCTATTTTTAGTGAGGGACTTTGTATTTTGAGGCTTAATGCACCCCTATGTTAGGATCATGTCAGGTATAACATATGTTAAAACCATATTGATTTTGTCATTGACTTCCACCTCAACACGCCTTTGTCCTCTAAGGAATCCATTAACTTATTAAGATAGGCTCTAGTTTTCTAGTCCATGGGTAAAATGCATTCTTTGTCGAGCGAATCTTAAATGCTTGAATTGCATTATTCTTGGAGTGAATGGAACAATTAAGACCACATATTTATATAACCAAGTGTGTTTCTAATAAGTTGAATTTTGTTGTAGACCACTGATGATTAAAATACCTTCACTGGTTATCAACCACTACAAGTGTGTTTCTAAGAAGTTCAGTTTTTTTGCAGACCACTGAAGATTAGAATACCTTCACTGGTTATCAAGCCAGTAAGTTATGTGGTAGAGTTGTGTAACACCCAGTTTTAAAGACTAAAACCAGGCTTACCATATGTGTGCCCAGAAAGTCCACACATACAGAAACAGAAGTAGAGAGTATCAAAATCAGTGTTATATAGCGGAGACTTACATATATTTAACACTTACATCAGAGTAACGCGAGACGGTAGCTAATCTTTTCTTCAAGCTCCATCTTCACAGGGATGGTTGACTGGGGGTACAGATGCCTAGCACTTCTCAGAAAACTCACTAACTCCACCATCTGGTACCCATCCGGGATTTTTCAAAGTAATAAAAAGTAAAGGCAAGCCGTAAGTACATGTCGTACTCAGCAAATATAATAAGGGGTTCATGAGGCTCAAATGGCTGACACTGGTTTACTGCATTTAACTTTTAAAGGATAAACATTTATAGCATTATTAGCAACAAGGTAGTAGCAATTCCCATAACCACATGATCAAGTGAACAAGAATAAAGAATAATAAATAGCAACATGATTAAACAACATAATTAAACATCATCCATCAGTGATCATCTATTCCGTAAGAATCCCCAAGGCCGCCCGTGTCCGTGGGCACGGCTAGTATACCAGTTTATTAAACTCTGCGCAGAGGTGTACACTTTCACTGTGAGTCATGATTTACCCTTTTGCCCGAGGCGGCCAACCTCTTAGCCCACTACCAAGGAAGGCCGGCAGGGTTCACTATGAAGCCTTTCAAAGGTTTGTCTAACAAGTTAAGGCCATTAGATTCACTCGGCAAGGGAATATAGAGCCCTCCTTCCAGATGGCGCAATGACCCGCAGCCTACACACATGTGGACAGAAGCCGCACTATACTCAGCTCGCAAAGCCATTCTTACGCCAATTAAGGTAACCGCTAACAAGTTAGAAAAGGTCTTCATACTGAGCTAAAGCCAGAGCCATATAGCCCTCACAGCTGTACTGTTAATCCCGGTGATCACATACAGATAAGTCCTTACAGAGAGAAACCAGAGCAACAAAATACCAAGCTCCATATCTCTTTAAACAGTAATGAGATCATCTTTTAATGTTGTTGCATATTCTATTATTCATGTTACAAGATCATGGTTACTTATATCCAGCACTAGCAAGTACTATCCGTATGCAAATATCCCATGGTCATCAAGGTGTAAGATAATCAATACTAAGTCATCCTTAATAGGAAATAAAAGACACATGCATTTGAAATATGGTGGATATTGTGAATAGGTAATCAAGGAGGTCCCAAGCTATACTTGCCTTTTGCACATGCTTAAACCAGTTCATACTTTAGCCATACTTTAACTTTCAGTCATCGGCTTCTGATCTCCAGTGGTCGCAATCGGTCCTCGTTCTACTCGTAGCACGCACCACCGCATAGACAAACATACAAACAGACAAGGTAGTCTAAGAACAATACACCACACGAGAGAAAACAATGTACTAAACAGAAACTATTGCTACGGTCATGAGATCATAAGAAACATCAATATCAAAGCTACGGTTAAAAGGAATAACTACCGATAGTTTTATATTATAAAAGAAAAGAACAACCTATATGCTTGATTTATTTTATCTAAACAAAGCTACGTAACGTATATTAATTTAGATTACACTAATTCACACTTTATTTTAAGCCAAGATAAATTAGCCATATTTTAATTATAATATACATGTACCATTTAATCAAATTAAATAACTTTAGCTTTGCAAAAGAAATAAATATGTGAGAGCATCTAAAGAAGCTATATACATGATACGTGTTATATAAGCTAAGAAATTTAATAGTTCAAAATCATATCATTGTTATTGACAATTATTCATATCAATGTTTATTTGCAAAACATCAGAGATAACTAACCTATATTTATTTTAATTATAAAACTAGTTGCGAGCATATTAATCAATTTAATTTTTTAATGATAAACAGGCAAGCAGTGATATGAAAAACATCGATACAGGCACATAGATCATGTCACATCACTAGCGCAACACAAGGATTGAACTAAAACGGTATTTAGATGTGAGGACAGCTATGGATTAAAGGCGGGTAGATAAAGGGCTTACACGTCCCAATGGTCAAATGCTTCTGCAGAAGTAAATGGGGAATTTACTTGCTGGTGTGTATGCAAATATGGCCCTTGTTTGCTTTCAGAATTGCAGGTGAATGACGAGGTTGCTTGCTTGGCTGAACTTCAAGGTTGGAAACACATGGACTGGTGCACGCCTGCCTTAGCAGCTTGACGGAGGCATGCAGACAAACAACAGATGGAACACTGATCAATGATGATCGGAGTTGATTGACATGCACAGTCGCAGGGACAGAATGGTGGAGATGGATATCGTACCGTGTTGCCCGGCAGCGTCAAGAGATGGTGAGACTCATCCAAAAAAACAGGTGGACAGCGAATTGGTTGTAGCTCGGAGCAGATGAAGACCACAACGCGGCTCCAGCGATGCGTAGATGACCACCAATGGCAGAGGAGTTTCGAGATGGGGATGGTTTCCTCCAATGGCATCAGGGGGCCGGGTGGGCACTGCTGTTCGCCGGCGCCGGCGACGTAGCTCTGCCCAGGATATATTACGGGACGGCGGCTACTAATGCCATTGCCATCTAGGGCACGGCTGATTGTTTGCTCGTGCAAAAAGAAAGGAACCAGGGCAGCAGCTCGCTACTTTATATACCAGGAACATTGCGTGAGAGGCCTGGCAGCATTGGCCTAGTTTATTTGCTTATTGGATTATGCCATCACGTCAAGATAGAGGAGGCCCAAGAAACAAAAGAAGAAACCAGGTTGGACAATGATTAGACAGAGATCATGGGTCCAGCCCTCAATTAATTGGTGAAAGTGTTTGGGTTGAGATGGATTAGGCTTAGGATTAATAATTTTCGAAATATTTAATTTCAGGCATAAAAAAAGTAATTCTAGAAAAGTCTAGTTTTAGTATTTAAGCCATGAACAACACTCCGAAAGCTCAGAAAATTTAGGAAAAATTCTCAGACATTTTGGAATACGATGAATCCAAATAAAGTATTTGGAGCTCATGGTAAGCATCTAGAAATTAGACTATGCTCTTAGAAAAGTAGGAACGAGTTCTAGTGAAAGCTGGAATAATTCCTAAGAAGTTGGCGGAGATAAGTTGATGGACGGGGAACTCAAATGAGTGATTTAGGGTGGAAGAAAAAAGGTTCCAAGGAACTCCATAGAAAGGCTCAAGCTTCGACAAAAGAATTTGATGATAGAAAAAGCTAGAGACATATAGGAGAGTTAAATGACTCACTAATCGTGCTTTGAAAACAGTACATACTCACAATTCAAAGCCAAGCAACAAGCAATCATTACATCATGCAATCTCCCGTCAAATTAATTTAGAAAAGATTAAAATTTATTTTTTTACAACTAAATTTCCCTTAACTTAAACTTAACTTAGGAAATTTTATCCAAATATTAGTACAATTTATTTTATTTTATATTTTCTAAGCACAACCCAAAATTAGAAATTTTGGGGTGTGACAAGTTGACATACAAGTTACTTTACCACTATGGAATGCCTCAACCCGAAGTGCTAACATCAGCAAGGGTCAAGTATTTGACACTCAATAGAACATTTAGCTGTAACAATGCAGTCGAAGAACTTGCCTACAAACCTATTGTGACACTCATGGTTCTTAACTTGAACTCTTTAAATGTTCTCATCATACTTTTTATTTTTTGTTTTGATACAACTCCTTTTAATTTTAAATGCTGACATACTTTTCTAACTTGTGTACTAGGATGGACTAAGGACAACGGTCAAATCATATATTCACCTCAAAGACACTATTTTACAAAATGCATGAAAGGTGAACTTCATCTTTTCACATGCTTCAACCTGACAAATATCATGCCAAATATTTGTTGCGAATGAATGATGCTACTGTAGTAAATAACAACAATAAAGAAGAGACATGATGCTAAAAATGAAATACCTACAAAATACTATCTGCAACATCTAATCAAGAATAGATTCTCAATACATGATTTAACTAGTAACTGAAATATATATGATGTATTTTCCTGATACCCTTATATGAGCAAAATCTATGCACCAAAACAATAGAAGAAATTTGAAGTTAACAAACTTTCAAATATTTATCACGTATATATGTATGTAAAAGTAAGGTGCAACTGTTTAGTCTCAGAAATCTCTTGTGGCAAAGCTCAGCTGTACTGTATTGTACTGTAATTTTATATAGGCATGATTGAGATTTGACTCCTTAACTGTTAGACATGTACCTATAGTTACATGGATTGTTACAGATACAATGTTTTCTTTTATGCACTAGTTCCTTGTATAATTAATGGCAAAGTTGGATGTGTTTATGCAACCTCTGCATTTTTTGCTTGAATCCTACGCCCAATGGAGAGATAGGAGACTGAACATATATAAAAGCCTGGCATTACATATTTCGTTGTTATGGAATTGCGAGGCATCAAACAACGATGTCACAGATAGAAAATCCAGGAATGATGTTTTTGATCTTTGGCTTCTTTCCAATCTGCTCATGTATCAAGGTACCCAAGCTATTAGTTGCTAGATATATATGATGCACATTGGAATTATTCATAAGTTTGGTGATGTGGCTCAGCGCAGCATGTATAGCATGCTCTTATGCGTACTAGCTGTCACTACTACAATAAATCTTTTGCGAGGCGTTTCGAAAGAGGCCTTGGAGACGGGTAGGAATTCCAACCGCCTCAGTTAATGCATATGATTAACTAAGGTGCTCATTTTTTTCTTAACCGAGGCGGTTACAATAAACCACCTTGGTTAATCCATTTATGGAAACGGTCGTCCTAGGGTGTCCGCTTCCATAAATCTATTTTCGAAGGTGGGCATACTATAAGGCCTGCTTCCAAAAATGTTGAGGCCCAGCTGAGGCCTGATAACCATTTTCGATATAAATATAGGCACTTAGGGTTTCTTTTCCTTCCCTCCTCGGCCGAGAGTAGCACAGGGCCCTCTTCCTCCCTCCATCCCTCCTAGATTCGGTCGCCAACAAGGGGTGATGGCGAGTGGCTGGCCGGGTGCAGCGGGGTAGAGCGCAGTGGTGGCATGGGTCCTAGGGGCTTGACAGCATGGCATTGCGAGGTTACCTCTCAACTTCTCCCTCTCTCTTCCTCTCTTCCTCACCTTCAGTCTTCCCCCTCTTTGTAGACCGTGAGCCGACCTGTCTGTCTCCGGCGACTTGTAGATCCGGCGCGGGCGAGGTCGATCCAGTGGAGTGTGTCGGCGGCAGCGCTAGCAATGTGGATCCGGTGGAGGGCGAGGCAATGGTGCCAGTTCAAGGGGCGACAACAGCACAAGCACTGCGGATCTACGAGCAGCGGATCTTATGTGGGACGCTGGTGCCGCTATTCACAGAGGCAGAAATGGGCTCGCCAGTGGGCTCGAAAACAGGCTTGCTATCTGGCTCTAGACTTTTCTTTTTTTTTAATCCATTAACTGAGATGGGCATTTGCAAGATGCTCACCGAGGCAGTCAGGACAACCGCCTTTTTATTCACGGATTAACCATGATCTTCTTTCGAAGGTGGATGCCTTTGTCCGCATCGGATAATGAAAAACACCCACCTCGATCGGTTAAGTTTATTGTAGCAGCATGCTAATCTGCCAAGAAGTTTAGTGGCTCTACAATCATATAAAGGCCGGTCAAGTGAGAACTACTGCTGTATATGTCGGTGTGCTATGATCATGGGAGTTCTTCACAGATGGGCTAAATTCAATATGGGCTTTGTGTGGTACCTGTGAGGTTGGTGTTGTCTTGTATATCCTCTATTTAATTTTTGTGTACGACATGTTTTTTGCCAATCTCGGGTAACATGCATAGGGATGACGATTTAAATAAATAACAAACTTAACTACAAGAAAATTCCAATTAGTCCTAATTTTCCTATTTAATTTTTTTGTTATGATTTTTTAGAAAATAATTAAAAATTATTAAATAGGGTGTCCACTAGCAAAGCAACTATTGTTGTTGTCCATTGGCAAAAGTAACTTCATTTTCAACAACCTTACACACTGCATTGTACCGATCAATCTTTGTATATCAAAGCTCAAACAGAGACGAGTAAAGTAGTAAACAAAGCATACTGACTTGTAGAGCGAATGAGAATAGATTTTTTTAGTTGGCTTTCTTCTTTACGGGTATCATAAATCGAATTCTACAATGCAAGCCTCAAAGCATTTTGACATGATGCATTGTATCTCGCCATGCAAAATCACTGAAGACCCTTGAGCTGTTGTAACTTCAAAGCAATAACAGTTGTTAACTAAAGTCAAGCCTGACAAGCCAACACCGGTGACAATATACAAAGGGTGGCCGTAACGCAGTCACAAAGACAGTCTCGAGACAGGTTCAAAAATGAGATGAGATAGAACTGCAAGAAACGGAAAGAGTTATGCCACAAAACATCCATTTCCATCCTCTTTAGCGAAATGCTCTTCTCCCAACACCACTCATTCCCATTGTGTGTAGCTGCTCTGCAAAATCAGACATTCGTATGGATGATGCAGAAGAATATATAGCTAAAGAGACAAGAGGGCTTAATAAGTTACCTGGGAGTCTTGAAGCGATATATATAACGTTGTGTGCAGAATAGTGGATGGGTGATTTCTTATTACACATTTACAGCTAAGTGGACCAGCACTTTTTTGTTGCACAAGCTGCCCTTAAAAGTTGAGCAATAAATTGAAAAGAGTGACTTTGAAAGAAAGTGAACAGATACTGCCACGCCTGAAATTTTTCTTAAACAGAACTGAGTAGTTCTAGTTCGCTAGTTAAGTAATATAATTAGTGTTTTGCTTCTGATTAGTTGATGGGGGTGTTGGGAGGGGTTGGGGGGGGTGGGTGGGGTTGTTATTTAGTGTAAGCAGGGATACTCATTCTATTTGTGTCTCTCAATCAATCACCTCCAACGGCTGTAAGGGCAGCCACCTTATTACAAAATAAAAGCCTTTGCCTCCTGCATCGATGCTACACACTAGCATTTCCTGAAGACATTAGGCTATACAAAAATCATTATACTTTACACATATCGGAATAGGCGGCGTCATGGAAAGAGGGAACATTGTTTGTTAAACGTTCCATTTTGTTGCTGTTTTCATGGTCCAAAGCTGAAAGAGGATTGGCACAGGTCGTTGAGATGATCCTTCACCACTGGGACGCAAGGGAAGTAGTCCAGTGCCAGCGATCGCTGGACCACTGAGGAGAGTGACTAGTTCTCCCGGACGGCTGCCAGTCTTGCGATGATGAATATGGGTGAGTACTTGGGGTCCGGCACAAACTTGTTGAACCCATCGCTGAAGTTAAGCACGCTGTTGATCAGGCTGTCTGTCTGCCCGGCATAAGTCAGCACCAGCCACCAGGGCCACGAACTGTTCGATACATGAAGCTCAACGTACCATAGGCTTGCCATGACCGATCAGGGTCCCTACGGACAGACACTCAATGGTCTCTGCAAATACGCCAGGCCATACAAGATGAGCTCGAGTTCAAATGATCCCTGATCCCATTGTATTCCCTGGAACTAGAAACATTTGAATTAATTTGATTGATTATTGTTCCACAAATCAGTCTCTCACATGTTTGCTAACAAACTGTATACTAAGGGTATCTTAGTCTATCAATAGCTGACACGGCTGAGATCACACTCATACAAAAACAGTTTCCCTAAACACTAGCAGTAGCAAGTTTCTGGGACCATGGTTTAGAACCGTCAGTGAAGATCTATTTTTACTGCTGATAAGAGTTCACTGGTGATGGGTTCTATTATCTGCCAATGAATTTCCTGACCCAAAAAAAAAAAAAAATCTCCGGTCGCCTCTTTTTAATCTGAAAAAGATGACTCATGACCAGTTGCGTTGAATATGCAGTTGAATGTACAGACACATTCAAAATCCTATCTATTCCACACACTCTACTCTTTGCTTCATCTCTTCCTCTGTCCATAGGACCCTTTTCGTCTCTACTTTTTGCCTCAGTGGTGTGGGTATGCATGGCACGCGGAGCTGATGCGGTGACGATCCGCATGGCATGGGAAGGCTTCGCCTGTCTACAGCCATAGTCTGAGCAGTCCATGGCACGCATGGCACAGGAGGACTTGCCCTGGTAGCATGACCATACATAGCACGCAGTCCACAGCAGTTGAATCCCAAGTTTTCATTCAATGGAGACCACAGCTAGAAAAACCTTTTCAGAAACTCGTAAGCCTTTCTTGAGCTTCAGTATATCAGACTGGATAGTCCACAGATGATTCAATTTTTTTAGACTACTATGTTTCATTAGCCAGTCTCTTGGATTCTTACAATGGTTGCATGAAAAAAATACAGAGTCCTCCATGGAAAACAGAGCACAATTTTTTTTTTTTTTTGCAAACAAAAACCGACCACTACGTTTCATTAGCCTGTTTTTTCTTCCAAATACATTTACTCCGGTGAAATATATGAAGCGTGCTGCGCTATCAGCAGGTACCACTAAGTGTGGCCGCAATGCACATTCACAAAGACAGTCCCAAGATGGGTTCAAAATGAGATGAGAAGAGACAGAACTGCAAGAGACGGAAACAGCTGTGCCACAAACATCCATTTTCATCCTCTCTAGCGAATTGGTCTTCTCCCAACACCAATAATTCCCATTGTATAACTGCTCTGTAGAATCACAAATTGGTATTCATGATGTAGAAGAATACATATTTAGAGAGATAAGAGGGCTGAATAAGTTACCTAGGAGGCTTGAGGCGATATTTATATAATGATCTGTGCAGAATAGTATAGGTGGGTGATTTTTCATTACATTAACAGCTAAGTAGACCATCAATTTTTTATCACACATGCTGCCCTTAAAAGATGAGACCCAAATTGAAAAGAGTGACGACTTTGAAAATAAATTAACAGATACTACTACACCTGACATCTTTCTTAAACCAAATTGAGTATTTCTAGTTAGCTAAGAGATATAATTAGTGGTTTGCTTGCTCATTGAACCTCTATATTGATCTTGTCACGGCCCTGATCTTTGTGGGCCGGTGCCTGCCGGCGGCTAGGGTTGGGAGCGACGGCAGCAGGGTGGGCTGGCTTCGGAACACAGCAGTGCACAGCGTAGCACACGCACAGCATGGCAGTTGAAGCCCAAGTTTACATTGAATGGAGTCCATGGCTAGAAAATGCTTGTCGAAAGCTGGTAAGCCTTTCTTGAGCTTCAGTATATTGGACATATCGTCCACAGATGATTCAATTTTTTAGACCACTCCATTTCATTAGCCAGACCCTTGGGCTCTTGTAGTGGACCAGTGGTTGCACGAAACAAATACAGAGTACTCTCGTGGAAAACAGAGCACAAGTATTTTTTTTTTGTTTTTTTAGAAATACGGATTACTGCTTTATGGAAATCAGAAATGTTCAACCTACATGGATCCTGCTTACGTCCTTATATAATTAAGTCTCAAATTATGCAATTCATGGAATGATTGATTTTAGAATCTTGTCCATTAATGAAAGGGGATCTCCACATCATAGAAGCACATGGTGCCACGTGTTGTATGGGTAAAGGTGCGAAGGGGTAACCTTTAGGTACACCTCCAAGCCTCATTAGTTCAAATATTTATACTACTTTTCAAAATTTTTGAAAAAGTAATATAAATACTTGAACTAAAGAGGTTTAGAGGTGCACCTAAAGGTTACCCCTTTGCACCTCTATGTACGGGGCGCCACCGTACCAATTAAAAGTCTCTGCTTTTGCAAAACTAATCAGTTTGAGTTATTGTGTTCCCGGTATAGAGCATTGCATGTATAGAAGTCTTTGGCTCCTGCATCGACGCTATACACTAGCATTTCCTAAAGACATTAAGATTGGCTATAGAAAAGTCAATATAGTTTATACACATAGGAATTGGAGGCATCATGGAAAGAGGGTACATTGCTTGTCAAAAGTTCTTTTCTGTTGCTGTTTTGATTTTCTAAAGCTGAATGAGAATTGGCATGGCTTGTTGAGAAGATCCTCCACCACCGGGATGCATTGGAAGTAGTCCTGTGCCACCGATTGCTAGACCGCCGAAGAGAGTGACTAGTTCACCCTGTCCGCTACCAGTCTTGCCATGATGAACATAGGGCGTAGCACAAGCTGGTGGAACCCATTGTTGCGGTCACCTACGCTGTTGATCAGGTTGGCTATCTGCACGGCATAAGTGAGCACCAGCCATGATGAACATAGGGCGTAGCACAAGCTGGTGGAACCTGATGTGGATGGGTGGTGTAGATGCCCATGATTGGGTGGTGAACGTCGTCGCCACTCGCCACCATGATTGGTGATCAAGAACAAGCTCAACATAGCACGGGCTTGCCACGTGACAGACACTCAATAGTTTCTGCAAGCACGCCAGACCATACAAGATGACCTCGAGATCAAATGATCCCTGATCCCATATTCCCATTATATTCGCTGGAACTAGAAACATTCGAATTTGATTGATTATTGTTCCACAATATGGTTGCTCACACGTTTGCTAACAAACCATATACTAAGGGCCTCTGAATCCATCAATAACTGAGATGGCTGAGATCAGTAATCAGAAACAGTTTATTTGGACCCATAGGCTCGCAAAAAATAGAACTGCCAGCTAAGATCAATTTTACTAGAGATCAGAGTTCCATTGAGATCCACTGGTGATGGTTTATAGTACCTGCCAATGAATTCCCTGACACTAAAAATCAACTCCCCCCGCCTCTTTTTAATCTGAAAATGATGATTCGTGACCAATTAGCACAGCTCGACACTTTGCTCACAAGGCTGGCCATGGCTCGTCTTGGTCGTCGAACCCAGTGACGTAATGGAACGTGTAGAGAGAAATATACGGATGGAACTGGAGTAACTTGTTTCTTTGGGACATTCTCGTCTGCAGAAGAGCAGATATGCACTGCCAGATACGAACTGAACCAATTATTTCCAGAAAAAAAATATCCAAATTCCGATATTTCTGCACAACGGATGCTCTCTCTCTCTCTCTCATTTAATACAATTGAATTGAAAATCGCAAAAGATTTGGAACTGTAGTGATGGCTGGGAGCTTTCCTCCATTGACGGCCTCTAGGTTTTGAACAGCGCGGAGCATGGAGCAGTGATCGCTGAGCAGCGCCGACGTGCATGGGATGACCGGATGAGAATGACGCGTGAAGGCGGGCCTGCGCAGGGGAGGGTGAGGCGCCGCCCTATGGGAGGATGTTGCTGCAGGCGGTAGGGTGGTCAGAGGTGGTAACGGGAGAGGGGGGAGGAGGAAGGAGGTCACAAGTGGAAGCTCAGGCCACTTTTTTTATTTGCACGAACTAAATGAGTTTCAAAATCACAAAAATGCATTCTAGTGGGTTGCGCACGTTCATTAATCGCAAGAGTGAATCCACTTTGAGGGATGGCAAACCAGCAAAACCAGTTTCCCATGATGGCTGGGTCCATGGCCGGAACACAGAACATGGTCTTTTATGGAGAAGGAATAGAAAAGGAGAGAGGAAGAAGAAAGAGCTATGAGCTGAATGACATTTCACATTTGTTCTCTCTGTTCCTAAGAAGAAAACAATATTTTAATGTGTACGGTGTCTTGTAACAGATTTGTCATAAATGGAGTTTCCTCGAACAAAGCAACGGTTGCTGAGGACGCAAAGCTAACTGTATCTTCCAGCAGTACCCGTTCTTGACTAAAGTCAAGCCTGACAACCCAACGCCGATGACAACAAACAAATCGTTCTGTCCTATCAGCAAATACCACGAAGCGTGGCCGCACCGCACAGTCACACAGTCCCGAGATGTGTTGAAAGATGTGAAGAGAAAGTACTGCAAGAACTGGAAAGAGTTGTGCCACAAGCATCCGTCTCGATCGTCTTGAGCGAAATGCTCTTCTCCTGACACCACTCAATCCCATTGTATAGCTTCTTTGCAGAATCGCAAATTTGTAGATGTTGGAGAAGACTACATAGCTAGAGAGACAAGAGGGCTTAATAAGCTACTCCCTCCATACTCATATTAGTTGACGTTTTGGACAAGGACACGATCTCCAAGATCTAACTTAATTTATCCATCATTTTTTATTAAAATATATAAGAAAAATTAAAATTAAAATTACTTTTATAAAAATAGACTTCAAGGTGAATCTATATATATAAGTTTTACCTTTTCAAACTAAATATTTTAAAAGTTATTGCTAGTTTATGTTCCCAATGTTTGACCCAAATCTTGTCCAAAATATCAACTAATATGAGTATGGAGTAGTACATAGGGAAGGCTTGAGGCGATATATATAGCAGCATGCGCGGAACAGTCGGTGGGTGATTTCTTATTACATTTACACAGCTACGTGGCCAGCATTTTTTTTTTCTCACACAAGCTGCCCTTAAAAGTTGAGCCACAGGTTGAAAAGAGTGTCTTTGAAAAATAATGAACAAATACTAATACACGTGACATTGTGATTGGCTATACAAAAATCGTTATAATTGATACATATAGGAATAGGAGGCATCACGGAAAGAGGGTATATTATTTGGCAGAAGTTCCTTTTTGTTGCTGTTTTGATGCTCCAAAGGTGGAAGAGGATTAGCACGGCCCGGCGAGATCCTTCACCTCTGGGACACAAGGGAAGTAGTCCAGTGCGACCGATTTCCTCACCACCATGGAGAGTCACTAGCTCGCCCTGACCACTACCTGCAGCCTCGTGATGTTGAACCTGGGTGAGTACTCAGGGCGCAGCACAAACTGGTTGAACCAATTGTTGCAGTTATCCATGCTGTTGATCAGGCTCGCTCTCTGCCCGGCATAAGTGAGCACCAGCCACCAGGGACAAGAACTTTTTTTTTCGAGATCGTGCACTGCACGTATTTCATTAAGAGAAGTGGGAGTTTGTTACAGATAATAGCAATGGCGTCAACGATGGATGATCCATCCCTACGACCAACACACCGAACCAGAAAACAACGTAAATTTAGCCAGCAACCGGGATTGCAATCAGAGCAGTGAGAGGCGTGAGGACAACGTGGAGTAGCACGCCAAACTCCACTCGTTCGCCTCGTCGACGATGGCAGCCAGCAACCGAAGTGGTGTCGAAGCCCGATTGTCGAAAGTCCTCGCATTACGCTCCTTCCAGAGTGACCAGCTGATCAGAAAGAAAAGTGAATCGAAGCCGCGCCTCGCCGCCCTGGGAACAACTTTCCTAGCACGTAGCCACCACTCCAGGGCGCGGTCACCAGGCGCTGGAGCAAGCTGGGTCAGGTTCAGCTTCCCCAGGATCATTGCCCATAGTTCACGCGAGTAAACGCAACCCAGCAGGAGGTGGTCGATTGATTCAACCTCTTGGTCGCAGAGAACGCAAGAATCAGAGTCTTGTAGGCCATGCCTGAACCGTCTCTGCGCCGTCCAACACCTGCCATGTAGCACAAGCCAGAGGAAGTGTCTGACTTTGGGCGGTGCGCGTACCTTCCACAACTGCTTGGCACCCAGAGGCCGAACGGCGCCAAGGAACATTGAATGATAGGTGGAGGACGCTGAGTAGTCACCGTCCACTGACCATCGCCAACAAATCGAATCAGGCTGACCTTCAGCCAGCATGATGCTATCAGTGAGCTCCCACATGCGAAGGTAGTCAAGCAGAACCTGGACAGACAGCCCTCCGGCAATGTCCCGGACCCAAGCGCGTGAGTGCAGCGCCTCTGCCACTGTTTTTTGCCACGCCCGTCGTTTGATGACTAAAAATAGACTTGGAACAGCATCACAGAGTGGTTCAATCGCAATCCATGGGTCCAGCCAGAACAGGATTGACTTGCCATCGCCTAGCAACCAGATGTAGCCCGCCCTGAAGATTGATAGAGTCAAGTTCTCGTGTTTTTCTGGCAGTGCCTGCCAAGATGGTTGACCTGAGCGCCGCTTCCAGATCCAACGCACCCTGAACGCTTGCCCCATTCTTGTGAGATCGGTGATCCCCAAGCCGCCCAGTTCCCTGGGGCAAGTTACAATGGTCCAGGCCACGCGACAATGGCCACCAGCGACCGTCCCGGAGCCCGCCCAGAGGAAGGCTCGACGGCGGCGATCGATCTCCCAGATTGCCCACGGTAACAGACATAGAACAATAGAGACGTGCACCGGGATCGCAGAGAGGGTGGACCTAACCAAAGTACACCTTCCAGCTTCATTGAGGAGGTTGCCCTTCCAGGCAGGTATGCGCGCCGCGACTGAGTCGATCAAGAACTGTTCATCACCTTTGCGCAGTTTGGTGACCGACATGGGGGCGCCCAAGTATTTGCATGGAAACTCAGCAACCTTGCAGGGAAATAGCTTGGCCAGCAGGGCGAGGTGTTGTGGCAGGCAGCGAATTGGCGTCGCCACACATTTATCCAGATTTGTGAAGAGACCCGAGGCATTCCTAAATTGGAGGAGACCTTCCCTGATGGTGGTGAGGTCTGCCGCAATTGGGTTGATGAAGAGTGCGACATCATCAGTGTAAAGTGACACCCTGAAGCGCACCGCCCATGTAAAAGCGGTGTGAAGGCCATTCTTTGTCGAGCCCAAAGACAAGTCTGTTGAGGACGTCGATGCAAATGACAAACAACATAGGCGAGAGAGGGTCCCCCTGACGCAGGCCGCGCGCGTGACAGATGCACTGACCTGGACGTCCATTAAGCATAATCCTGGTGCTTGCCGACGACAGCAGAATTGACATCCAATCTCTCCATCGTTGCCCAAAACCCATGTGCAGAAGTAGTTCAAGGAGGAAGGGCCAGACGACCGAATCAAAAGCGCGTGCGATGTCAATTTTGAGAAGGAGAGTAGGAATTCTCCTAGCATGGATGGCCTTTGCCATGAGCTGCACAGTATGGAAGTTGTCATGTATGCACCTCCCCTTGATGAACCCAATTTGATTCGGGAGAATGATTTCACCAAGGCGACGGGCCAGCCTAGAAGCCAAACACTTGGCAACCAGCTTCCCAAAAATGTGCATAAGGCTAATGGGCCTGAAGTCACCAATCTCCATCGGCGTCGACTTTTTCCTCAAGAGAATCATGAAGGCATCGTTAATCAAATGGAAGCTCCGAGAGTCCAGGCACCAGAAAGCGTTGAAGGCGGCCAAGATGTCCAGCTTGATAACGGGCCAGGCCTTCTTGTAGAAGATGCCCGTGAACCCGTCAGGTCCAGGCGCCCAGTCATTTGGCAAGTCCCGAACGGTTGCCCACACTTCCTCCTCGGTGAACGGCGCCTCAAGCTCAGAAAGGTCAAACGACGGCACGCTGAGGGCTTCGAGGTTAAGACGACGAGATCTCGCAAACTCTGTGCCCAAGACCGAGTTGTAGAAGTCCCAGAGAGCAGAGGCCATCCCCTCATTTGCAGCCAACTCATCGCCATTGACACGCAACGAGTGGATGATGTTCTTCCGCCCACGGTGGCAAGCTTGCAGATGGAAGAAGCGAGTGTTCGCGTCGCCTTCCACCAGGTAGCGCAGCCTGGGCCTCTGTGTAGCAATAGTACGGCACATAGACGCAAGCCCCAGACATCTGAACTTTAGTTTCTTACGGAGCAGGAGTTCATCAGCGTCGAGCACCCTAGATTCACGGGCAGTGTCCAGCCTGAAGAGCACATCTCTGGCCATTGTGAGCTAAAGGCGAGCGCTACCAATCAGCTTGGCGCTCCAACACTTGAGCACTCAGGCCAGGTAGCGGAACTTATGATCAAGCAAGCGGCAAGGGTCGGCGTGCCGGAGGTCGGTCGCCCAAGCCACAGCAACGACATCGAGGAAACCGGGGAGCTTCACCCAGAAAGATTCAAAACGAAAACGGCGACGCGGCCACACCTCATCAAAAACTTGCAGAAGTAGCGGACAGTGGTCCGAGCAGTCAGAAGAGAGCGGTCTGAGGCTGTGTTGAGGGAAGAGCTCAAGCCAATCAACATCAGTGAAGAATCGGTCCAAGCGTTCCACCGTTAGGTTGTCCTGTTCATTTGACCAGGTGTAGAGGTGACCAACAAGATTAAGCTCCTCAATCTGCACCTGGTTAATAAGGCGATGGAACCGATGCATGTTCCTGCGATTGAGTCTACCATTGCTCTTGTCCTGCGCCTAGTAGATCAAGTTCCAATCCCCACAAAGGAGCCACGGTCCCAGGAGCACGTTACGCAGATCAGCAACTTCGGCCAGGAAAGCCACCTTGTCGACATCACCTTGCGGCCCGTAGACCATAGTAATCGACTAGGGCGTCCCACCAGAAACAGGTCCCAGCGTAGCCGACGTGGAGAAGCAGGCAACATGAGTGTGGGTGGCCACCCAAACATAGTGACGCCAAGCTAGGAGCAGGCCGCCTGAAGCGCCCACCGAGGGGACACACACATAGTCAAAGTCGTTTCCGATCATTTCGGTTACAGTACGGTTACAGACAGAGGAGAGTTTAGTTTCCTGCAGATAGACGACAGACGTGGAGTGCAGCTCAACAAATGAGCGCACAACATCATGACGCGCACGGCCATTCAAGCCACGCACGTTCCAACAGAAAATGTTAATCGTCATTGATACATGAGATGGGGTGCGACACAAGCAGACTCTGCTGCTGCGGCTCAGGCAACACGTCGTCCACCCCGGCCGCCTGGTTGAATAGGTCCGGTGAGTTGTGGAAGAGGACATGGAAGGCTTCATGCTTGGATTGAGTGAGCGGCGACGCGAACGTGTCCACGTGCCTCTGAGCTACGTCGTCGTTGAGCTGTGCCACACTCTCAGCGAGTCCAAGCTTGACCATGAGCACGTTCTGTGCTTGGGCCGTGGGGTTGCCGACCCTGGGCTTGGAGGTGAGGCGTGAACTCCGCCTCGGCGCTGCGGTCAGCTGAGCCGGGATGGCCACGCGGAGGGCCGGTCTGTCCTTGATCAGCGATGAAACGATAGGCAAAACAACCTGATCCATGATCCGTCGGCGGATGACAGAGTGAACCGGACTCCGCCGTCAACGGGGTTGCAGGTAGCGTGGCAACGGGAGAGCTTGAGGTAGCAACGTCGGGCGCCGAGGCCCCAGCGATAGAGGTGGGTGAAGGGGACCGCGCCGCAGCGAGTTCGTCTTGGATGCACCTGGACGGCGAGTGGTGACCATGCGCGAAAGCCCAACCGAGGCGGTGGAATGAGTCTGGCCCAACAGCAGGGTCGTCGGAAATTCGGGCCCGGCCCGCCACCCTCCTAGCCTCATCCCGCATTGGATCCCATGGTGTGTGAAGGAGCAGAAGGGCACCCTCCCCACGGCCAAGTACATCAATGTCGACATCCGGACCGGGCGGCAGCGGCTGCCCCGCACGTAGCGGCGAGATGGGATAAGCAGCTCAAGCCACATCGGGTCAGCGGTGGAATCTTGGCGTACAGGAGTTATGCAGCGCAGAGCGCAACAGGAGTCAGCATAAAGCACCTTTTGGCCATCCTTTACCAGCAGCTTTTCCTCAACAGCACCAGTCCTCGAGTACCGTGCTAGTACCCGGTCCCCCATGATGGGGCAGGCGACCTCTCCCACCCTGACCATGGCACCTCCACAGTCCTCCGACCCCACGGTGGCCGGGGCACCTACCAGCGAGCCCCCAGTGTGATCCGAAGCTGCAGCAAACTCTGTGGACGCTCGACGAGGGCGGAACGCAGCACCCACCCTAGGACCCAGGGCCGGAGCACCGCCGGCACTACGACTATGGAACGTGGGAGGGCGACTGTATGTGATCCGAGCGAACCCCGGCCACGGCCCTCCACCACGACCCGCCTCAGCATCGTCGAACTCGTCCTCTTCATCCGACGAACTCGGAGGCACGGCGTCCCAGTCTTGGAACTCAATAATACGCAAGTGCGCCAGATAGCGGATGGAGCGCAGCGACGGATGGATGACCTCATGTTCCCGGAGCGCAAGGACGCCACAAGGGTCGTGCGGTGGCGGTGGCTCAGGAACGACGATAATCTTCTGTTCAGGCACGAGGAGGGGGTGGACACTCCAAGCAGCCACGAACGTCTCACGCCCATCGTCAACAAGCACCTCATCATCCTCCGGTGTAGCTACCACAATCTTGGCGCAGGACGAACCGAGGAGCGTCTGAAGAACCTCGCCAGACAGGGCATGAGCCGGGACGTTCTTGATCCAACGAGCACACGGAAGGTGAATGCACTGAGCGAGCCGTTGACGAGCTTGGACCACCGTTTCCATTTGAGGCGAAACGGTGCGCCGGCGGAGCGAGGGGAGCAGCAAGAACGTGCTCTAGATCCTCTCGGCGAGAGAAACGCACAATGAAGTCTTCGGGCGCATGGTGAAGCACAGAGACAGCATCATCACGGATGGCAAACTCCACCCGGAGGTGCTCACGAACCATGGCGGGGGAGACCGGGGGCCGGGTGCCAATGATCATAGTCACCAAAGCAAGGGAGAGAGCGTTCTCCGCCTCCTGTACCATCCGCCTGGGAACGATGACAAGCTCAACATAGGGTCGATCCTCCTCCTCGGGTCGCCGGCGCCGGTCCCGACAAGGGATGAGGTCCTTAGGCAGCAAAGGCGAGTCCGGCGGCTGCCCAAAGTTGTCAGCCGCGGGTGGGTAGCGACTGGTTCCCTCCTCCGCCCTCCCGGGCATACCAGCACCGGGGGCGGGGCACTGTCGTGTACCGTCACCCCCAGCCGGCACGTCGATAGGCTCGGGGGCTAGGAGGCGCGCAATGGGGAGGGATCGAAGGCGACTGGTCGGTGGAGACAGACCTTGGCCGAGGCGGTGTCGGCCGAGGAGCTCCCACCGGGCCTGGGCCAGCCATGGCTGCGATGACGACGACCCCGCCGACGACGCCGGGCGAGTGGCCCCGCTTGACACCCGACCAACGCGGTGCTAGCAGCAGTTCCACGACCAGTGGCCCTCACACCGACAAAGTGCGGCACTGGACGGAACGAAAGCAGCACCGCATGGACATGGCCCTCGGCGAGACAGCTTGAAGCAATGGCCCACCAGGTCCGGCAGGGACGGCCGAGGGCTGCGGCGGAGGCGCCGGGCGGCGGCGCCACCGCGACGGCGGTGGGCGTGGTGGAAGCCATCCGCATCCGGTCGGGCGGAGAACCGCGGTGGGTGGAGCACGTGAGGTCGCAGCACCGGGGCCACCTGAGGGGAGGGGTGCCTCAGTCCGACGCCGCGCCGGGCGACGCCGGGCGACGGCGGGTGCGGCGCCGACGTGGCCCCGCGACGGAGGCGCGACGCCGGGGGGCTCGGCTCAGAGAGAGCTCCGGTCGAAGGAAGCTTCGGAGTCGGAGAAGAAAAGCCTGTCCCCCGCGACGGAGTCGGCGTCCTCCACCTCGTCGGCCCAAGATCTGTGGCCGGGCGGACCCTGCCATGGTGCAGAGGGGGCGCTGCGGGCGCAAGGCGGCGGCAGACGCGGCAACAGCGGTGGACGTCGGGGCCGGAGTGGCCGCCGGCGGGAAGCGTGGACGCCAGAGCCGGGGTGGCCACCGGCGGGGAGCGCAGCCTACGGCTAGAGGTCACAGCGCCGCCTGACCCATGCTTCGTTTGTCCGCCAACTGCTCGAGAGGAACGTGATTTGGATGGGTGGTGTAGATGCCCGTGACTGGGTGGTAAACGTTGCCATTGCCAGCGCCATGATTAGAGATCAGGAACATACATGAATGAAGCTCAAGTTCCATGGTCTTGCCATGACGGATCAGGGTCCCCACGGACAGACAGACAGTAGTCTCTGCAAACAAGCCAGGCCATACAAGATGAGGTCGAGTTCAAATGATCGTCCTCCCTGATCCCATTGTATTCCTGGAACTAGAAACATTCGAATTTGATTGATTATTGTTCCACAAATCGGTCTCTCACACGTTGTTTGCTGAAAAATTGTATACCAAGGGCTAGCTGTTGGAATATAATCTCTGGGTTTGTAGGGGATGAGCCAACGCGCGCCTAGACCCGTTGCAGACTGATTTTAGGGTCCCACCTCACGGCATGATCGGAAGCGCGCATCTAAGCGGCCCTAGGGTGTAACACCCTAAAATTTGTATGTTTTCAGAAAAGCTAAATTGATTTAATTATGCATACTCGTATATTGCTCGTGCTAATGCTACGGTGACTGAACTTATCAGAAGTTGTGAAAATTCTTGGCATATTCTCAAGTTCAATTTAGCAATTTCATACAGAATATCATAGTTTTCGATGCCACCACTAATCACAAACTATATGCACATCTCAAATTGATGTATAGAATACAAACATCATTTAAACAGTTCCTCCTAAATGTGTTCATTGTTCGCACAAGGCCACAAAGGCTTTGAATAATATTTGCATTTCTGTTCATACAAAAAAAAAGTTTTCTAGTTCAGTTTTGCAACCGCTTATCCACAAGATATCCTGGAATGAATCATATGGAACCAATTATTTGCAAGTAAACAATAGACAATATAAAAGAAATTGTGAATAACATTGCCTCATTCCTAGGATTTCATGGATTATGCAAAGAAACTGAACAGAGGACTTTCCAGTATACAGTCCCATTACTGCCACTCTGCCAGCCTGCCACCTCCCCCTCCCTAAACAAGAGCTGTATGTACACATCAGTAGCTTGTGCAGTAGCTCGATCACCCTCTGCACATATAAGAAATTATCGCGTAGGCATCTTTGTTTGATGAACACGTTTTGAGAGTGGGATACCAGTTTGTTCATTCTTGGCGCCAGCCTTGTTGCCAGTATCTTTGTGATAATCTTCAAGATACTATTGATGAGGCTAATGGGTCTATAGTCTGTCAAGTCGACTAGTTCTTGCTTTTTTGGTACTAAAATTATGTTCGCATCATTAAACAGATGTTGCTTCAACGTTTTGTGGTTGTAGAACTCCAACACTGCTTCGAAAAGGTCATGTTTTTATAATGTCCCAACATTCCTTGTAAAAGATACCAATGAAGCCATCGGGCCCAGAGCTTTCTCTAGTGGCAGCGACTTAATTAATTGTGGCTAGCAGTTCTTGCATTGTGAAGGGAATGTCCAGCTCCTCCAGATCGAAGGGGGTGTACCCAATGGATTCCCAGTTGAGTTCTTTTGTTCTGATCGATGGTGTACCAATCGCATTCCTGAAGAAGTTTTGGCCAGCTGCCATTTTGTCTCCCTGTGTTACAGAAATTCCATCCTGCTCATTCAGTATTGTCATGTAAGTTTTCTTCCTCTTTGCACTTGCATAGATATGGAACATACGGGTGTTAGCATCTCCTTCTCTAATCCATTTGAGCCTACAATGTTGCTTTGCTCTTGCCTTCTGTACTGCCGCCATACCCAATGATTTTGCCTTCAGTAATTTCATGAACTCGTGTTCCTCAGTTATCAGGCTTCTTCTCTCTTGCGCCATGTCCAACTCAAGCAAAATTATCTGTAAAATGGCCGACCGAAGCTTCCATTTGCTAAACTAGTAGAAAAGCGCGCTCCTGCGCGCTAGCGGGGTTTTTTGTTAAAAAAAATAACTAAATAAATTAAAGCAGAGCTGAACAGTAGAGGAGACGGTGGAGTAAATAAATGTGCTGGTGGCAAAGGGATAGGAAGCAGAAGTGGGTGAACGCAGCTGTGTGGCTGGAAAGACTGGGAGGCCTGGAGGCGATAGTTTGGTGCGTCTGCAATGTGCGAGTAGAGTTATAATTTCGGTGCTGCTCATCGATAAGGTTAGCAAGGAAGATGTGCGGGAGTTTTGGTCATGTGTGGTCGTTTCTTTCAAAAATAATTTGTTCCTTGTTTCGTTTGACTGTGTTTGGCCGGCATCTTGTAGGCGAGGCATTTGTTGTGAGGGTGAAGTTGGCTGTTCTTGCTGGGTTGTGTGATGGAAACGTATCAGTTTCCTCATTTGAAGCTGGTAGAAGCTGGAGATGATGCACATTTCGGGAGGATGGGTTTGCAGTATTTAGTGGTGGGAAAAGTGCCAGAGTTTGCTCGAGATGGTGTTTGTGAAGGTCGTATTCAGGCTGTGATCCGTGATTTGTTTGATTTCGTGGTGCCCCTGGATAGGATCTGGAGGAATGGAGCGGATTATTTGATAAAGGTTGCATCGTCGACTGAGTATGTTCTTATTCTGACAAGGGGATATTTTTATTCTCTGAAGCTGGCTGTGATGCCATGGACGCGTGAGTATGGATGTAGTGTTGTTTCTTTGGAGAGCCAATTTACGGATATGGAAACTGTGAATTTGGAAAGTATTGGTTGGGAATTGCAGAATGGTGTGAGCAGTGTGTTTGGTGATGAAGACATTTCTATTCAGATCTGGGGTATTCCTGGGCACCTGTGCTATGAACGTTTGGTTCATGATATTCTTGGGGAGTGGTGTGATGTCAGGTATGTTAGCTTTGTTCAATTTACGGCGTTTGTTGTTGCAAGGACTTCAAATGTGGCGGCTATTCCAACGTATGCTAATGTGGGGGTTAAAAAGATGGTGGATGGGAAATGGGTGATTAATGTGTGGCCAGTTTGGCATAAGATAATGCCTATTTTTGGCGGTGGGAGTTTAGTAGGTGAAGGTTCAGGGAGTGCTGTGCACGGAGTATAAGGTATGTTAGAAAGGTAGGGCTTGAAATCATGTTCATTTTATCTGAATGTTATTGATGTGAGTTTTGTTTATTCTGGGGTGTGTGTGTGAGTGTTTCAGGTTTGAGGATTGTTAGGGCGGTATGTTGCAGATGGATGGGCATGCTTGTTTTGTAAAGTGTTGACCGATGGAGCTGTCTGTAGGGCTTTGTTATATGTGTCATATCTGAGTGTGTATTTTGGTTTACTGCATGTTTGAATTTGGCGAAAGTCCTGTGCAAGTGTGGGAATTGTAGCTGGAGAATTGTTGTTCAGACTATGTAATATTAAATATATAAATTTGTGTGTTTTGTTTGTGTTTTGTTGTATGAGTTGCACGTGGATGGAATGGAGTTATGAAAAGGAATCGCGGTGGTTGAGATTTTTTGGGTAAAAGTCTGTAATGGCAGCGCCCATCTGAGATGGTGTGTGTCTGCAGGTGGTGATCAGAGAAATTTGGTTGGTGCAATAGTAGTCCTCGAGTTGGTTGATTATTGGATAGCTGAAATGTATAAACAGTCTTTAGATTTTGTGTGATCAGGTGAGTTGCTGAAATTTTAGTAGGGTGAAACAATTAGTATGATTATTGTTGAAGGTACAGAGCGCTGATATGGCAACAGTTTTGTCATCAAAGTACCAGTGCATACTCCATGTCAGGGTGGATATTACACATGATGATATGGAACTGTGATATTACAGTACATTGTGGTAGTTTAGGAGCTATATATATGTACAGTTGTGCCACGCAAGAGTTTGGCACACATAAAACTTTGATTGGCCTTGTTTCTCGTAGTTGCTGAGCAGGAGGGAAGGTGGTGCTGCTTGGTGGAGACAAAATCCTGGGAATGAAAAGATGAGAGTTGTTAGAGTTGTAGGAAGAAGTATCTATTTAAGGAAAATTTTGCAATATATTGGATGTACGTGATTTACCTTGTGTGACCAAAGTGTTATTGCTATCATGAGTTACTCATCTGAGTTTTCTGATGGTTTGCTTGGTTGTGGTCCTGATACAGTGAGATCAGATGGTAGATCTGTCCATATCCATCGACTTGGTCTGATTGCTGGTGATTCTGCATCTAGATATGTAGATAGGTACCTCAGCTGTAACAAAAATTTTAGATAATTGTAGTTATTTGTGAGGAATGAAGCTGTATGTGCATGATCATAACTATGGAGTAAGTTAGAAAGCAGAGACCTTAGAATCCATGAATTGATGAAAGAGGTTTGTGGTGTTTGTATAATATGTTTGCACATATTCCATAAGGTGAGCCATAGAATTCTGTATGGACTCAATGTTTTGCTGATAGTCAGCTTCTCCAGAAAATTCATTCTGGAGATGAAGGAAGCCGTCGTACATGGTCTGTGTATGTTCTATGATAGCATTCACGCATGTCTGCAATAGGATAATATCTCTGTTTTGGCTGTTTATTGTGGATATGAGCAGAGATAAAGTGGGGTAGTTGAGGTCAACTATTGTGAATCCAAGAACATTTGTGATGTATCTTAGTGACTGGTAGGTGGCCATTGCTTCAATAGTTGCTGGAGTTTTCATGGGCATTTCATTGTACATGTGTGTGTGGTTTCCAACTGTGATATAGGTTTGGTACCTGCCTTCAGGTGTTTCTAGTGTTGAGATAGCTGCTTCATGTCCATAAACATGTTTTGTGGCAGCTGCGTGGATAGTTTTGAGTCTTGTAACATATGTTGGTGGCACTGGAATCTGGAGAAATAAAAAATACAGCAAATCTTAGTTTGTAACTGTGTGAAAGAACATGTATGTAGGTGTGAAATATTTTGTGTTTAAAGACATAGTGTTACCTTAAATAATGTTGGTATTTGTTTCAAGCCTTGCAGGTCCAGTCCTGGGTCCTTTTGCTGGTGTGCTAAATCTATAAGGGTGTTTATTTCAGCAAGATGTGTAGAGGTAGACTGCCCGACCTGTCTCATGTGATTGGCAAAATGGCATATATGGATGAAATTGCTGTCTATGGTAGTAGTCTGCTGAAATTGGATTTTGTTGTAGAGGGCTTCTATTTTGTTGCGCAGTTCTGGGTAAAAGTTTCTAATGGCAGTGCCCATGTTAAATGCGGTGTTTCTGCAGTCAGCAATTAGAGAATTTTTGGCATAATAGTAGTCCTTGAGTTCATTGATCATTAGGTAGCTAAAATCTGGTGATCTCAGATCATAGTCAGAACCTATAGCACTGACATATTCATGTTTGAAGATCCAGTGACCTGTATATATAAAGTATCTGTAACTGTGTATATTTGTGAATGCAGTAAGAATTATGTAGTGTATTGCATACCTTTGGAATCTGTAGTTTTGTTTGGCACAGGTAGGATTGCAAGTGGATCAATGATGATGTCTGAAGCTCCTGTGGCATCAGCTGTATACATAAACATGTAAGATTTAATTACTGCTAAATTTGTTATAAGAAAGGATGTGCTTGAGTTTTGAAAGAGCTGATGTTCAGTGTACCGGTCATCCATGGAAGCTGGGCAAGTTCATGTTCTCTGGACCAGGGAACTAAATCTATTTGGAAATTTGGGGTTTGTAGAGGCGATAGGGAAAGTATGTAGGCTTGTTGGTCGCTGTTTGTTGGATGTATTATGAAATTTGGAGCTATGTAGAATACTTCAGTCTGTGCTCCAAAATTTTGGAGGCGGTCCCATATTTCTCTGCCGACTTGATATATGTTGAGTTCAGTTCCTGGCGATGGTCTTGGGCGTGCAACCACAGTGAAGAGATGCCGTAGTTCAGACACTGTATTTCAAGAAGATTTTAAGTATATATGGTGGCTGATAGATTGTGCATATTTTTTTTAAAGTAAAGTAGGCCAGAGCGTATGTTGTAATCAAAGAAAATAAAGATGTTAGGAAAATAGTAAAAGGAGGCGAACCTGGGATGGTTGGTGTCATTTTGTTGGTGAATATTATTTTGCTTTTTCTATCTTCAGTATTGTACGAAGATTAGCTGGTGTACCTGGAAGTTTTAATGTAAGGCTTAGCTGTAATAAATTGTTTAAAAAATTAGAGTGCTGAATGCTGCGAGAAGAAGTAAGCTGAGTTTATGCAAAGTAAGTTACGGTGGATTTGGTTGGCTAGGTGTCGATTGTTTAGTGATCTGAGAGAAGATGGTGTTTGGCGTACCTGCTGTGTGGATTGAGGTGCTGTAGCGTCGGCAATGTTACAGAACAGAAGTTCTTTCAGAATAGCTGGTATGATTAATCAGCAAAAGGAAGAATAGAAAGAAATAAAGAGATAGGTAGAGAGAGAGAGAGAGAGATGCAGTAGACAGTGGTAGGGAGAGCGATAGGCAAGTTGAGAGAGACAGCTAGGCAAAGAAAGTTGGAGGAGAAAGGGAATGAGAGAGGAGGTGGGAGTGGGTGCGGATCTTACCTGTTGATGGAGATGGCAGATGCTCGGTCACCATTCTCTTGTCGTCAAAGGAGATGGTGGTGTGGCTGAATGGGGAAGAAGGGGGAGGATTCTAGATTGGGGTTGCCGGGGATATATATTTTTTTTTGGGTTTTTTTATCGTGGGCAGGGGCTGAGGAGTGGAGTCTGGAATTGGATACATGGGCCATTTTTGAGCTGTAGTTGATATGGGCCTGTGTGATGTATGCGATTTTTTTTTTTAATAACAAGGTGTATACCAGTCGTAAATGTCTTGTACATAGTCGTGCTATAACTGACGTAACTATTTTGTGGAGTTTTTAAGAAAAATCTACAAGAGTAGCCCATTCATAATGTCAGGATTCAATTCTAATACAGAACGCTAAGGTTCAAATACTGCATGGCACAGAGAGTGTATAGATGGATCAGTTCATGATAGTCATAGTAGTTTGAGATCTTGGAACACATATATAATACACAATGGATTTGATTTGTTCTGATATGTTAATAGATTGGAGTCACGGATGCCTTGAGACTGCTAGTTGTTACCTGGAAGAATTGGCATAAAAAAGAAAGAAATTATCAGATGTTGTGTTCTGACTAAAATAAAATATCGGTGCTTTAGAACCATACGTGGCTAAAGGGAACTGCACTTACTTTTGTTGCTGATCTCCTGTCGATGAGGATTGGGCATGTTTACCATGGTGGTGCTCGTGGCTAGACCTAGCTCTGAGTATATGAAGTTTTGGTTGCAGGATTATCGATATGAATAAACTGTTAGTATATGCTTTTTTTTCGGTATTTTGGATCCATACTATGGTACTAAAAAAAAACTCACCGTTTTGGTGGATGCTGTGTTGGATCTGGGGTTTGAATGCTGCTGTGATCATGGGTTCCTTCAATTTGCTCGTCATTGACCCCATCTTTAGTTTGATCTGTGAAGTATAGCCGTCGCTGCGCAGTAATGTGAGGTGGGAGTTCTCTATATATATAGATAAAGTATATTTAGAGTGTGCTGCAGTTGTATGTAAAGAATAGATAGTGTGGGAGATAGAACTATATGCATTGGTTGTTTATACCTTATCTGTTGATGGACCGTGACTGGCATGTGTGTCTCTTTGACAGCAGGAGGTGTCTGCATATTCATGTTATGTAAAATATTATTGATATAATTAGTTTTTTGGCAACGTGAAATAAAGTTCTGAATGTTATACCAACAGTAGAGGTGAGTTGAGATTGTCTTGACAAGGCTGATTCTTGGTGCCTGATGTTCCTTGTATGGTTAGCGGAGTTTGTGGAGAGATCATGTGTTGAATGCTATCTGCTGGTAGAGTAATATTCAGAGTTGAGTTGTGCCGATCTGATCTGTCTAAGATAGCATCGATCTGAAATATTCGACGGTCTGGATTGCTGAATGCTTCTTGTGTGAGTCGTATCCTGAAGGTGAATGTCTTTGATATCAGGTTCAGAATTTCTGAAGGAAAGCCAGGTGTGGTTCTTTTTTTGTTGATCAGTGTATTGCAGCTGGTCCGGATAAGTTCATAGGCAATGTTATCATAGCAGAAAAAAGTTCCTTCATCGGTTCCATCGCTTGCAAAGAAAGTTAGCCTGTATCTGTGAATTAAATGTGTGTTTATACTATGATATGTTCATATATTAGGGGAGAAAGAAAGTAGAATGGTATGGAACAAACCTGTATCGGGTTTCTACTGTTTTGCATTTGGAGCAGTAGTACCCACCACCTTCTTGCAGCTGTGCACTCTTAGTGCAGTCAAAGCATGAGAGATACCACCAATTATCGTTCCGTGGGACATTAGTAACTTTAACAGTGCATTTGCATCCTTCAAGCTGCTCAAAAGAGATTCGGTGTCATTTTATCTCATATTGGCTATTGTCGAGTGCTATGATGGAAATAATACAAAGTAATGCATTTACCGGGAGTTCAAATGGGTTCTCCGTGTTGAGTTCTTTGATTGTTTTGTGTGGCAGGGGCACTGGCTGAATCTCTTGAGCAGTTGGTTCCGGTGCAGGCTGCTCTATGTAAACTGGTTGATCCAGGAATCTGCATAACATGTTCCCAATCAAAGAATTTCCCCTTTTTTTAGTTATTGCATTTTTTAGTCTGTATATTTTTTTTTTTTTTGTTAATGATTGATGTATTAATAGGACAATGTAATGTGATTTTGGCTTACCTGCTGTAGAATGGCTGTGCTTCAGGAATATCAGGGTTCAAGAAGTATTGGAATGCGCTTCCAGCACTAATTTGCAGTTTTTCTATTTAGTGCGAAGATGCTAGTAGTTTAGTAAATGAAGGAAGACATAAATTATAGTATGGTAATGAAGTTAGCAAAAGAAAAGGAGAAGGAGCATATATGAGCAACGTGACTTACGGAACATGGTTTTGGCAATACATCCTTGGAATAAAACAACGATTACTTTGGGGGATTCTTGGCTATATAGATGATCAACACTGAAAGTTGTTGCCTCTTCACCCCATAATGTTACAGTCAGCTCAGTGTCACTGTATGTGTAAGAAAAATGAATAAATTATATGTTGGTTCTTAATATGCATATCTATTCATGTGGAGAATGTTACTATAAATTAGAGAGCGGTAATAGCATGACAATATACCTTATGTCCTTTATAAGGACTTCTCTGAGAGTAGTCGGTGTTTCTCCATCCTTTTTGAATCTGTTGGTTGGGGATGGGACTCTTGAAATGTATCCTATCACATCTGTGTAGGAACCGTGCAAGGTACAATGATTAAGTATTTGTTTGGTACATGGTAAATTAAATAAGAGACTAATGCTGGTTACCTATGTATGTTTTGGTTGAACCCTGCAGTGCTTTGATGCCTGAAAAAGGTGTGAGTCTATATATGTATTTTGGGAATGTTGGTGCTGGATTCATAACAATTTCTACCAATGTATATGCCCCGATCTCAATCATCAAGTTTGCTTCGAATGGCATGTATTTTGGTCGAGCATTTTTGACCTGGAACCTGCTGATGGTGTAGGTTTTTCTAATTTCCAGCAATGCGCCATGAGTGTTTAGGTGTTGCTGTGGGATCTCAGCATACATAGCATTTCCCTGTGTTATAGACATGGTAATTATCAGCATATCTTATATTAAATAGCTTCTGTTTTTGGTTTGTGACAGAATTTATGATTTCAATCCTAAATGTGTTGACACCAGAAAAGTGAATACAAGAAGCTGTACCTGTTTGTCAGCAACCACAAGGCCTATGAAATATGGTGTCTGGTTGCTATATGTATCAGAATAGGTCCATTTACGCAAGACACGTACACAGATTCTGTCTCGCTGAACTCCTCTAGTTAAATCTTTCAGCAGATGCTCCACCATTGTGTCAATCTATAAATGGAACAGTTAGGTAGAACAGAATATAATAAATTTGAGCGGCAATAGTACTTGTGTGGTATTGCACTTTGAAATTAAAAGTATCAGTAAAGTATGTGAAGTTGTTGTATAGTAGATAGTACACACAAAGTAGCCCATAATAGTTAGTATAAATTTTTATATATTTTACATAAAGTATTTTGTACATCGCACTCTAGGTACGCAATATAAGTCTCATGCTGATACAGAGAGAATTGAAGATAAAACTTCTTGGTAAACTACATTTCTGGTTTCATTGCTGCATTCGCCATGTTCATTTTCTATAAGAATTCGGAGTCCTTTTCTTGATGTGACACGTGAAACAGCGACATATAATTGTCCATGACTGAAGACTGGTCTTTTGAGATAGACACCTACAGTTGAAAGAGTTTGGCCTTGGCTTTTGTTAATTGTCATAGCATAGCATATTTTGATAGGATATTGTCTTCTCTGAAGCTCAAATGGCCACTTGTTGCTTTTTAAGCTGAGAGAGATACGAGGAATAAGAACAAGGTGACCAGCATGTGTGCCAGTCATGATCCGTGCTTCTAATATCATGTGGCCTACTGTGGTTATGATCAATCTTGTTCCATTGCACAATCCTTCAGACTGGTTTATATTGCGCAAAAGCATGATTGGTACGCCTTTCTTAAGGATCAATCTATGCTGTGGAAAATTATTTCCATTCAGAGAATTTAAGAATTCAACAGGATATAGTCTGGTATATGTTTCATGTTCAGCACTTGTGTTGGCCATGGAGTCAGAGCTAAGAAATTCAGTCTCTTCTTCTGGCACCAGAGATACCACATAGTCATTGACTGTAGCAGCGGATTCATTTGTTGGAGTTAGAATGGCACGTTGAGCTAGATATTGTACATCTAAGTAATTTGCTGCAAAAGCTGGATATATGGACTGAACAATATATGATAGTTTGTCTCCAGAAGTCATAAGAAGGAGATCAGCAGGTATAGTGATCCATGATGGTTCATCTTCTCCGTCCCTACTGACAGCTTCAATCCTGCCCTCACCAATATCAAGAATCCATTTGCTGAATTCTTTGATAGCAGCATGATTACTTGTGTGAGCAGTTGCCATGGAAAGTCTCATATTCTCTGTTAAAGTAAGTATAGACACCTGTGACCATAATCTTGAGTTTATAATAGTGGAATTAATGATCTGTGCCCGGCTACCTCCTTCAATCACTGGTAGTATTTGCCGTGGGTCACCACCAAGTACAACTACCTTTCCGCCAAATGGTATTGCAGCAGCTCCTTCATGTTGGACGGACTGTATATCTCGTAATGTTCTATCAAGAGCTTCAAAAGCCCTTCTTTCAGTCATAAGTGCTTCATCCCATATTATTAGAGATGTGGATTGAATTAATTCAGCTAACATAGTTCCTCTCTTTATATCACATACACTTGCATCATCTAGATTACATGGTATTTTGAACCGGGAATGTGCAGTACGACCGCCTGGTAACAACAGAGAAGCTACACCAGAGGAAGCTACTGTCAGAACTATTTTTTGGTGGGATCTGAGATGGTTCACAATACAGTTCCAGAGATATGTTTTGCCAGTTCCTCCAAATCCAGATACGAAAAAGAAACCAGGTTCATTTGCTATGATACGAGACATAATACAATTGAAAGCCTGGAGCTGGTCACTATTGAGCACTATATGTGGTGCATTGTCGGCCATAGGATCTGTAGGATGGTACGAAAGTTCTTCATGTATTAGACGATTTGTATGTAGATAATTCCTAGGATTGCTATGTCTAGGCAGATTATAATCTCTGATGTTGTGGCCACTACGTGCAAAAATCAAAGTTAGTTCATCAATGAGATGGTCACGCAGCTCATGATCAGGTATTTGGTAGTGTGGATTTCCAGTAATCTTTCTAAACTGATATTGAATATCATCAGCTAATATTTTCCAGTTTTGCTGAAAGAATTGATTCACATTTCCAACCTGGCAATAGAGGATCATAGTTACAAATAATCTGCGTAGTTGTGCCGCTGTTGCCCAAGCAGCAGCTTCATTAAAGGCATCATACCATTCACGGTCATCTCCTAGGAGTCCCCTGGATTGGCAAGCTACTCTGAATGTTGAGTGGTAGACACCATTGTGAAATCTAAGATTCTCAAAGCTGGTTGCTCCCTTCACAACTAACAACAGCATTCTTAGATAGTATCGTTCTCCAGTAGTGGGATGAACATAGTGGAGACGTCCTATTTTGCGACGTTGTTGTTGACGTTGTTCCCAAGATCTTGTTTTTTTTCCCACTTCCACTTAGAAGGAAACTGCACGTAGGTGAGTTCTCTGGCTGCAACATGCTGCTGGTTTGTAGTGAACCATTCTGTGAGCATAGTTCTTCTAAGGAATTCTTCTGAAATAATTCTGTTCATTTTTGCTTTTGCACTGAATGTTATGAAATTTTCATTTGGTAAATGGACAGGCATTCTCTCAACTGATGGATAATGTCTATGGATATCAAACCCAAAGACTCGCCAACAGGCATCTTGTTCACATATATATCGGCAGTCTAGATATTCCTTGATTTCATTTCTTGTGTTTGTCTCTGTATCATAGGGTGTTTCTTGACCAGATCTAACTCTCTGAAGATATACTTTACTGCAATCAGCTCCCTTGGTTACATACTTGAAAAGATATTTGATGAATATTATTTTGTTGCACCATTCAACATTTATATGTGCTTGATATTTCTTTAGTAAGAATAGATTATATGGAACAACCCATCGATTATCCATGTACAGACCACTTTTTTGAACATACAGACTGTTTTGTGTACGTCTATAGGCTGCGAAACCATTTGGATCAACAGAAGTTTCTCCATGATATGGTTTCGGATAAAATTTGGAGCACTTTCCATTTTTCATACAAGGACAATTTGGATTATCTCTGCCACATGGGCCATGGATCATGTGTTCTGCAACGAGACAATAACCTAGTGGATCTTGTTGTGGGTCTGGTATTTCAGCACACACATATGAATCAATTAGGGATGGAGTAGGTTCTGATGTATCAGCCGAAGTCCACATAATTATATGTGCATGTGGAAGTCCTCGTTTTTGGAATTCCACTGTATGGAGGACTGCATAATGAATAGGACATATCAGTATATATATATATATATATTTGGTGGATATGGGTTGTTTATATGTATCCATGTAACGAAACAAAGGAGTTAAGTACGTAATCTGTAAGTGAGACAAGGATTAGACCTGCGCTGCAAGGGCCGAAAACCTTTCCAGAACTGATATCATCTAATAATTCCTCCAGTTTCATGTTGAAGATTCTTACAATTAGATCGGCTCTATCATTAGGTTTCTGCCCTGGTTCCATGATGCCTAGAGCTATTTCTGGCCATTTTGGATTGCATGTAAATGTGATGAAAAAATCAGGAGGGCCATATTCTTGGCATATAGCAATACCATCATAGTAGTTTTGTAGCATGTAACGACGGCCACCAGTGTATGATGCTGGTAAAATAGTCAATTTTCCCATTTCACTGCCAGTGGTACAACCTTGTCCAAGGGCATCAGAAATTCCCTGAATAGTTTCGACACGAATATCTTTTTGATTATTGAGTATGTACATGAGACGGTTTTCGTCGATACATGCTCGAGCATCGACTTTTGCTTGACTTGATAAAGCACCATAACATAGATATGGATTGGGCTGATTTTTTCTATAATGAAACATGTAGCAAAAGTAGTCCTGCATTGTGACTTTAGTATATCCAGTTTGATCTTCAGAAGTCAGACCATGATACAATACACCAGGCTGGAATCCACGTTCTCCAAAGGGAAATAATAGTGGATATTGAAGAGGCATAAAAGCTGGATGAAGGGCAGATATTTGCTTTAGCTCACCACTCCTTGTTTCAATGATAATATCTCTTTCAAATGCCTCAGGAGAAAAATCACCTACAACAAGCATTGCAAGCTCCTCTACAGCAGGTAAACTATACTGAGGTGGATCTCCTTCCTTAGGAGCAACTATCCTTATGATGAAATCTTCAGTAGGATGATTCTGCAACCTGTCTCTAGCAATTCTGAATTGTTTAGCGAACGGATTGTGTTCATCCAGCATTTGTAGCAGAGAGTGTACAATATTTGGATCAAGATCACCATCTGTAGGTTCGTTGGAATGTATAGCATGGATTCTGTTTCTGACTTCATTTGCTGTATCATAGATGTATAACTGTATGAATTTAGGTGGATTTCCATCAGCAGGAAGTAGCGAACCTATACGATGGTGAATCTGGCCACTGATTTTGAATATTGGAGGACCATGGCCATCATTCATACTACGGTCTATATTTGCTCCCATTGATGTGAAAGCAAATAGACAGTTGTATTGTCTGATATTTTTCATGAATTTGTTTGAAATTGGTCCACCCGAAAACGTGGCCAGCGAAGCAAGCGGTTCAGGTCGGGGCAGAAAAGGTGGTATCCAAACTTTTCTAGAACGACAGCACCTATTGTATACAACTTTTCTTTGCTGACTACGTGATGCAAACTTGACTCTTTCAGCATACCAGAAGATTGCATGGCAATAAGTACACTCATAATCAGGAGAACCATAGTAAGATCTTCCAGGATACGTTGCTGTTGGAAGTAGAAGGAATGGATTATGTCAAAAAGAATTGTGGTGTATCACGTTTGGTCCATAAAAATATAAGAAAGAAACAGAATAGAACACAAGATATAGAGGAAGCAGAACAGAATAGAACCTTTAAGTGCCTGTATATAAGCCTCATCAAATTGGCCACAATGGAACGATAGATTACTATGTGAGGTAGATGGGATATCACGACTGTGGTTAACTGTCACGGAATTGATGATATCATATGACATATCAAAGAGGAAACTATCAAATGTTCTTGTTGCATGGTGATAAGGTTATGGTAACAATAGAAATTACCTCTTGAAATCAGATGACGCTGGTCTAAGAAAGCTTTTCTTTTGTGCCTAGAAGCAGTTGCACTGGTTTCTGGTGGAGCGTACGACGCTCCAGCGTCTAACAATATCCCATAGTTATTTAAGAAATTCAGTGTAGGTTATATAATAGCAGACGTACGAATATTTATATTATTATGGACTTACAGTCCCTTGTTTGGCGGCGTCTGGAAGGCCGTGTGTTGGCCACATCCAAGGGTGCCGCAACATATGCTGTGTATATATATATATATATATATATATATATATATAGGTATTTGCACACACAAATAATATTAGGACGTCAAACAGTATAGGATACAAAAACTTGGGAAAATTGGCAAATCATGAACATACAACTTGATAGACGATGCGAACCGGAACAGCCTTGAGTGGCAGCTCCCAAGTTCGTCAGTGAAGAAACTGCAATTTTTAGAATTGCAGCAACACAAAATGTATGTAGTAGTTCAGAATGTGTACTATAAGTTTGTGAGGTCCAAATTGATCGAATGCTACCTTGAGAATTTGCATTTGCATCCATGATGTAACACTGTCTTTGTATCTGCTCGGTGGCTCTCTATTGTTGGTCTCTCTCTCTTTCTTTCTCTCTCTTTGTTTTGTTTTGTTTTTTTTTTTTTTTTTGTTTTGGAAGACAAATAACCATTATATGAGAAGGGCAAGAGCTAAAATCAGAAGCGTAAAGACAATAATTGGAGGCAAAAATGGGGCACATTAAAAATAGTTTGAAGAAAATATAGGAAATTGGGAACATTTTTTCCCCCTTCTTTTATTGTAAGATTCATATAAGAAATAATTTCAATGATGCAAGAACAAAGTAACATCCAAACTCTAAACTCTAAATATTCAACCTTAAGAAACAGAAAGAGCATTTGGTTTCATACGTGCCAAAACAACAATAAGGGACAAGGAGGGAGGGGGAAAAAAATTAAGCTCGAACATGTGGGAAACTGCCTAACACAACAGACATGACACCTGCCTTTTTTTTTTTTTTCCTTGGGATGTCCTGCAACATTGACATTGCCTATATGTGTTGCATATCATGCAACAGATCTTCGGCACACGCAATAAGGTGAGGTGGTGGCACAAAGCCATGCTCAGAACTCGTGGTTAAGAGTCGAGCAAGATGTGCTCCTTGGTTAGCCAACCTGAACAAAGTACGTGTAAGCCGTGTGTGTAATGTGAGAGCACGGCTGTTGTAGTCGTGCACAACAAAGCCGTAGAGCTCTTGTAGCAAGGCTAGGGCCTGTTCAGCAGCTTGTTCATAGGCTACCTCTAAATTACTTGAGCTATGAGCCCAAAAGAAAAAGGTGCGCGGCATATCCCCATCAAACAATGCAGGCAACTCTAGCTCTATACCATAGACATGTGTCTGGTCTTCAAGGATTTCATGCACAGTTGCTAGGTAAGGTAAACGGCAGTGTTGGGCTACTGCATTTAAAATAGGAACGAAAGGAACCCGTACAGCAAACATCTGAACTTAAAAGGAGTTTTCAAAAAAATCTGATATCACAATAAACTTGAAGACTAATATTGACAACACAACACCACTCAGTAAGCAGTAGTGAAACTGATCAATGTCGATCAAAACTTCGTGTGTGCCAAATCTGATAATATAAGTTGGATTAACCAATCATGGCGACAATGTAAAGCATGAATCCTGGGTGTTTGTATTGGCGCAGGCAATGTTCACCGCTTTCCTCTTTTTTTTTTGTGTTTTTCCCCCCTTTATCTTTAGTTTTCGAAAATTTTAAGAATGAAAAAGGAAAACAAGGAGAACACATCACATTAGGTTAGATATACGGCAGCAATAGTTATGCAATTTGAGACAAAGCAACAAACAAACATATCAATGTGGAAGCATGTATCAAATGTACCTGAGCACACAGTACAGTTCAGACTTCCTGGAACCTTGATACCCTCCTATTGGCCGTGAGAAACATGCACAGTTTCTTTTTTCCTTCACAGGCACTGAATAGGACCCTAGATTAGGAAACCGGGCTGTAACAAAACATAGGAACCAACCAACAAGGAACGCAGACCTTAAACAAATTAATGTGCACTGAACTCTGACCTGTAGATCAGGAAACGGCGCTGGACGGCCACCAGCTAGCGACCAACAGCACCGGCACCGTGGTCCATCCCGTTGGTGAACCCTACAGAAATGTAGCAAAATAGAAACAGGATAGAAAGGGGAAAGTCAGCAGCATACCCTAAAACCTAATAATCGAAATGGCACAGGTCCAAATTCCAGCACATCCGATCTGCGGCCTCCATCCCCGACCTAAACTCAAATGGAGGGCAGACTTTACCTGCAGAAGGACGAACTGAGCAGATCTGATTTGAAGCCGCCGGACCAACGCAAGGGACAGGAGAACCAAGTGGATCTAAGGGCACAACAGCAGCAGAGTACAGAGGAGAAGACTGAAGACGGCGAGGGAAGAAGACGACGACCAGAGCTGGCGGAAGGCACGAGCCAGTGAAAATGGGAGTGAGAGGATGGGGCCAGGGATGGAAGAATCGAGCGACCACATACGGTTAAAACTGAACAGGAGCGAGAACAAGATCTGACCGTCCAAGCCGAGATCCAACTGTCCAAAACATTTTTGCTATCGTGGATAGGCCGGTTGCCCGGGGCGTTGAGACAATTTGTAGGAGTAGATTGAGCTGCTCTCCAAATTTTAAGGGGCCCTTGACAAGCGCATTAATTTTACATGCATAATTAGCAGCACATTTTGAGAGTTCACCGGTTGATCCCAGATTGCTTGTACCGTCTCCATGAAACCTGGCATATTGCATGAAGAGCGGGCAGTGGTTTGATCCCTGCGACGATACCAAAGCCTGTAACTTTGTTCGTGGAAAGATTTCTAGCCAATCCGCCATTGTAAGAAATGATCAATCTTTGTCTTCGGTGTTTGCTGATCCTTGCACCAGGTGAAACGTCCATTTCTTAAAACAGATGCAACACCCTAAAATTCACATCTTCTTTAAATCAAGTCGGATGAAGAAAGATTTTATATCATACTTGTATTACCCGATGATATCGACTACTTTATAGTTGACAACCTTTTCACTTCAAACCATTTAATTCCTACAAATTCTATTTGAAGTTCTCACATTTTAAATTTAAAATGTTTTGTGTTTTCTAAATGATCTCAGTTGAAGAAACATCCAAAAGCAAAGTTATATATGTCAACAAGATTTAAAACATTGTAGTGGTGATTTTTTTTATTGAAACAATATAGCGTCTCAAAATTTTGTTTGAAGTGCTCACATCTTGAAATCAAAAATTTTCTATCGATCTTAGAGAGTGAAACCATATAAAACAAAGTTGTAGATCTTATTGAGCTATAGAACTTTATAGTTGTCAACTTTTGTATTGAAATCATTTATCTAATAAAAATTATATTTTAATTTAAAATTTCTAAATGACCTTAGATGAGGAAACATCAAACCCAAAATTACAGTACTCGATCATGTCTACAACTGAAAAAGAGTATTTTACTGGCGGTATTTTTTTATAGAGTAAATTTCACTGGCGGTCCACGAACTTGTCCCGAGTTCTTAAATAGGTCTCGATACTCTCAAATTGCATATTAGGTCCCTAAACTTGTTCCAAGGTCTCATACAGGTTCCGGTACTTTTAAATTACATATTTGACTCCCTAAACTTGTCTCAACTTCTCATATCTAGGTCCCAAATTATGCATTTAGCTCCCTAAATTTGTTTCAAGTTCTCATCACAATCCTAATTCTCAAAAATTGTTTACTGTACAATCCCAATCTGTGTTGGTTGTGCTGAACTAGCTTCCAAGAAATGATAGATATTATCCAAGGGTAACTTCGATCTCTAAATATTAATTTCAGCTCTTTAACTCGGTAATAGATAATTAATAATGATCGTTTTATTGCTAGGGTTTGGGCTGGCTTCGTGCAGCAACACCGTCCAGATTTGAAAGCGCCACTTTCAAAGTCTATCCTACTTCAGTGGATTCTGCGCCAGCCACCGGGCAGAAATTTGTGTGGCTACTATGTCTGTGAATTTCTGATGGTCTATGAAAAAAGAACAAATCTTGAGCACGCAAAAGTATGTAACATGTATATATAATAAGTTCATTTTATTTATTTGTTGCTATTTAATAAATCTTGTTCATACCTCTAACTTTTTTCTTTAATGTCTACTGAAGTAGACGTGGTTGAGGCAGAAGGTGTTGGATGAAGTCCGCCTAAAAGGAATTCAGGAGACAATCGCAGGGTTTCTTAACGACCAAGTCCTGAATCCCGCCGGCGAGTACTACTTCAACCCTGACGAGCCAATGAAACCAAACCAAGATGATCATTTGTGAGACGCTTGAGTGGCGGAGAACAATTAAGTTGTTAATACTTTATCCGTGATGGATATGTGTAAATATTATATTATAGACCTATAGACATGTATAATATATAAATAGTGTTATATAGCATATTTATATGTAATGCTGTCAATTATATAAATTATAGGTGCGCGTCCACATAAGCAAGCAGTGAACAATACGCATTCGAAAATAATAATAATAATATAATTGTAAACCAGAAATGGAAAACCAAAAGAAAAGAAAAGGAAAAAGAAAAGGAAAAAGAAAAAAAAACTCTTTAGTCCCGGTTGGTAACACCAACCGGGACTAAAAGGGGCGGCTAGGTGGCGCACCCTGGCACACCCTTTAGTCCCGGTTGGTGTTACCAACCGGAACTAAAGGTGGACCTTTAGTCCCGGGCCACGGAACCGGGACTAAAGGTGGGACATTTAGTCCTGAAACCTTAGTCCCGGCTCCGCAGCTGGGACTAAAGGCCGTTTAGGCCCGGGACTACAGCCCTGTTCTGTAGTAGTGCCTTGCCATGCTTGCCCTACCACATGTCCAAGACGATCCTTCACCGCTATGTCCCTCCTTGATTCCACTTGACTATCCTTCCAACGATTCTCAAAAAACATTAGCAACAACAGAACCTCTCGAAAAGAAAAGGCAACAACAAAAAGGCGCATAGCATAAAACAACGCAAATCTGCATTGATTTTGAAAGCTTGTAATTTCTTCATCAATCACCGAAATTTGCATATTACTATTAGTAGCATCAGAGTTCTAGATATTACTGCAACCTACGTACCAAAGCATCAAAAGTTTACTAAAAACATGCTATACACAGTACGCCGATCTCCTCGTAAATGGAAAGCACGGGGGAGCAGGTAACCTAGTAGCTAAACTGCCAGCTAACCATGATCAATCTATTGCTGACGATCAATGGATGGGTCACTCGCTAGCTAACCTCATGCGCGGCCAACGTGGTGATGGGCGCATCGAAGTCCAGCGCGTCGGAGCAGCAGAGCAAGCGCGACGACGACGGCACTGCTCCGGCCCTGCCAGCGGTGGCGGTGGCGGCCAGGGCCTCTTTGCGCCGCGATGGGCGCCGCGAACTGCGCCATGGAGCCGTCGAGTAACCAATTTTTGAGAGCTAGGTATATATTTTTAAAGTATTAGGATTGAGACGAGAACTTGGAACAAATTTAGGGAGCTAAATACATAATTTGGGACCTAGATGAGAAGCTGAGACAAGTTTAGGGAGCCAAATATGTAATTTAAAAGTACCGGGACCTGGATAAGACTTTAGAACAAGTTTAGGGACCTAAATATGCAATTTGAGAGTACCGGGACCTATTTGAGAACTCGGGACAAGTTCGTGGACCGTCAGTGAAATTTACTTTTTTTTTTATATTTATACTGGCGTTTCTTATCTCACAATCCGAGAATGCCAGCACTAGGCAACCCACAAACGGTTTTTAGCATCTTTTGTTTTCGGAACAGATATGCGCACATGTCGTTCGCATGAATCGAACTCGGGGGGCCTGCCCGTTCGTCAGCTACATATCACGGCCGGCCGGGCCCACGTGGTTGGTGAGGTTAAATTAAAGGTAATGACTTTGAATTATATATGCGCGAGTGCGACAAGTCACCAGCTCCTCTCGTCATGACTGACCATGACGTGACAAATGGAACTTTGTTTTTAAGGATGTCTAGCTGCATACATCGGTTGTGTACCTGACTGTGGGGAGAATAATCGCGAGGAATACTTAACATCGTCAGTCTTTGCCGGCCAACCAACCCACCACGTACGTCATCATGGGACAGAGTTAATAATGTGGGACTAGTACTTATTCAAATCCAGTAACGTAAGGTTCTCTGTTTGTTCAACCTTGTTAAACTGTGAGGACTAAATTTTTTTAGTCCTATTTTAGCCACTAAAGTACCAAACATCTCTGGATAAACTAAAGTTTAGTTTTATTGGTTACTAAGGTGGGACTAAAAGTCCAACATATGACAGCTCATGTCTCTTTTTAAGGCGCTTTAAATCCTTTTCAGACTCTGAAACTAAATAGAGTAGAACTAAAGTTTAGTCCCTCAAGTAGACTCTAGAGGTACCAAACAGTCCCTCCATTCTCGAAAAGCCATTGTTTTTTTATTTTTTTATCATCAGTTTGATTTGATTTGTAGAAAATACATGCAACATTTTTATCTTCAAATAAGTTTATTAAAAGTATAAATTCAAAAATCTTTTTAACAATACTTCTCCATTCCCAAAATAAGTTTGTTCTAATGGTTTTGAGACGTTTCACAAAGCTGTTCATTTTAGGTGAACCATGGTTAAATTAAACAAATTTGCTTTTGGCGGACAATTAGGTTATGTTTGGGATTGCTCCGCTTCAGTTTTTTTCGCTACACTCTACTAACTCTACCTTGGATTAGCTCTACTATAGATTTTGTGGAGCAGGTAGTACGGTTCGTGATATGGGCTGTGGTGTGGTACCTCCAAATAACTGTGGACCATCGATCTGGATGTCTTTTACCACATATTACTTCGTAGGAGGTAATAATAGAATTATAGTTGATTATTTTCAAATTTAGAAGGAAATAATGTGTCAAACTATGCTGTTTATTTCCTTTTTGAAAGTTTGGTACTAATTGTTTTAACGTGATGCACACAAATGTGCCTAGTAAGTCGTACTTTATTATCACTACACCACAACACCATATCATAGTCAGACGTCTGACGCTAAAAATTATATTTGTGGATGGATGATCTGTCCCTAAAATTAACTCGCAGACTATCTGACGCTAAATCCTCATTTAGCGGCTTGATGTCTGTCGCCATAAGTAACTATTTTTAACGTTTAACTGTCTGACGCTAAAGCGAGGTTTACCGTCAATCGATCTGTCGCTAAAAATAAATGGGCCCCACCCACGCCTGCTTATACCCGAAAAATAAATGGGCCCCCACCTTCGCGCGCTCCCATACATCAAGCTCGCGTGCAATTTTTCATCTGGCCCATGAGTACAGAAACCCTAGAACTTCTCTTCTCCCCCAAATCCCAAATACACAAGCGCGCTGAATCACCCCGCGCGCCGCCATCCTCGATCCCTGTCCAAAATCCCCGGGCGCGCTGAACCTCCCCGCGCGCCGCCGTCCTCAAACCCTCCCCAAAATCGCGCCCGCCCGGGCTCTTCAGGTCGCGCTCCCAAATCCCAAACAAATCGCTCGAGTCTCCTGCCCGCCGCCGCCCTCTAGCTCCCACTCGCCCATCCCCTAGTCCTACCCCCGCAACCTGCCCCAAAGCTCCCGCTCGCCTGCCCCGACGACCTCTTGATTCCACCCCGCAGCCCCCTTGAGCAAGGCACGGTGGAGGATTGGGCCCTGGAGGATTTGTCCGTGGAGCACGCGACGGTGGAGGACGCACCCACAAAGCTGACCGTGCTGCCACATCCCTGCTTCTTCCCAGGTAAGCAAGTCATTGGATCCATTGCCTTGACAATGATTTCCGTTCTATATCCCGAGCACTAAAATTGTGTCCGAGTAATTACCTAAGTAGAAAATCTAGGTGTTGGGGATTGTCCGTTGGAGCCCTCCAGTTACCTGCGTAGCTGTTTTTAGGGCATTAGGGATGCTTGGAGTAATCTGTTGGAGATGGGAAGCTATTTTTGTTCAGATCTGACTACACAAATACTAACTTTAGGTTTCTTTTGAAAAATATCAGGTTTATATGTGTACACTCATGTTCTACTGGGTCTGCCACCGGGATTGAGAAGTGAGAAGTTGGTCCTTGCTTTTGATCTGGCAGCAGAACTTCTCCTTCCCTCAAAATTGTACGTGCTTAGGCTTTGCTGCCTTTTTTCTTCTTGATAAGAAAATGTTGTTTCTTAAACATATCCGGCCATTGCTATACCTGCTTTCATTCATTGGACGTGGTAAAGATGCTCCAGGGGTTCAGCCCTTGTTACCAGAATGTATATACTGGATCTGTCCCGAGCACTAAAACTGAGATCTTTTTTTAATGTAGCAGTTCATTTTCAGCAATAGTCGTATCAGTGTAGCAGTTCTTTTTCAGCATGAGTCAAAGGTTAACATATTGATTCTCATGTTTCCTTTTTACTGGAACCATTCTAAAAATAATCAGGGTGTATATACTTATTCTTACTGTAAGCCCAAAATCATTCTAGGAATTTTTTGGGGCTCTTATATTTGTTTCTTACCCAACAACCATCCTAAGAATTCTGTGCCCCAAATTAACTATTGAGTTCTAAATGTATGTATGTATGGTACCAATTCTGAGGCTGCATCACACATGCAGCTTTCTGCATCATATTTTTGCCAGCTGCTGAAGAAATCAATTTCCATGCTATCTGAACATGCTTCACCTATGTGCATCATTTTTTTTGTAGCTACTGAAGCCAAAATTTAGTATATTAAGTGATTGTTGTTTTCCAGTGTTACAAGCATGCATAATTGATTTATTGTTTCTAATGCATTTCAGCTCCTTGGTGGAAGTATTGTGGAGGTAGCCCACTAACACAGCGAGTTGCAGATCTGCTGCATCGACATTGTTCTCTTCTCATTGCTTGCAGTCAATAGATTCAAGTACTGCAGGTACATGCTCAGTCCCCACAAAGACTAATGGATAAAACATGGATCAATAGTGATGCTAGATACACAAAGGCATATTTACAAGGGGTCAACAGTTTTCTAGCTTTTGCATTTAGAAATTCAGCGGTAGGGGACAAGATATTATGCCCTTGCAGAAAGTGTGTTAACTCATTTTGGAGAGACTCAAGTGAGATACGAGAGCACTTGATATGTGATGGGTTTCTAAAAGGGTACACAACTTGGAACTTACATGGGGAAGCTAGTTCCTCCTATGTGAATACCGACAATGGTGATGGTGCTGATGTTGTGGAAGAGTCTAGTGAGGAGGATGACATATCTGAATTGCTTAGAGACCTAGCTTGTGGTTTAGATGATAGAGGGGATTTTGAAGACAGCAGTTCTGTTGAGCTTCCTAAAGAACTAGTTGACCTCCAAAAGTTGGTAGAAGCCAATAGTCAAGAATTATTTCCTAATTGCAAGAAGTACACAAAACTGCATTTTCTGATTAGGCTTCTTCACATCAAGCTTCTTGGAGGATGGACTGACAAAAGCTTTGATCTTATACTAGATCTACTTAATGATGTCTTACCTGAGGGTGCAACACTACCTAGAAACTACTATGAGACTAAGAAATTGATTAAGTCCGTAGGACTTGAGTACATTAGTATTCATGCATGTGAAAATGATTGCATTCTATATTGGAAGGAACATGAAAAATCTGATTCATGTCCAAAGTGTAAGGTTTCACGATGGAAATCTGCTAGGAAGAGTCTAGATGGGAAACATGTGTACAAGGTTCCTAAGAAGGTTCTTCGGTACTTTCCAATAAAAAAAAGGCTCCAAAGATTATTTTTATGTTCCAAAACAGCAAGACTGACAAGATGGCATGATGAGGAGAGAATAAGAGATGATGTTCTTAGGCATCCTGCAGATTCTCCTCTATGGAAAGACTTTGATGATAAACATCCTGAGTTTGCTGAGGATAGTAGAAACATACGTCTTGCATTTGCCACCGATGGTTTTAATCCCTACAGAACCCAAAATATTAGCTATAGCATTTGGCCTGGTATATGTATTCCCTACAATTTTCCACCATCAATGTGCATGAAGCAATCAAACTTCATACTCTCTTTGCTAATTCCTGGGCGACATGCTCCTGGTAGTGATATGGATGTTTTTCTTCAGCCACTTGTGAATGATTTGCTAGATATGTTTGTCAAGGGGGTTAGAACTTATGATGCATCGACGGGCAAGTACTTCCAATTAAGGGCAGCAGTTTTATGGAGTATTACAGACTTCCCCGGTCTAGGGTATGCATCTGGTTGTGTCACTACTGGTGAAGCGGCATGTCCTGATTGCCACTCATATACTTGTTCACATAGGCTTGATAATGGCAGCAAGACTTGCTATATGGGTCATCGTAGGTTTTTGGATGAAAACCACCCATTCAGGTTCGATGTTGATAAGTTTGGTTCAACTGAATTTAGGCAAGCACCTACTCCACTCTCTGGGGAGGAAGTGTTAGAGTGTACTAAAGATATTGTCACAGTTTTTGGTAAGGATCCTTCTGGAAAGAAACCAGCAAGGAAGAAACGCAAGATAGGGGAGCCAGTAGTCATTTTTAAAAGGAGGTCTATTTGGTTTAAGCTTCCCTATTGGAAAGAATTGATGCTACGACATAATTTTGATGTCATGCACATAGGGAAAAATGTGTATGAGAACTTTATTAATACATTCTTGGGCACCGATGGGAAATCTAAGGATAATCTGAATTCTCGATTAGACCTTCAAGCTTTAGGTATTAGAAGTGATCTCCACCCTGTTGATGTTGAAGACCAAGTTTATTTACCACCTGCACCATATACAATGAGTCCTGATGAGAAGAAATTATTTTGTGAAGTTCTGAAAGGAGTAAAGTTTCCTGCTGGTTATGCATCTGATATACGTCACAATGTTCATGTCAATGAGAAAAAGGTATTTGGCCTTAAGAGCCATGAATGCCACATCGTTCTACAGCACTTACTTCCGCTTGCTGTGAGGAAAGTATTGCCAGAAGTAGTTAGTCCTGCAGTGATACGAGTTTGTCATTTCTTCAGGAAAATATGTGCTCCTATTTTCCGCAAAAGTGATATGGATAGTCTAGAGGCTGATATTGCTGAAACATTGAGCCTTCTAGAGACTATATTCCTTCCCTCCTTTTTTGATATTATGGTACATCTAATGGTCCATCTTCCTGCCCAAGCAAGAGTGGCTGGTCCAGTACATTTTCGTAGCATGTGGCCTGTTGAGAGGTAAATTCTGTGAGTGTGTTGCAGCATATGTATAAAAAATGCATACTATTTTACAACATTCTGGAATTGGAAGAGGAAAGGATGGCACAAGGAAGGACAAATGTTGAAGTCCTATCACAGCATGGATCTAATTCACGACAATATGCGGTAAACAACTCGAACTACATTATCTCTTTACATGTGTACATACATTTCTAGCAGACTAGCCACTATAGGACATCCAATTTCTCAGTAATAATGCTTAGCTGCAGGATACATGGATCTGCTCTTTTAATGTTATTGTGCTAAGAAATGTTATTCCGATTCTCATGTAGAGTCCGACACCTGAGGAACATATAGATGAGGCACATAATACTCCCCGGTGTGAAGGATATGATAACTATGTAGATAATGAAGACGATGATCAGTATGGCGAGGAGAATGAGAACTTGCTCCCCGATAGGCATGCTGCAGCCCAATCTGCTTTGAACATGACAGCAGCGGCAAATGATGTTCCGCTTTGCTTTGCAAATGATACAAATGTAATTTTCCTATGCTCATACAAAGTATCTATTTGTGATTGTTCCTAGCTTTACAGCTCTCATGAGTGCATCATTTATTTCAGGTTCAAATGGAAAGGAGCTTGCTCCCCACTAGGCATGGTGTTGCCCGATCAGCTATGAACATGAGTACTACGCCAACAACTAATATCCTCCCTCACTTTGCAAATGCTACACATGTAATCTTGCCATGCTGCTGCAATGTTTCTCTTTGTGACATCAAACATGTTCTATGCTTTATAGTTCTCATAAGTGCATCATTCATTTTAGGTTGCAACAGAACAGAGCTCGCTGCCCCCTAGGCCTGTTGCAGCCCTATCAGCTATCAACATGACTACTAAGACAAATGATATCCTCCTCCGCTTTGCAAATAATACACATGTAATCTTGGAACTATAGCAATGTTTCTCCATGATTTTAATTATGTTCCATGTTTTAGAGCTCTCATGAGTGTATCTTTACTTCAGGCTGGAACTGATGAGAGCTTGCTGCCCCATAGACATGATGCAGCCATTTTAGCTATAAACAAGATGACTACACCAACGAACAATGGCCCTTCTCGCTTTGCTCATGATCACTATGTAATCTTCTTGTCTTCCTATATTATTTTGTGGTCTCATATAAGTTCCTTTCTTTAAAATTCTTATGACTGCATCATTTATTTCAGGTTGGAAAGGATGTGATATTATTTGCTATGTTCAAATTTGATTTACCTGTGGCTAGGGGAACAGTCATTTCAACTAATCCAAACACCGTGGTAGGAGGCGAGCCTCTTGGGATAGAGTTCTGTGAAGTAGTTGTTAATGTTGTGATGAAAAAGGATGCATTGCTGTTTCGGACTTATGATGATATGCAGACTATGGCTAATGCTCTCAAGATGACCATTGCATGGCCATACAATAGAGTAAGAAGCCAGTCTTGACATAATTTTCATATTGGTTTGGTCTGTGATGCATGATTGATGTTCCTAATTAAACACATCCGTGATAGGTAAAGGAATGCAAGAAGGAATGCAAAGAGACATCTATACCTCTTAAGGGCAGTGCAGGTATGTCCCTAAATTTACATTCAGACTATGTAGAAACCTAGTGACAACTTGTAAAAACTTAGTGACTAAATCTAGCACTCATTTGGCACTGAATTGAGCACTCAAGTGCTCTATTACTGCTGCCACTAGGTCTAACATAATGTAGATCATTGCTGAGAGAAAGTAGAGTATAGAATTTATCCAAATTAGCCAATAAATCTGAAATTTACCAAGTTGGCTGCTCTTTTGCTCTATTTATGCTCCTCTTTTGCTCTATTCGCCAATAAATCTGAAATTTATCCAAATGCAACACTCAAGTGCTATATTGCTGCTGTTACTGTACTGTACTCAGCTGAATCAAGCAAACAGCTATGCTGATGTCTACACTTGGCTGCTAGTATACTATACAGTTAGAACGATATTCTAAGCACCCAACATAGCAACCTGATAAAAATAGCATTCTATGTCACCTCATAACTACTATGTTCACTATAATACATATGTTTCTTGTTATTTTTCATACTGTATCATTCAATTGCTCATTTGTTAATGGTGCTTAAACACTAGAGCGTTGTCAATATTTTGATATACTGAACTAAAGGAGATAGCAAGCTTAATTGTACTTTTACTTCACATATTCTGCTTGTCGTCACCTGTTTATTAGTTAAAAAAGGAACTGTTGGGTTGGGTTTCATACTGTATAGAAAAATTCAAGTGATGATTTCATCTAGTTCTATCCTGACATGCTTGGGGATAGGTTTCATACTGTACAGCACCTTGAGTTACTAGAAAAGGGTGAGTTTCAAACTTTATAACTACACGAGAAAAAACCTGTAATTTAGCATGAGTTTTTGGAAAATAGTTGTCTAATACTTGGCTGATTACAAACTCATTGTATAGAAGCTTTAGATATTTTCTCTACTTATCTTATATTTACATGGTTATATTTTTTAGGAAGTGGTGGGTGCTACTCTTTGGCTTGAGTTTCCAGAAAGTGGTCCTGACATAACCTGGTGGATGTGCTCTAGTGTTGGCAAGCCATTGCTTTTGGTCTAAGTTTGTAGAAATGATTATGTGCACAAACCTTAGTATGTTAAACACAAAATATTAGTATTGCTTGCTGGGATGTGCATTCATGTAATCTTTTGGTGCCTCACTTTGTCGGATGATCGAAATTGTGTGCAAGACGAAGACGATTATATATGTATTGACTTCTATGATGTGATGTATGTGTTTCGATATATGTATGTGATGGACATTAGGCTTGAATGCCGGTTTGCTATGTGCTAAATGTATTCTACTTCCATTTATTTTTTTTGAATATTTATATTGTCCTGTTAAACAATCTGTCGGTATAAATACATAGACTATTGGATGATCTGACGGTATATACATGGAAACAAAGCATCTGCCGCTAAAAAGTAGTAACGGACTGTCTGCCGCTATAAATATTTAGGGCAACAGACTGTCTGCCGCTAAAAGTCTTGCCTGACGGTAAAGATTTTTACCGACAGGACTTTCACCGGCTGCTGAAATCTGACGGTAAAACTTTTTAGCGACAGATCGTCTGCTTCTATAAGCACTTTTAGCGTCAAATCGTCCACCGCTAATCTTAGTGTTGTGGTGTAGTGTATGTTGTTACTTTTTTAATAACATGATTAAAAATGTGTAATATTTGGTGTAACTTCCTGACAACTTTTGTTACGTGTATAAATACTAGCTACTACTTACGTGATAGTTAGCATTCAATACTTTTTAAAATATGCTTTTAATTATGTAACATATGTTAATCGTGTTAGCATTAGTGTACATACACAACCACGTAACAAGTTAGCGTGCATCCTATTTTAGATCGCCAAAAGTTATGCCTAAATTAATCTGTTAGATAGTAAACCTTTTTATGCCGTCGGGGATTTCCAAGCCGTCAATGGTTGGGTTTGCAACTTTGGAAGCCTTTGCATGCAAACGAACTAACAAGGAAGGGCCACGCGCCCACTGATTTGTCTCCCGTGATTTGAGGATTTAATATGTTTTTTTCTAAATTAATTAATTAATTGATTGATTTAAAAACTTAAAAAAATCAATGGCTCAGATTTATTTGAAGTATTACCTCCTAATAATTAAAATATGTACCGTAGCATTGCCCTCGTGATATAGTCTTAGCTCCAGCTCTAGAAATGGATTGTTTTCATACAAATGGTCTAAAATTATCCTAATTTACGTTCGTTCATTCAACTGGTATCTAGAAAACTTTTGGTTAAATAATTTCATCGTTCCGATATACAAAAGCACACACTGTCAGCCAAAAGCATAGCATATCGATCGAAGCTACAGGGCATGATCAAGAGCCATCACAGGCCTGCACATTGGAGCTACTTCCTCCGTCCCATGGAGTATGTTGTCTAGGAATCGTGTTTGCGACAAAGTCTATAGGACGGAGGGAGTACACAAAAATAGCCCTACACAAGAATATAATGGCCCCGGGCATGGACGCATGGTCAAGAGCCATTGGGTGGAGAAGGAAGAGTCACGTACGGATTTTTTTTTTTAAAAAGGACACATACAAGGCAAATGAAGCGGAACAGCCCTTAATAGATGGCATGGTGGGTAATTAGGCTAGTCTCAGTGGGGATTTCATGGCACAGTTTCATATGCATCTAGATTTTAGGAACAGTGCAAGAGAGTTTCATCCTCATGAAACTCTCTCTACTCCCATGAAACTTTTATAGTCTCTCTCCTAATAAATAAGGTGCCATGTCAGCAAATTTAATGCCAATAAAACTCCATGAAACCTCCATTGAGATTAGCCTTATAATCTAATAACTCTGCATGGAGATACAAAATCTGAAAAGTAGAGTGCCTCTTCAAGTGCTTCGTGAAAAACGTGGAGTTAGTCTTTAGCTTCACTTTTTCTTGAAGCAGAGTGATTTGGTAAAGTAGAGTAAAAAATTAGAAACAGAGCAGCCTCAAAGACCTCTTTAATTTTGAGTACATGCATGCTGCTGTCATCAACGCGGAGATTACTAGCCGGCGGCTCTTTTCCGGTGCATGCATGTACCAGCTGCCTGCATCTTCCAGTGGATCCGGTCATCATTAATAGCGCAAAAAAAAAAAAAAAAAAAAAAAAAAAGAAAGCTAGCGACGGACCGAACCGCGCCTAACCAGTTGGGCAAAGATAGAATATTTGTCAAAACAAGGCTCAAGAGGGGAAAGTAATCTCTGCTTAAACAATCTTTTTGGTATCTTAAATCATGAAAACAAACATATTTTTTTGAAGAGAGGGAGTAATAATTATGTATCATAATATTAATACATTTTTATATATATCTAGTCCAAGTTGATTCTCGAGAAGAAAAAATGATAGTTATTATTTAAGGATGGAGAGAGTACGATGGAGTGTTTAACCCTCCATAATAATATTGTCATTGTCATGTCATGACCAACCGAATTTGAAAGTGCCGTTGTGTTAAGAGGATAGAGAGGTAGGAGCCTCTGGCTCCTCCTGGTTCTTCAAAAAAAAAAAAAAAAAAAAAAAAAAAAAAGAGGATAGAGAGATACTAGTGCAGATATGGGTTACCCCTTTTATCCTGGGTGCGGTATCCGGGGCTTACAAAAGCTTTTACCACATATATACATAGTAAGATAACAAAAGTTTGTACTATGTCCTTGAGATTTCAACATTTATTTACGACTTTTAAATACAGGAGGAGCTAACTGTTTTCTGTCATCATAGAACTCTCCCTTCGGGTTAAAGACCTTGTCATTAATAACTCCTACAAATGTCTCTTTAATTGCTTTGATTGGGTCTTGTTCTAGAAACCTTCGCTTAATCCATTCACGCTGGTAACGGAAAACAAAGCATAAATATATTTATGATTATTTTGTGTACTAGTAATATATCAACAGATCGAATGGTAATAAATAATTGTGCTCTTTGTTTGCGTGTACCTCGAGGATGTCTTCATTTGTTTTCATAGAGTACGCCATGAGGTGCTCACAGACATAGTATCCGCATAAGTTGTTCCTCGTTTCTTGCTGCAGACACCACTATACGAGAAAAATATTCATCGACGAATGAAGCATGAATGCTTATATATATATTCATACTTCCAGGAGTATCTACTCCTATCTGACAACGTACATACATCATGGGTCCGGCCAGAGTCCCACGGATCTAACGGGTCTTGTGTGGGTGCGGGATGCCTAAACGGTTTGAGTGCATGCCAAACCCATTTAGAAATAACTGACCACGTGATACGCGGCCGTTTGTATCTTGCCATTTGAAAATTATGGCTGATTTGACGCGACGCATGCTGTATAGTAACTAGTACATGTTATATAATAACGTTTATTAAGGGTATGTGCTCATACATACGGAGTACGTGTGTACTATCCGTATACTTATGGACGGAAGTATGTGCTCATACATAGACATATATGAAGTAGTATGTGTTAATACATAAGCACATGTAGCATATACATCCTGGTGTGTACTGATGAACGTAGTCATTTGCGCATGCATAAAACAAAATGAAGTATGTATGTGACCGGAGTAGTAGTATACATGCATACGTGCATGTATCCGATGATATGGTTTATATATTTCTTAAAAAAAATGAATACACAGCATTTACAAGAGTGCTAATCATCTAAGTGATCGATTGCAGTTTATCCATTTATATGCTAATAAAACTTAAACTGAACAGATATGTGCATGTACTCGACTATATACTGCAAATTTGGTTTAGTATGCATATATACGCAGTATGTGTACATACTTTTCAGACTGTAGTATCTGTACATGTTTTTTAGAATGGAGTATCTGTACATACTTTTTGTTAGTAGATTGAATACAGATGGTTCCTATGCCCTTTCCCACTGAGGGAGAATTTCCATCAGTCTAATTGCTGCCATGTATCCCCGATCCTAATCTCTTTCACCTTCGTCTTGCCGTTGCATACTTGGCTTCAACTCGTCGCCGCCGGCACCAGACATAAGAAGATCGAGAAATGGCTAAGACACATGCAAGAGGAGGATTCTCGCAATGGTATTGTGGCCTTCCCGATCGAGTAGTGTGTCTGGCTTGCCACATCTGGTGTGCTGACCTGTTACCTAATAAGATCGATCTGGCATAGGTAGCACTACCGTTGGCCGGACACCAGTCCTGTGGCGAGGAAAAAAATTCATAAATTACCGTGTACTAGATTGGAACCGAAAGATCAAGAACGAGAAAAGAGAGAGCGCATACCAACGCACGCATGCAGCTGTGTCGTCACATCGCCGACGGACACCAGAGCAGTTTCAGGCACCTCCGTTCTTACGCACATTTGTGCGCAGCCACAAGCATGTGACGGCGGGCGTCTCGACGAAACAGGATGCACCGCTGGTGGGGATGGAGAGCGGTGCCGCCGCCGTTCAGGGAAGGGGAGCCAGCGCCACACCATGCACACCCGATCTGGATCCACGCTGGGGGAGGGTGCTCGCCGCCGCCACCATCGCTAGGAGGCATGGCAACCACGGCCGCCATCAGAATGGACGCGCGGCCGCCGTCGGGATGGGGCTGGGCGCCGCGGCCGCTGTTGGGATGAGAATCGGCGATGCACCCGGTCATTTGGTGGAGAAGCGCCGCCGCCGGTGCCGCCTCGTGAGGTTTGGCAGGAGTCGAGAGGATCGACGCCTTATTTATATATGCATATTTGTCTAACGGGTAAAGGATTCGCGATGTGCTACTAAACCCGATAAGAAGACCGCCTGCATCTTTTGTGGTGGGCAACGAATACAGAATAGAGAAGGGAGTAGTTACTTCTAGAGAGTAAGGAATAATTTTCCTATATATATATATATATATATATATATATATATATATAGGGTTGCGCTAATTACTCCCCAGGGGACTAAATATTATTCAGTCCCCGAGGTCGTTCCATCGCCCACGCGTAGGCATGCCCACGATCGGATGCCCGGCTGCCCGCCACCAGAGGTTTCCCCGCTAACTATTTAAATCTTTCGGATTTTTTTTTTACTCGAAGCAGTCGTATCGTTGCGCGGTTTTCTTTAGTCACGTCACTGGTGTGTGGTTTTGGCGTTTTGCAGCTTCCCGTTCATCCTTTTATATGGTTTTAATAATCGAGTTTTTGTATGGCTCCCAACTCCCAAGTCCCAATAAATGTTCACGTAACTTTTACTAGCACTCCATTGGCGTTTTTGCAGCAGTATTCTATTTGAGGTGGTTTTTTCCCCGGGACGAATGAGTTAGCAGCAATATTTCCTTTCTTGCTTTTGAACAATGTGCCAACGGCGATCTTCTGTATTGTGTTCTGTGCATACATGTACATGTGCACAGGCTATACCAATGACATAAGCGAAGTTTGAGCTATACTAAACAAATTATGATTGGTAGTATTTTGGGAAAGCTGCATTCCAGTAGGCACTGGATGTTGGGTAAATGTATTTGCAGAACATTTTGCAATAGAATAAAAAAGATCCCTCAAAGCATATATACATAAATAACAATCAAATGTACACCATCCCTAAAATAAAGATTATAGCTAGTATGCAGAACACGCTCCAGGTTCTTGTCATGAGCTTGAGCCTCAACCCTCAGGTTGTGTGCAACATCATGAGCTTGAGCCTCAACCCTCAGGTGGTGTGCAACACACACATTCTTTGCAATTATTTTTGCCTTGCCTATCTTATCATCTTTTTTGCTTGATCACCTCCTTTGTTAGATAACTTCAATGTAAAGCCTCAACCCCTCAGGTCCTTCAGTTATCACCATGCAGAATGCCGTTTCATATCGACAGAACGATATGTCCCCGACTGAAGTCAGCGCAACCAAGAATTTCAATTAATTCAAACACTCACAATATTCTGGTGACTAGAGCTACATATATATGTTCAAGGAACCAAAACGAAAATAAGAGATTTATGGTACAAAAAAAGAGACAACAATTTTATGACCATAAATCTTTCTCGGTGTACTAGTTATAATGTAAAGATGCTCTAAACAAATATAACAACCCCAAAATCAGCAATATCAGTGTGTCCAAGCAAACTCCTCGCTCAGTTGGACCTCGACTAGCTAATATATTACAGAGTACCTTCACCAAATTAACAACTGGCCAACCTTATAAATAATGGGTCCAAACCTACACATGCAGATGATATTTATATATGGGGGAAAAATGCCTTCATAGTTGAATAGGAGTTACTAGATTACTGCCAAAAAAAAAAAACAGAACGTCTACGTAGTGATATCAACTCAATGAAACCCAAGTAATAAGCAACTAGAGTATCAAAAAAGGATTGTGATTACCTTCACAGCCTTGTACTTGTGGGCCAGAGCTATCAATCAGCTATGTAAAAGCAACATGTACCGAGACACTAGTGCAAGAGCAATTTCGGAATCTTGGGCTTGTAATTTTTATTGGCTCTGTTCCAAACATAAGATCCAATGTCACAATACAGGGTGTTCCTTTGGTTACAAACATAAGAATATATCCAGCCCAGGCTTCTCAGGTATAAACATAAGAATTATATCCAACCAAATACCTGGGCTATTAATGTCTTTTGAGATCTAAAACTGCAAACTTGTTATGTGCATTACAATAAGGTTAAGTACTTTATTGTAACACTGCTTTTGCTGAATTATACTCATAGAAAGTTATGCAACATCACTATATGTGAGATATGTGAGAATGATCATATAATTCCAAAAGTTGAAGACACGTATACGATTCTCACACAAGGATCCATCTCATTTTAGCCATTACATTGTCAGTCAGACCATTATCTGACAGGTAGCTGCAATAATGAATACAGCAAAATCAAGATTTAAATAGATTTATTTATGCTATGATTAAAAAAAACTACTCACAGTAAACATGATTGACAAAACTACTCACAGTAAACATGTTCGCTCTTCCCTTGAGCACATTATAATGGGACAGAGCAGATGCCGTCATTATTGCATTGCCAACAATAAATGCAATTTAGAAAGTCTGATAAAAACAGACATCATCTAAAAAATAAATTGCGAGGACTTCAGTACAGTTCAAATCATATGTGACTGATTAAGCCATGATGGGAATGGGATAATCTATTTAAAATGAACTTAGCATAAGAATTATAGATGGAGCTGAAACATATGTTTTGTCATTAAGCTGTCAATACACTGTTAATTATGCTGTTTTTTTTATAAGAAATCCTAGCACAAGAAACATTGGAAAGAGTAAAGCAATATTCACTGGCCAAGAAGAATGGGAAAATGGGCATACAACACCCTCCCCCATCTCCCTGTCACATTGGCATTATCTCATAATCATCAATATATATCTAAATGGATTTCTCTGTTGCAAAATTGAAACCAGCATAACACAATTGGCAAAGGAAAAGAAATCAAAGTTTACTGCAGCACACAGGAAGACAGAGTCAATGAGGAGAAGACAGGATATGAAGACAAATTTACCTAAGGCACACAAATATGGGCAAACTGATGTGTCAACCATTAGCCCACAACCCCTTCTCAATCAGAACCTGAACTTCATGGCCATCAGCTCCATCACTACAAAAACCCACCAAACCATGACAAGAGTCATCTTGGCTGACAGATAAGAGAAGGCATAAGCTGAATAAGTGAAGTCTCTGAGGCATAACTACTTGGATTAGCTGGATCTGCAATCAAAATTGACTGAACTCTAGCCGCAGTGATGATCAAGTTTGAAGTTTTAATTTCCATGCTTATGCATCAAGGAAAAAAGGAACTGCTAACTAATCCACCACTAAATCCTCCAAAGGCGAGGCATAGGAAAATTGAAGAAATTTGGTTTCATTGTAGAAGCAAAGAATGCATCTAAATTGCTATCGGCCCACTATGGCCACTGTTCCCGCATAAAGCACAGGAGTGCTAGCGGAGAAACATCCTAACAAGTAGTAGCAGAATTCATGTAAAAAAACAAAGAAATTAAAATATTCATATAGTGTAAAACAAAAAATTCTAACTCTAAGGTGAAACTAACATGCAGCAGCATCAATGCCTTGTATAGAGCACATTGATACTGACTAAAAGTAATCCATTATTGAAAGTTGCATTGCAATTGATCACGTTACTCAGCGATGGGTTAACAAAGATACAGACATCGTTCACTCCATCACTTTCAAACTCTTAACAATACCATTTTGCATATCTGAACAGGTACTCATCTTCACAAATAAAAGTAATCAATTCCTTAAAAAAATAGTACATCCCTCAGCTAACAAATCTGTCGTGAAGATACCACCAGCTCTCTCTGAATGGATTAGAGTTGACAAGCTTTCCTCGCTCGGTCAGCAAATTGATGCACAACTACAATGACAAGGACTGAAGGCTAGCCATACCTCGTGTAGGAGGCCGGGTTGCAGGCCAGGGGCTGCGCAGCGACATCCCTCGAGAAGCATCTCTGAATGAAACACTATGTTTGGAACACGCAAAAACAACCAGAAATTATAATCTCTTTGTTCAAGCAGAGAAACCAAACACATGTACAGGGTAATAAAAGTTTGAAACCCATCATTAGAACCAAAATACTAGGAATGTCCAAGTGGCAAAGATTCAGGCAAATCTCACAACAAGCAGTTTCCAAACATAGAGTATATCATTGAAAATCTCTTTATCATTTGTGCAACTAGTGAACTATAAAAAAACATGACTATTTTTAACAAATAGCCAGTGAGAAATAAAACCTCCTCTAATATATTTCAGAACACCACATTTCAACAGTCAACAGCTCAAATTTACAAAATCATTCCAAAGAACAATGTAGTTGCAACTGGCACATTGCGAAATGGGAAACAATGTAGTTGCACCTCTGTGGAGTAGGCCAATCTGTTTTTACAGGTTCTGTTACTTATTTTGAGAAAAAAATGTGCATTTCTATTTTCTGCCCAGTCAAATGTTGTTTTTTAGAGGTCTGGAACCTGTCATAGATATCACCTAATCTGTCGATAGGCTTTGAAATATGCTAGGAGGTAAAAAATCGATATTAAATTATTTTTGTCTTCATTTTTCTGTTTTTCTAGAGAGGTCCCTGGAATCATTTGAGAGGTCTCAAACTAACATAAACATGGACCACTTCAACACAAGATGGTAGAACTTTATTGGGATTTATTGGGATCATATCATCATCTTCTTTGATACAATCCATCAGCTTCTTTGATGCAATGCAAAAAGTATAGCAGCAGGTACAGCGAACCATGCTTATTTTGTGCAGCCGCTGCAGGGAACAGGCTGAAAGAAAACAAATCTTGAGAGGGGCTCAGGTCTCTTTCAGTATAATCTTGGAAATTTTGTTTTGTACTTGCTGTAAAGCTATATCTACATAGATCCAAGTCCTCTCTTAGCAACAGTCTCTCTTGCTGGATGAATAGGCTGTCGTGTTCTAAAGTTCTACCTGCTTTTCTTGAAGCTTGTGCTGTATTTTTCTTTCTTTGCTATATTTTTACTTTTCTATGTATACAAAAAATAATATGGAGCATGCTTATATTTTGAGGTAAAAATATATGCTTAAGAGAGTGACCATTGTCTACTATTTGTTCCTTATTTTGCTGCTAATCAGCACAGCCTCACTTGTGGGAAGGCAGATGGATTAGGATCATCTAATCATAAGTTTGACACAGTATCCATCATATATATAAAAAAACTTTCTAATATCTAATCGTGTGCATATCTGACATGTGATGTCAAAAATGGCCACAAATTTGGAGAAAGGACAGAGTTAATAAACAAACTAAGCAGTAAGCTTCAGAACACCTAAAGAACTGTATAGAAGCTAGAAATGCCTATCAGCCTGGTCTTTATATTTCAGTTTTTTCAATATCATTGCAGGAGCTCTTACAAGCTATGTTGCGTGGATACTTTCTAGATGTCAGATTAGGATCTACTGCAGCAAAAGCCACATTTTTTTATTCCGATATTCCAGGATGCACATTGTGGGGAGACTCGTACCAAAGCCATATCCAAAAAATGGGATCTGACATGTCTTTTCCCAACTACAAGTAGCAAAGAACTAACCATTAATCAAAGCACTGAGTTACAATATAATAATCACATATCAAGCGACAATTTTACAGCCTATTACTTGAACTATATCTGTAGTAGAAGTTATAAATATGAATTTAGTGCTCTCATATTACTGAAACATCCAAAATCATACAAACTAACTTACGTGTTACCTGTAATTATAACCCTATTAAGCACATGGTAGTAAGCCTCAACTACAACCTGTAGGCACTGCAGCTGCAGACTCGTATAGACCAAAAACAAATGACAGTACCCAATATAATGAGTGTCTGTATTCTGACTCTGATTACAAGCCATCATATCCTACGCTCCTGACAGAAAAATGATGCTAACAAGACACGCAAGCAATGGTTGTCGGACCAAATTGCTACCCCAAGGGTGCGATCAATCTTATCAAAATTCAGGCTTTCAGAGGTTAACTCAGACTAACAATTTTTTGTATACTTACATTACAAAAGCATAAATAGTATTCATCAAAAAGAAAAATCTCAGTTAACAATTGGTACAGCATACCTCATGAGCATATTATCGAATATGTAGTGTGCGGCACTGCAGCTCTCACACGCCCTGTCCACAATGCTGCCAGGGGAGAGGGAGGTGCGTGCTGAGCAGGAGCCCTTCTCCCATTGGACCGTCTTCTCTGTTGGAAGCGACGGGGTAGTCGAGGATGGCGGCCAGCGGGATGACTCTGAAGAGCAGCACAGGCGGAGCTTGGCGGACAGTTGCGCAGGCTAGGAGAAAACCGCCGCTGCTCCACGCACCAGGCGAGACCGCCGAGCCGTCCGTACCCCGGTGAGGAGAACGGTCGTTGACTCCTGCGCACTACCGCCTAGGCGCCCCTACGCCGCCAAAGACGACGCCCCGCAACGCCACCGACGCCGCCGCCGCCGGTGCTGCAGAGGCAGCGATCGAAGGCTGCGGAGGAGAAAAGGAGGCGGCGAGCTGGGCTCGTGAGGCGGGGGGCGGCGGCGAGCAGGGCGCGTGCGGCGGAGGCGGCGGCGAGCTGGGCGCGTGCGGCGGATGGGGCGGCGAGCTGGGCGAAACCGGCGCCACCCACGATTTTTTTTTTTTTTTTTTTTTTTTGAGATTAGCCTCCCCACTATCTGGACTTCTGGAGAACGGAAAAAAAAAGTGTGGGCCGTGCGGGAGTAAACCGGAGGGACGGTGGAGCGCAGGTTGGGTCCATGATTTGGAGCTGCTTAGGAGTAGGATGGAATTTCCCTATATATATATATATATATATATATATATATATATATGTGTGTGTGTGTATGTGTGTGTGTGTGGTAGCTAATTCTTGCTTTGGCGTGGATTATTGACAGACATCTTGCATTCACCAATGATTTTAGCATTGAAATTTTTCATGCATAGCCTAAGAAAATAAATAAATATTGGTTAATCTCGATATCAGGAAAATAATGTCGTAAGAGGTATATTGCGATACCAAAATTACCCTTGGAGATGCTCTAACTTTTGGAAAGATTGATGACCAGCAGTCTCTAGTGAAAGCTTCATGATTGTATACGTAGGCATACCTCATTATTCAGTTACACTCAACAAGGAGTAAGCAAAATAAAATATGCACAAGACATGTACACTCACTTGAAGTTGTAAGGGAATAGTATTTGTCTTGTGAAATTTGTTGTGTAAGAACCTCGGCAGTGCCTACATATATAGTAAATGAATTTAGTTTGAGGCTAAAATCATACATATAGATAACAAACTAATTTATAAGTGACTTTAATTATAGATAGAACCACTTACAAACACCAGCAACTAAGGAGGGATTTGTCAAGAGCGTCCATGTGGGATAGTTGGTGCAATTCAGCAAACTAAACATGTAGCACATCGTCGCCACAGAATAGTCATCTTGTTTAAGTCTTACAAGAATGTATTTGATATTTTCCTTACACGTAGATAAATACCACTTGTTTAACAAGTACACAACTCAAGCTTGACAAGACTTTGGCCATACTTACAGATTTGCCATTTATCCTAACACTAGTATGGAAAAAAACATTTATACAGACGGTGCTAGAAATATTTTCACAGGCGGCATAGCCCACTTGACAAGACTTTGGCCCTTAGAGAGGCCATTTACAAACGAGTACAAAAAACATTTTACAGACGGTAGATTTTGAGCCACCTGTGAAAATTTACAAATTTTTACACGATGGCGGGTTCACTTAGTCGGCCGGTTCACTTAGTCGGCCACCTGCGTAAATGTATATTTACAGGCGGCTGACTAAGTCAACCGCCTGTAAAAAATCGTTTAAAAACATGAAAAAATAGCAAAAAAAATATTTTTAAAAAGGCAAAAATATTTTTGAAACCGGGAGAGGCACACACCCCGTCTCTATCGAAGTCGCGCATTTTTTCACGTAAGATCGCATGCTATGCGGTCGGTGGGATTCGAACCCAAGAGCTCGGCCTCGCGCTATCCCTCCCTTACCACTACACCACACACTCACTTGTGCCTAAATATCATTTTTGTTGCCCAAATATTATACAAACTCGACAGAAATTGAATATTTGAGGGTCTAAACGAACTCAAATAAAAAAGTAGTGAACTATAATATTTCATAACTTTTTGAGATCTACAACTTTTATTTTGAGTATTTCTCCATCCGAGGTCATTTGCAAAATTTGAATTTCAAATCTAAAAATTTTGGTTGTAGTTTTCCATAAAAAGATGACTTCAAATGAAAAAGTTATCAACTACAAAGTTTCATAACTTTTCGAGATCTACAACTTTTATTTTGGGAGTTTTTCCATTCAAGGAAGTTTGAAAAACTCAAAAAAATTAATTTCAAACTATTTACACAGGCGGTTTACAATGAGGACCGCCTGTGTAAATCAATTAACACAGGCGGTTCTCTATACAAACCGCCTATATAAATAGTGTAATTTTCACAGGCGGTTCTCTATACAAACCGCCTGTGTAAATGCTATTTACACAGGTGGTTGTTATTGTAAGCCGCCTGTGTAAATGGATAGTTTACACAGACGGTTAAGATAAGTGAACCGCCTATGTAAACATATTTACACAGGCGGTTCTCTTGATGGGCCCACATAATTTATTCTACTGACGTCATGAAATTGTGAACCGCCTGTGAAAAAAAACAAAGTATCAGGAAAAATGATTTTTGTACTTGTGTAAGTCAGAGCCTTTGGTAGTGGTAGTGTTCCTGTCCCCTCAAGGAGTTCTTCCCTTGATAGACTAGTTGTAGCCATCAACAAATGGAGTTTGTCTAAATCAATCTGTTGTTGTTGGCTAACATCACGAAGAACAAGCGACTCAACGGATTGCAAAACATTGTTCTCTGAGCTATGGCACAGTTTTCCAATAGTATTTTCTTGTTTTGCCTTCTCTGTCTAATCAAGAGAGCGCTTATAGTCCGATAATGGCTTGAGCTTAGCTTTTTCTTGCTCCTACCTCCTCTAACCTCCGAAGCAGCTCTACCTCTCCTCATGTTTTTTTTTGATGGCTTGTCTGTAGATGTTAGCATCCTGAGGGAATCTATGCTTCTATGGATTCAACCCTTTGCCTTGCGTCCATCCAGGGTGTCCAGCATTCTCGGGGGTATACATCAACTCATTCTCTCTCAGTTAGGCTTCAAGAGACCATCGGCAGCGGCATCTAAAGCCCCAAAAAGCCTCTGTGTAGCTCTTGTAATTGCTTCACCTATAATACTGCCTCTGGTTTGTGGGTCCAATTTTCCACCATGCCCAAAAAACCACTTCTTAGAGCATTTAGACCAATCTACGGTCCATAGTGTGATCCCTTTGGCAAGCAGGTCTACATCCATCTTTTCCCACCTTGGTATGGCACTCTTTAGCCACATGTTCCTAGTCTATGATGATGGTATACCTTTTGTCGAGCATTCTCTTTGTTCCTTCTCACCTGCTCCTCACTCTCTGAATTCTTGTACCAAAAAAAAAAATTCATCCTAGTCGTCCTTTATCTTTTTGTATGAGCTCACATTGAATTCTGGAATGAGTTTGTTGTAGACTCTCAATTTCTATAAACGTAGCATGGATGAAATGATATACATACAAAGCAATGAAAGGTGGATACTAGTTTTGACCTGCTACTAGCTTCCTTCATCTACATATGCAAACTATCAAGTGTATTGGAAATCAAATGCCATATAAATCATAAATGTCCACCATTATTTCCTATCTAAAAAACCAAAAAATTGTAAATTTCTAGACCATGTAATGAGCAACGCTACCGATGAAACATGAGAGGATGAAGTTTCTAACCTTTAGAACCGACCTATGGATGGGGGAATGAAGTTTTTCACCAATCTTGCAAGCACTTCCACGAGCAAGAATAGAGAAAACAGAGAGCATGAAATGGCTTGGGCTGGAGGAGGAAGCAAGCTATACCCTAGGACCTATAGTCCCGGTTTATGGTTCCAACCCTGACTATAGGTAACCCTAGAAGAGAGAAAATAGAGAGCTTCAAATGGCTCGAGCTGGAGGAGGAAGAAAGATATGCCCCTAGAACCTATAATCCCGGTTTGTGGTTCCAAGCTTGACTATATAGGCAACCCTAAAATCTCAATTGGAATCACCAACCATTTGTGGTTCCAAGCCTGACTATAAGTAACCCTAAAATCTCGATTGAAATCACCAACCAAGAATAAAGCTTTAGCCACGTTTAGTAGTCGTAGCTAGCTAGGACTATAAGGTCACCTTTAGTCCTGGTTTATTAATCCAATCAGGACTAGAGGTCCTCCCTTGCAAAAGCTTACTCCCTCCGTCCCAAAATAGATGACGTTTTTGGTGTTCGTGCCACAAGTTTGACTCGATTTATATAAAATATGTATAATATTTATATCTCCAAATAAATTTGTTAAAAAACTAGATCTAAAGATCTTTTCAACAATACTAATTGTGATACTAATCGACGTTATTTACTATTTTAAAAAATTACCGGCAATCATTTCTCGGGAAGCGAGAACGACATCCTTTTTAGGACGGAGGGAGTATAATCGTAGCCATTAGGCAGGGACGTTTAGTACTAGTTGGTTGTAGGTACTAGGAGTAATGTATTCTGTAGTCCTGGGCCATAATCTGGTCCGGACTAAATCCAAAAACTAAAAGTCTGTTGTATATTAGTAAGATGAACCACTTCTGAAAGGTACATGGAAGAACGTTCTCCATGCTAAATTTTATGTCAATCTAACTTTCTTGGAGAGCCAAAATATATCGTGTTTAACCAAATTTATATAAAAATAAAAATATTTATTATACCCAATAAGTATCATTAGATTCTTTAATTACCTTTTCATAGTATACATATATGATGTTATAAGTTATTGCAATTCTCTCTGTAATTTTGATCAAACATCAGATGTTTAGACTCTTCAAAAAGAAATGACTTACAATTATTTGCGATGGAGGGAGTAGGGAACTACCAACTCTATAGAAAAACCCTCCTCTCGGAGGTCCACGTAACATGCCGTGTCCCTCCTGCTAGCCTGTCACTGTATCATCATCGTTACAACAGTAACACTCCATTCATATTAACTAGTAGGATGCCCCGCGCGTTGCCGCGGGTATGATGTGGTTTACTAATATGAATAGCTTGAATGAATACATAATGGCATGTATTAGTTCCATATGTTAGTGGATGTTGATGTGGACATTTTATATGGCGAATTAGTGGCATGTGTTAGTGGGATGTTCTAATGGTTTTGAAGCATTTCACCCGAGTTCTCACTCAACCGAACCCTCTCTCCGGCCGGGGGAGTGACCGACTTTCGGTGGAGCCTCGTTAGAGGGTCATTGTAAATCTTATTGTTTTCGAAGCATTTCACCCGAGGTCTCACTCAACCGAACCGAAGCGGGTTTTTGTTTAGAAATGGTTTAAATATTTGTAAAAAAAGTTATCAAAATATATCCATGTGGGGTCTTGTTTTGAAGAGTTTATTGCGAGGAATACCATGGTGCAATTAGATTTTAATTACGATACTTAGTTTAGGTGCTGTGACTTTTTTTCTATTTCAAGTGGAGAGATTAATGAGGTTTAGTGGGCAGACGATGTCACCTAGCGGGTGGATGACATCACTTTTGAGGCATGGACCAATCAGGAGGGAGAGAATTAGCTTTACGTGGTTTAGGCTTATAAGAGTTATAGATGAGAAGGCCAAGGAATCTAACTGCATGTCTACCCTTTACTATCAAATGCATATATAAAACTCGTAATGTACTAGACATGTGCATTTTAGAATTTTATTTACTTGGGTAAGGTACTTATACAGGATCTCTAGTTCAAATTAGTTCCTTTAGGCTTTAAGTGCGAGAACCTGTGCCTATGTGATGCATCAGGCGCTGATGTAGAGAGCTTATGACAACGTTGTATCCCGTCATCGTCCCCGTCATCGATGTCCTTCTAGAGGTAACCCTTCCATGTCAACTTGAAGGTGGTGGCGATGACCGCGTCGTGGACGAGGACAGAGAAGGAGAGGTGCGCCGGCCGGCCTAGTAATTTGTATGTCCATGTTTATATACATCGATAGGTGGACACCCCTCGAGATTGTTTCTTGAAAGAAAAAAAGTATTGATTCGTTGACTTTGATGAACCGTTCAAGGTCATGTTCCTAAAGGATAATAATCGAAACCTTATCATGTTGACCCTGTATCGCTGTATACATTTGATTGGCCGTAGCAGGCGACCTGCCCGTTTATATTCTGCTACCACTACACTAGCGCAGCCAGGAAGATGGTGCTGTCGAGAGCTATGGACTCCATGGTTATTGTATTCTTGGTAACATCATTGCAGCTCATGGCTTGCATCCTAGGCCAACAGGGTAAGCCTTGTTCTTCAACTAGCTAGTTCTCCTTCCACGATCGAGCTCCATGCTTGTGATCTGATCGCGCTTATTACTACTGAACCAGGTTTCATCAGCATCGACTGCGGCATGGAGGAGGGCAGGGACTACTACCACCCGACCACCGGCCTCCGGTACGTCTCCGATGCCGGCTTCGTCGATGGCGAGGCTGGGCGCAACGCTGCCGTTAACACGCCCCTACGACGGCCCAGACATGCGCGAGGAGCTGTGGTATCGGGACGGTCCGGTACTTCCCGGACCTGTGAACAAGACGCGTGGCTGCTACACACTCGGTCCGGTCGTGCCGGGTGGCAAAAACCTCGTCAGGGCGGCCTTCTACTACGGCAACTATGACGGGCTCGGAAGGATCCCCCCCGTCTTCGACATTCACCTTGGCGTCAATCGTTGGGCTACTGTTAATGTCAGTGCCGCCTCCGGCAAAACCAAGTACTACGTCTTAGAGGTGGTGGCCGTGTCGACGGCCAATTTCTTGCAGGTATACATACATACATACATACATACATACATATACATATACATATACATATATACATATATATACACACACGTCTCCTATCTCTGACCTCTAGCTCAAACTTGTTAAAAAATAGAGCACCTCTAAGAGTGATCCATTTTTTCTTTCCTATAAAACAGTCGTAAATTCGGATGGAAGTAAAAAAAGGATAGAAATAACCTATATGCTCCTACATAACAATGAATACTCGTCTTTTATATATACCAGTGCACTCACGTGGTGAGGCAAAAGTTGAGTGCTAAGACAAGGTGGCAGACTATGTGAGCTAGGGAGGATAGGTGCAGAACTCGCACAGACAACACCCAGCGACACCGTTTACAGGACAGTGTTTGAATGTCAAAACGACTCTTTTTTTTAAGACGGAGGGAGTAGCTCTGTAACTCCCAAAAGGTATTAGGAGAAAAAAAAGAAAACATCTACTCCTGTATTTGTGATCAAAACACTTCTTTATTTCAAGTGTGCTCAGTAATTTATTTCCTCCTAGTTCCAGTACTCTCTCCATCAAAAAAGCATAATTATAGAACTTTTAGAAACAGAGTTTAACTATTTATCTTATTTAAAAACTTTATGTATATTATAAAATAAATAAATTATTATTAAAATACTAAATCATAATAAATTATATGATATTTATATAAAATTTTTTAATAAGATGAATGGCCAAATACGATTGTTCTATAATTCCGACGGAGGGAGTACTTGTGCCATGATTGCTGTTGTTGTAGTAGTATTGCTGCCTTCGTCTTGTGTCACCCCACAAACAGAACTGGAGAATCAAGCAGAATAGTAAAAACAAGGAGCAGACAAAGGACAGGCAGCACCAGACAAAGGAGGGAGCAGGTTTGTGCAGTACTACGAAACCCTGAAGCCTGCCGGCCATCTAGCAGGGTTCGCGGGAAGGAGGCCACGGGGAATAGCTTCCGCGCATTTTTAGGCGGAGAAGAGGCAGATTTGCTGAGTGACAAAGTGTTAGGTTTTGTTAAGAAAATAGTGTTAAGTTTAGTTCTCATATCAGTAATTGTTGATGGAGGAATACATCATATAAGGTGAAGACAGCCCTCATCTATCAAATAGTCTTTTAGATTGAGTTTGTCTTAAAGACTAGATATGTTGTGGGTTCCAGTGGACCTGAGTCTGAGGTACGCCGGCTTATGGGTATAGCAAGCTGGGTTGATATCCGCTACATGCTCCAATAGAAAGGATATGGGGTGCTCTTAAAGATAAGTTTTTCTTCTATTTTTAGAAAAATATAAAGAAGAGACATACGACACTCTTGGAGATGCTCTTACTACAACAGAAATAACTATATTAGACACCTCCTATTTTTAATTAATTTAAAAGGTGGCTCTCTCAAGTAAAAGCGATTATAAATAGCTCAGGGGAATACTATACCTTATGATACATTTCTGTAAATACATTTTTAGAAATATCTTTCTTAAGTAAACCATATGAAAAATACGAGATTTCCTACAATATTTATTCTAGGGACAGTTATAATATCAATCACCATTGAAAATACGTGATTCCCACAGAAAAGATTGACTAGGTCACTACTAGAAACCTAACCTATGCCAATAGGGAAGTATAATAGCCAACAGGTAGTCGGGGAGACATTGAATTGCCAACGGTTAAGGTGTTAACGATGGTTACAAGTTAACCCATTGGCCTTTGTATCAAATAGCCAACAGTGCAGAGTATTTCCGAGAGTTATAAGTTGACCAGTCGGTTAATAGATGACATGGCCGACTGGAAAAACTAATTCCTGATGGTCCTCATATGACACATGGAAAATAGTTATAATGACCGATGGTTAGACAATTTCTCAACCGTGTTATAAGGACAGTTGGCTATTAGGTGAGCCATTGCCGGTTGTTATAGGTTGACTGTTGGCCTTTGTATTGAATAGACATGCAAAATTTATATGAAAATTTCAGTGAACGAGAATGATCTACAACTCTGGTTGAGAATTTTTGTTTTAGCGAGATTAATACCTGTGCGTTGCACCAGGGCCTTGATTTTCTCAAGAAAATCTACAAATCTCATTACACAGATAATATAAAACACACTGTGATTTTTATCACCTATAATATGTGTTGACACGATTAATTTGAAACTCGATTGGGTAAATATTAATCAAATTAATATTTAAACCAATAAAATTCATAAACTGGAGACATGAAGAACATTAGCACTGCTGCATAGAGCTCGACGCTACGAAACTAGCACAACGAGAACTACTTTGAACTGACTTGAAAAGATTAAATAGCATATATTTGAAGGTCAGTGGCAAACTCATAATAAACGCCATCTTCTACCTCTGTTCATCATATCCAACCTCCTCACCTGGAGTGCATTAGCAAGAACAAAAAGAAAGGCTCGATCTGGGGGCAGGCAGGAGGTGACGGCCGGGGCTGGGCAGCGGCGGGCAAGCCGCCGCTGGCTGCCGGCCGCTACCGGGCGCAGACAGGGGTTGTTCGGCCCACGGCCCTTTGGAGCGTCTATGTGACGGAACCACCCAATTTGTACAAGACCCAGTATGGCTGCCCGCGTTAAGACATTAGCCCACACGCGCTTTCACTTGTACAAAACTAGTAGTCCACCGAGTGTCATGAAGGACCTCGGTAAATCAACATCATAACCAGGATCATATGGTTAAGCTAATACACATCACATACTAGAGTTTTGCAGTGGAAATAACATTTCAAATGATTTCACAAAAAATATTACAGGTTTGAGACAAAACAACATAGTTCTGAAAGCTTACAATAACATAGGTTCAAATATAAAGGTACTTTAAATGACATCCTCCAACTAAAAGCATAGATGAGAAGAATATAAGAAGGCCAAGCCAACTGGTGCTTAACTCCACCTTTAGCAGAACTTCACCTACAACAAGGTGGGATAAAACTCTAAGTACTCGAATGTACTCAGCTAGACATTCCCGACAGGAGAGAAGACAAAATGACACCACGAATATGAAATGCTTATCTGGTGGGGCTAGTTGGATAGCATAACTTTGGAAAAGAGCTTACTATTATTCATCCATAGTTTCAATATTTTAGCATCAAATTCAGTGAAGCTATTTATAAATAAGTTTGCACATGGACAAGAGCAATCACTAAATTAATATTAAGCAAACAATGGTAGCCATATCAAATTTGGTATTTCCAACAATAATCATCATAACAATCGTGTCCCATAGTTATTACTATGATGTTGAATCAAGGTCAAGTTTCTCACTATCCGAGAGAGACAACAATTCAAATTGATTCCTACTCAGCTGAGGGGGCATTCCATAACACTCACTGAGGCATGCCGCCTGAAAACAGTCTTAGGTCACCATTGGTACAATTCCATATAGGTTTGGTCCGTACCACACACTCAGGGACTAACTAGAAGCCGGAACGATCAGGCTACCTGCTTGCCCATGGACCGACTTTTTGCTAGAGTGGTGCAAAATGCTCCTATGTTGTGTGAAATAATTATTTTCTCACACGGTAAATGGTTACCACCATTGGAGAAGTTATCTCCATATTTTGAAAAGGGGACAAACATTATATCAAATATCACACAGTTACAGCCTTTCGCTATTTATTTGTTTTCCTGATTATCTAAGACAATGATGTAAAACAAGAGCAATTGCCTGATTTTTCCATTTTGTAAACAAAATATCAAAGAGGACATTTAATGTCAATTGGTTATTTCAGTATCATCTCAGCCGATGAAATATCCACAAGATTCTTTATTCTCTAATGAATTTCTTGTTCCAGAAATAATAGCCTCCTTCAAAGTTGTTTGCTTATAATAGGAAAATTTAATGGCACATAATTTAAGTTAAACTAGAGGTATACCTTGCACGTTGCCGTGAGATTTTCTTAAAATAAATCTATTATATACATGGCATTACTATATTGGTATTATTATATTTTATTGTATTAGATAGATCCGTTAAAAAAGAATATTTGATTTCATTATAGAGGAATATGTGTTATGAAACAAATAGTGTAAGTAGATAACTTGTATGCCAATAGATTGAAGATTTAAAATACTTCATATGATACAGATGACATAGGTATGTTTTGTTTTTGTAATTAATAAGGGATGACATGGATTTAGTTTAGAATGATGTGGATATCTTGCATGAAAAGATAGAACATTTAGTAGGATCACTTAGTGAGAAATAATGTGGACATCTTGTATGAAGAGAAAAAACATCTAGTGCGGTTAGTTTTATAAGAGTTTATAGAGAATAACATAATGAACATTCATCTAGGTAAACATGCAATGGCTTCTCGCTAATTATTCAGTTTATCATAGATAACGCCTACACATACAGGTGTGCGTGGTGAATATTGGGTTGGGTACACCGTTCATCTCCGGACTCGAACTGAGGCAACTTGGAGGGACCGTATATCCAGATGCCACTGTTAACCAATCACTACTACTAAGATTTCCACGCCCATTAGTCAGGAATGTTTTAAATCGCTACCATTTCCAGCAAACCACCACTCCGTGAGTCAGAAGATTTGTCCATCAGCTATCATTATTTTCTTAAATTCTACCCATCTCATTTATTTTCTTAAATTAATGTTTAATTAAATTTGGTTAGATATTTTTACCTACTGCTATTTTGCACAGAACATATGAGATTTCAGTAGCCAGTTTATGCATTGCTAACATCACTTCAATTCATCGGCAATATATAGGTACCCCAGCGATCAATACGATCGCGTATGGCGAAGCTACAGAAGTGGACAGATCAATATGACAACTTCGGCCACAATTGATGTCTCAAACATTAGAAATTTCGACGTGCAACCGATGATACTGCTGAAAGCGATCACTCCTGATAATCTCACATGGGGCCTTTCGGATGATGATAAGGACTTGACATGGCTTCTACTGCTTTATTTTGCAGAATTACAGAAATTGGGAAGCAATGAACTCAGGCAGTTTGATATCCTTGTTGATAATGGTACACAGCAAGGCAGACAGGGCTTCAGTCCAATCTACCTTACTGCTGAGGTTGTGAGAATGGTGGTGTGGGGGTCTACTCAACACACCATTTCTCTTGTTGCCACACCAGAGGCCACACATCCACCCATCCTAAATGCATTCGAGATTTATTTAGTAAAGCAAATGAATCTCCTTGGAACAAATAATGTTTCTGGTATTTGTTTGATCCCTCAATCTAAATATAATGCCAGTTACTTTCATTCGCCAGTGTTGTAGTTACTTCCATTTGCCAGTGTTATACAGTTTTAAATGGAGATAGGAAATTTGATCGAATGCAAATATTGTCCAAATTTAGCTTCTTTCATGACCTATGTGTTCAATTTTTTAAAATATGTTAATCTACATCCCTACTCCACACTATCAATAGAAAACCTTCAGGAGCTAGTTCCTTCAGTATACAAAATGTGACATTATCAATCACCAAGACAGCATCACCATGACAACCATACTCGATTTGTATAGACAGTTTTTGCAATTGTCACTATTGAAGTGCCTCTATATAAGGGAGATGCAACTGATGTTTTTCACTACCTCTACAATTTGATTTCTTGAGGTATTTGGTAATCATGGGACAAACCCCCCTAGTAAATTTTTTCTAGAAAGTGAAGTCACAAGTAATTTTATTTTTTGCATGAAATACATATGCGTATGATTAGTAAAATTCAAACTCAATATATCTTGCTTCACGTGACCCTCCCCCACCACTCTTGTGACCAACTGTTGCCTGTTATCTTGTATCAACATAAACCTTGTATAAAACATGACAACATCTAAATGATTTTTCAAAAAAATTGTTTGTACTACTATATTTAGACCTCGTCAAATGTTACAACTTCAGTATAGGACATATATCCATCCAAGGCTGTTTGAAAACAAGACAAAATAATTTCAAAATGTGAGAAATTAAACATAATTTTGTCATCTTAAACCATTTCAAATGCAAAAGTATAGTCAAGTACTAAGTTGGACATCGCTTTGTTATTTATAACATTGATATAAAATTCATCTTCATCCAAATTTATTTGAAAAAGTTTCAAAGTTTTGGTGCTACACCTAATTTTGGAGGCCAGTCAAATTATTACCATCCAGGGCAGAAAATCAATTTTCGACAGTGGTGAGTAAAAGAAAATGGGAGGCATTTCAAGTTGCCTAGCAACAGCTATTGCCTCTAGAAATCGATTTATATTGGTTCCTGACAAAATTGGTGGCACATGCCTAAAAATCTTTTCCATAGTACTTGTGTTCATAGTTTATAGCACTTTGAAATATAATAATTTTAGTTATCTACTTTTTGTCTTTGTTTGTAGGCCCATGTTTTACTGATGCCATGACACAACTAATACATAAATTGTGACATAATATGACCATGTTTCATCTACCAACTACTCTTTTATTTGTTATTTTTTCCACATACCTCGCTATAAGGATTTCGTTATGATCATCCACCACAGGAGAGGCCTCTATTGCTACACCCCTCACTTGGCATCAACGTCTAAGGATTGCACTAAACTCTGCCCAAGGTTTGAAATCTACAACCTGGATTATAAACATACCAACATATATCATGTTTGAATTTACATAGATGTTTGATGAAGCAGCTATGTTGTTGCTAGCTCCTTTGAATACTGTATTACTTAGGAACTACAATGTAATTAATGGCTTCTGCACTTGGATGAAGGATTGGAGTACCTCCACAAATCATGCCAACCTCCACTGATCCATAGAGATGTGAAGACAACAAATATTCTACTCTGTGATGATCTTGAGGCCAAGATAGCTGACTTTGGGCTCATGAAGGCATTTGACAATAAGTTCAGGACCCACGTTACCACCCAACCAGCAGGTACCATAGGGTATCTGGACCCAGAGTACTATACTACATTCCAGCTTAGTGAGAAGAGTGATGTATATAGCTTTGGAGTAGTCCTATTGGAACTTATCACAGGCCAGCCACCAGTTGTCCCTGTAAGTGCAGATGAGAGCATCCACATCGCACAATGGGTGCATCAGAAGCTCACTGAGGGTAATGTTGAGTGTATTGCTGACCCAAGGATGATGCGAGGAGAATATGACATCAACTCTGTCTTGAAGGTTGCGGAGTTAGCATTGAAGTGCAAATATGACCCACCACCAAAACGACCGACAATGACTGACATTGTGGTGGTACTCAAGGAGTGTTTGCAGCTGGAGATGTCCTTTGCTGCAACGCTGTGCGATAGATCAGTACAGAACAGTGCAAATAATCTCACTACAACACGTGTTGATTTCCACAGTGAAGCTCAACCAAGTAGTCATCCAGCACAACAATCGGTGCTGTAATTGCAACAGGTCAACATATACGGCACCACAGGAACGAGCTTCCATAGGTCCTACACCAAGATGGGAGGAACGGAACCATTTAGCTTTGAATGTTTAAGTCCGATAAGGTTTCCTTCTTTTTTCGTTAAATGATATGCAGCTCTGTGCACATTAAAGAAAACAGTAGTATGGTTTGTATATATAAGTGTACATATATATCTTAAATTTATATGTTATTCATTTGAGTTAACAAATAAGTTATTAATTTCACAACTATATAGCCTATATACATATGAAACAATGTCACCTCAGTGGTGCTGAACATTCCTATAGAATTTTAAACTGTACTCTTGAATCACTGGGTCTCAACATTCCTATGGAATTTTAAACTGTACTTTTGAATATCACATCAAGCAGATGTGGATGTCGAACATGACTCCCAGTACATTTTTGCATCATTATGAGCTAGTTCAGGGACACAAATTAAACAAATATATAAATATCCAAATTAAACAAATATACAAATATCCAAATTAAATAAATATATAAATGTCTTCTGACATCATTAATGCTGGGACAAATTGACTTTATAACAATAATACTTCTACAGGTAATTAAATGGTAATGGGAAAATGTATATATTGGAATAGTACCCTTTTTAGGACACAAATCAGGATCAAGTGTATTAATTAGGTTACTTGCATGGCCTCACACCTTGTTTGTACCACAAGTTATATTGCCGCTGCACATGGCCATAGGTATGGGGCTATATGTGGTTCATTGTCTCTGCTTGTTTTACCATTATTCATGGTATCACAAGACAAGCTGCATATTATTTTTATACTATTTTATTATTATTTTTATAAAATGGGGCCCGAGTTATAATATTTTATTTGAAAGAAACTGTGGACCTTGCTCCCCAGTGCAATATATTATAGAACTGAAAGTTACAAGGTGTTAGCAAGACGCTAATAGACACAGACGACTCACCTAGCTAGCACTTACCAAAATAGGCGACCCCTAAACAAGTATAGACAGGGACTGAGCGTAGGGGAATGAGAACAGAGGAGATTATAACAAGTTCAATCAATTACAAAAAGTTCAACCAATTCATAACTAACAGGTGTTTGTCAACTGTAAGCCTAAAAAGATGAAGACTAACTTCACTCTCTTAAAAAGGTTCTTCCAATTCTCCAGCAATGCTAGCTTGTGATTGAAGATAAATTCATTTCTTTCTTTTCAAATACACCAAGCACCAATCATAAAAAGATACATAAAGTAAGGGCCGACAAAGTTGTGCTGCTGCTGTATCACCATCTGGCAAATATCTATCTGGAGGTTCCACTGGATTCCAAGAGCATACCATCTTGTGACACTAGAATTACGCTCAAAGAACAAGTGCAAGGAAGTTTCATTCACCTACTTGTAACATAACATCCAGTGATATCCTTCCTCTAGATGCATATGTCTCCTCCGTAGCATATCTCTTGTATTTAATCTATCCACCAGAAGCAACCAAGCAAAGAACTTAATTTTTGGCATGCTTTGGATTTCTAGAATCAACAGAAAGGAGGAGGAGGGATTATGTTAACAAAATGGCTTTTGTAAAACTGACTAGCAGTGTACAAGCCTCCTTATGAATGATGAATCCAAATATCTGTTTGATCACTTTCTGATCTGAGAGTCCAGCTCTTCTATGAAAACTAAGAAGTCATTGTAAGCTACGCCTGACATTGGCATTCTGAAGATATACAGGAGATTTGAAGCTGACAGGCCATCCTCTAAGGCAATGTTCTTGTTGGTGGCATAGGAATACAAATTTGGATATTGAATAGAAAATTGGTGGTGCTGTACTCTATCCTCCCAAAGCCTAACTGTGTCTCCCATACCAGTGATACAATAGGCTGACTCTCTGAATTTTGTACTCAATTTGACGATATCTTTCCACCATAAAGAACCCCTTGCATTATTGGCCAAATGTCGAACTTTATGCTGATAATAAGTATCCTAGATTAACTGAACCCATGGGATTTGTTGCAATCTGACCTCCATATTTATAATAATCATTGCATATAATGCTAGTACGTCGAGGTGATTGATTTTATTCTAGTTATGGGTAGCTTTCAATGGAAATAATTTGGCTATTGACTACACGCTCAGCTAAAAGAACTAAAGTTCTTACTTAGTGTAAGCAGGGTTATTCCTTCTCTCTCTTTTTCTCTCTCTCTCTCTCTCAATCAATCAATGACCTCATGTGTTGTAAGGGCAGCCACCTTACAAAATAAAAAGTTTCTGCTTTCACACAATTAATCAGTTTGAATTATTGTGTTTCCAGTATAGAGTGTTGCATATATAGAAGCCTAGCTTTGCCTCGTGCATCGACGCTACACACTAGCATTTCCTGAAGACATTAAGGTTAGCTATACAAAAATCATTATACTTTATACATATAGGATCGGAATAGGTGGCGTCATGAAAAGAGGGAACATTATTGTATGTTAAAAGTTCCATTTTGTTGCCGTTTTAATGGTCAAAGCTGAAAGAAGATTTGCTCAGCTCAGTGAGATGATCCTTCACCACTAGGACGCAAGGGAAGTAGTCCAGCACCACCGATTGCTGGACAACCGAGGAGAGTTGACTAGTTCAGCCTGACCGCTACCAGTCTTGCGATGATGAATATGGGCGAGTACTTGGGGTGCAGCACAAACTTGTTGAACCCATTGCTGAAGTTATCCATGCTGTTGATCTGGTTGGCTGTCTGCCCAGCATAAGTCAGCACCAGCTAGCAGGCCACCAGGGGCACGAACTGTTAGGTACCTGATGCTCAACGTACCATAGGCTTGCCATGACCGATCAGGGTCCCCACGGACAGACACTCAATAGTGTCTACAAACAAGCCAGGCCATACAAGATGAGCCGAGTTCAAATGATCTCTGATCCCATTGTATTCCCTGGAACTAGAAACATTCAAATTAATTTGATTGATTATTGTTCCACAAATCAGTCTCTCACACGTTTGCTGACAAACAGTATACTAAGGGTCTCTTAGTCTATCAATAGCTGACATGGCTGAGATCACTCATACAAAAACAGTTTCCCTAAACACTAGCAGTATGCTAAATACAGGGGCCAATACAAAGTAGCAAGTTTCTGGGACCATGGTTTAGAATCGTCAGTGAAGATCTATTCTTACTGGTGATAAGAGTTCACTTCTGATGGGTTCTATTATCTGCCAATGAATTCCTTGACCCAAAAAATCATCTCCGGTCGCCTCTTTTTAATCTGAAAAAGATGACTCATGACCAGTTGCGTTGAATGTACATACACATTCAAAATCCTATCTATTCCACACACTCTTACTCTTTCCCTCATCTCTTTTCCTTCTGTCCATAGGACCCTTTTCTTCTCTACACTTTTTGCCACAGTGGTGTGGGTATGCATGGCACGCGCAGCTGATGCGGTGATGATCCGCATGGCATAGGAAGGCTTCGCCTGTCTACGGCCATAATCTGAGTAGTCCATGGCACGCATGGCACTGGTAGCACGCAGTCCATGGCAGTTGAATCCCAAGTTTTCATTGAATGGAGACCACAGCTAGAAAAACCTTTTCAGAAACTCATAAGCCTTTCCTGAGCTTCAGTATATCAGACTGGACAGTCCATATATGATTCAATTTTTTTAGACTACTACGTTTCATTAGCCAGTCTCTTGGAGTCTTACAATAATTGAACGAAAGAAATTCAGAGTCCTCCATGGAAAATAGAGCACAAGTTCTTTTTTTTCACAAATAAATCAGAAATGTTCAACCTAGACCTGCCGTTTTTTATTCCAAATACTTTGACTCCGGTGACAATATACAAAGGGTGCTGTGCTATCAGCAGATACCACTAAGTGTGGCCGCAATGCACAGTCACAAAAGACAGTCTCAAGCTGGGTTCAAAGTGAGACGAGGAGAGATAGAACTGCAAGAGATGGAAACAGTTCTGCGACAAACACCATTTTCATCCTCTAGCGAATTTGGTCTTCTCCCAACACCAGTCATTCCCTTTGAATAGCTAGCTGCTCTGAAGAATCGCAAATTGGTATTCTTGATGTAGAAGAACACATATTTAGAGAGAGAAGAGGGCTTAATATGTTACCTAGGAGGCTCACTCTAAATCTGGAGATATACACATGAGAGTAACTACTCCCTAGGAGTAGAAAAAATAATTATATATATATATATATATATATTATATATATAATGGTCTGTGCAGAATAGTATAGGTGGGTGATTTCTAATTACATTAACAGCTAAGTGGACCAGCAATTTTTTCTCACACATGCTGCCCTTAAAAGTTGAGCCCCAAATTGAAAAGAGTGACGATTTCGATAAGAAATTAACAGATACTGCTACACCTGACATCTTTCTTAAACCGAACTGAGTAATTCTAGTTAGCTAGCTAAGAAATATAATTAGTGGTTTGCTTGCTCATTGAACCTCTGTATTGATCTTGTCATGGCCCTGATCTTGGGGGGGTCAGGGGTGGGGGGTGTTGGCTGCTGTTGCCGGTGCCTGCCGGCGGCTAGGGTTGGGAGCGACGACCGCGGGGTGGGCTGGCTGCGGAACGGCCAGTTGAAGCCCAAGTTTAAATCGAATGCAGTCCACAGCTAGAAAATCCTTTCTTGAGCTTCAGTATATTGGACTGGATCGTCCACAGATGATTCAATTTTTTAGACCACTCCATTTCATTAGCCAGACCTTTGGGCTCTTATTGTAGACCAGTAGTTGCATGAAAGAAATACAGAGTACTCTGTCATGGAGAACAGAGCACAAGGTTTTTTAGCTTTTTTAGAAATACAGATTACTGCTTTATGGAAATCAGAAATGTTCAACCTACAAGGATCCTGCTTACGTGGTTATATAATTAAGTCTCAAAATTGTGCAATTCATGGAATGATTGATTTTAGAATCTTGTCCATTAAAGAAAGGGGATGTCCACATCATAGCAGCACATGGTGCCACGGATGTCTAACATGACTCCAAGTTTAATCTCTCTCAATAATCAATCAATGACCTCACGTGCTGTACGGGCGGCCACCTTACCAAATAAAAGTCTCTGCTTCCGCACAACTAATCAGTTTGAGTTATTGTGTTCTCAGTATAGAGCATTGCATGTATAGTCTTTGCCTCCTGCATCGACGCTACACACTAGCATTTCCTGAAGACATTAAGATTGGCTATATAGAAACGTCACTATAGTTTATACATATAATAATTGGAGGCATTACGGAAAGAGGGTACATTGGTTGTTAAAAGTTCCTTTTTGTTGCTGTTTTGATGGTCTAACGGTGGAAGAGGATTGGCATGGCTTGTTGAGAAGATCATCCATGGACAGGACGCATTGGAAGTAGTCCAGCACCATCGATTGCTTGAGCACCGAGGGGAGTGACTATTTTGCCCCAACCACCACAAATCTCACGATGATGAACATTGATGAGTACTCGAGGCACAACACGAACTGGTTGAACCCATCGTTGCCCTTATCCAAACTGCTGATCAGGCTCGCTTTGTGCCCTGCATGAGTGAGCACCAGCCACCTGGTGCATGAACTGCTCGAGAGCAACGTGATTTTGATGGGTGGTGTAGATGCCCGTGATTGGGTGGTGAACGTCTGGCGATCAAGAATATATATACATGAGGATCAACGTACCATATGGCTTGTCGTGACCAATCAGGGTCCCCACGGATGGACACTCAATAGTCTCTGGGCCACACAAGACGAGCTCGAGCTCAACTGATCCCTGAGCCCATTGTATTCCTTGGAACTAGAAACATTTGTAATTCATTGATTATTGTTTGATAAATCGGTCCCTCACAAGTTTGCTGACAACAAACTGTATACTAAGGGCTCTTAGTCCATCAATAACTGACATGGCTCCGATCTGTAATACAAACACATTTTCCACTGAAGCCTCGTATTTTTTCCACTAGCAGTATGCCCCTTACAGGCGCCAATATAAATTAGTTTTTGGGCTCATAATTTAGGACCGCTACTGAAGATCTATTTTTACTGCAGATAAGAATTCCACCAGTGATAGGGACCCTTTTTTTCTCCATACTTTCTGTCACGGGAGGCGGCACCCCTGTGCTGTTGGTATGGCATGCGCAGCCGATCGATGCAGCCATGATACGCATGGCATGGGGATGATGGGAGGGCTCTGCCCGTCCGTGGCTACGGTTTGAGAAGTCCAGGGCACACATGGCACAGGAGGATGTTACGATCCTTCTCCTAACAGAGGACCAGCCCTGGTTGCATGGCCATACATAGCACGTGCAGCCCACGGGAGTTGAGGCCCAAATTTTCATTGGATGGAAACCCCAGATAGAAAAACCTTTTTGCAACCTGGTAAACCTTTCATGAGCTTCTGTATATCAGATTGCCGTCCATAGGTGATTCAATTTTTATAGACCACTACGTTTCATCTGCCAGTCCCTTGGACTCTTACAATGGTTGCAGGAAAGAAATACAGAGTACTCTTTCATTGAAAACAGAGCATAAGTACTTTTTTTCCCCGAACAAAACTAGAAGTGTTCAACCTAGAACTCCTGTTTTTTCTTCCAAATACCCTGACTCTGGTGACAATATACGAAGCGTGCTGCGCTATCAGCAGGTACCACTAAGTGTGGCTGCAACGCAAAGTCACAAAGACAGTCTCAAGATGGGTTCAAAGCGAGATGAGAAGAAACAGTTGTGCCACAAACATCCATTTTCGTCCTCTTTACCGAAATGGTCTGCTCCCAACACCACTCATTCCCATTGTATAGCTGCTCTGAAGAATCGCAAATTGGTATGGATGACGTAGAAGAATACATAGCTAGAGAGACAAGAGGGCTGAATAAGTCACCTAGGAGGCTTGAGGCGATACATATATAATGGTCTGTGCAGAATAGTATACGTGGGTGATTTTGAATTACATTAACAGCTAAGTGGACCAGCAATTTTTTCTCACACATGCCGCCCTTAAAAGTTGAGCCCCAAATTGAAATGAGTGACGACTTTGAAAAGAAATTAATAGATACTACTACACCTGATATTTTTCTTAACCTGAATTGTGTAATTCTAGTTAGCTAGCTAACACTACCGATATCCGGCTCTTTTCTAAGTGTTTTTTTCGGGCACTAGACAAAGAGCTCTTTGCCGAGCGCCAAAGAAGAATCACTCGGCAAAGAGGCTTCTTTGTCGAGTGCCAGAAAAAAACCCTCGGCAAAGAGCTCTTTGCCGAGTGCCGAGTGTTCTATTTTTACACTCAGCAAAGACACATTTCAGAGTATATTTTGGTGCGGTAAATTAATTTAAATAAAAAATTTCAACTACAAAGTTGTATAACTTTTCAGGGTCTACAACTTTTATTTTGCTATTTCTTAAGGCCTTGTTCAGTTCGTAAATGCTAGAAAAAGTTATAACTGTAGCATTTCGTTTGTATTTGACAAATATTATCCAATCGTGGCCCAACTAGGCTCAAAAGATTCGTCTCGTGATTTACAACAAAACTGTGTAATTAGTTATTTTTTTCATTAACATTTAATGCTCTATATATACGGGTAGAAATTGATGTGATGGAGAGAGAATGGAAAAACTTGCAACTTTCATTGAAAGTTGCAAGGAACTATACAAGGCCTAATTTGACAAATCTATTCATAAATCTTACATATCTTTCTTGTAGTTTATGAAATTGCAAGAGAGGTATATAAGATTTGTGAACAATGTTTCTATCACTATGTCGGATGATTAAATGACTAAAATGAAGGATGTAGGTCTTAAAAAATTATACAACTTTATAGTTGAATACCTTTTAATTTGAATTAATTTTGCTATTGAGAAGTACAGTCGTATTTCTCAAATTTAAAATTTAAATTTTTAAAAGTATCTTGGATGGGGAAACACCTAAAATGAAAGTTATAGATCTCGAAAAGTTATGAAACTTTATAGTTGGTAACTTTTTCATTTGAATTCATCTTGTCATGTGAAATGCACCTCAAATATAAAATTCAAATTTTATAAAGGACCACGGACGGAGAAACTTCTTAAATGAAAACTTGTAGATATCGAAAAGTTACGAAACTTTGTAGTTGATAAGTTTTCTATTTGAATTCATTTAGAGCCTCAAACAAGCAACTTTCACTCGATTTTGCATAATATTTAGGGAACCCAAACGGAATATAGACACATGTGAGTATGTAGTGTAGTGGTAGGGGAGGCTCCCCCGCTAGACACGAAGTCTCGAAAAATAGCGCAAAAAAATCCCGCGGACAGAGACGAATAGGCGCTATTCGTTGATGCCGTTCCCTAATTAAAAAAAAATTGGTATTATTTTTTGCGATTTTTTCATTTTGATCTTTGCCGAGTGTCGGGCACTCGGCAAAGGCTTTGTCGAGTGCCAAACAAAAAACACTCGGCAAATAGATCTTTGCCGAGTGCAACACTCGGCAAAGCCTTTGCCGAGTGTAATATAGGCTTTGCCGAGTGCATGGGGCACTCGGCAAAGCCCGAGAATCCGGTAGTGTAAGAAATATAATTAGTGGTTTGCTTGCTGGTTGAACCTCTGTATTGATCTTGTCATGGCCCTGATCTTTTTGGGGAGGGGGGGTGGGCTAGGGGGTGTTGGCCTGCTGTTGCCGATGCCTGCCGGTGGCTAGGGTTGGGAGTGACAGCCGAGGGTGGGCCGGCTGCGGAATGCAGCCGTGCACGGTGTAGCACACGCACCGTACAACAGTTGAAGCCCAAGTTTACATTGAATGGAGTCCACGGCTAGCAAATCCTTGTCGGAAGCTGGTAAGCCTTTCTTGAGCTTCAGTATGTTGGATTGGATCGTCCACAGATGATTCAATGTTCTAGACCACTCCATTTCATTAGCCAGACTCTTGGGCTCTTATAGTGGACCAGTGGTTGCACGAAACAGATACAAAGCACTCTTTCATGGAGAACAGAGCACAAGTTTTTTTTAGAAATACAGATTACTGCTTTATGGAAATCAGAAATGTTCAACCTACATGGATCCTGCTTATGTGCTTATATAATGAAGTCTCAAAATTGTGCAATTCATGGAATGATTGATTTTAGAATTAATCTTGTCCATTAATGGAAGGGGATCTCCACATCATAGAAGCACATGGTGCCACGGATGTCTAACATGATTCCAAGTTTATTCTCTGTCTCAATAATTAATCAATGACCTCAAGTGTTTTAAGGGCAGCCACCTTACCAAATCAGTGACCGCACAACTAATCAGTTTGAGTTATTGTGTTTCCAGTATAGAGCATTGCATATATAGAAGACATTAAGATTGGCTAAGAAAAGCCATTATAGTTTATACATATAGGAATTGGGGGCATCACGGAAAGAGGATACATTGTTTGTCAAAAGTTCCTTTTTGTTGCTGTTTTGATGGTCTAATGCTGATTGAGAATTGGCATGGCTTGTTGAGAAGATCCTACACCACCGGGACGCATTGGAAGTAGTCCAGCGCCACCGATTGCTTGTCCACCAAGGATAGTGACTAGTTCGCCCCGTCCGCTACCAGTCTTTCCATAATGAACATAGGCAAGTACTCAGGGCGCAGCACAAGCTGGTGGAACCCACTGTTGCGGCCACCTACGCTGTTGATCTGGTTGGCTATCTGCATGGCATAAGTGAGCACCAGCCACCAGAGACACAAATTCCTCGAGAAGAACATGATGTGGATGGGTGGTGTAGATGCCCATGAGTGGGTGGTGAACGTCGTCGCCACTCGCCACCATGATTGGTGATCAAGAACAAGCATGAAGCTCAACATAGCACGGGCTTGCCATGGGACAGACACTAGTCTCTGCAAGCACGCCAGACCATACAAGATGACCTCGAGATCAAATGACCCCTGATCCCATATTCCTATTATATTCGCTGGAACTAGAAACATTCGAATTTGATTGATTATTGTTCCACAATATGGTTTCTCACACGTTTGCTGACAAACCATATACTAAGGGCCTCTGAATCCATCAATAACTGAGATGGCTGAGATCAGTAATCAGAAACAGTTTATTTGGACCCATAGGCTCGCAAAAAATAGAACTGCCAGCTAAGATAAATTTTACTGGAGATCAGAGTTCCACTGAGATCCACTGGTGATGGGTTATAGTACCTGCCAATGAATTCCCTGACACTAAAAATCAACTCCCTCCGCCTCTTTTTAATCTGAAAATGATGATTCATGACCAATTAGCATGGCTCGACATTTTGCTCACAAGGCTGTCGTTGAACCCAGTGACGTAATGGAAAAGTGTAGAGAGAAATATACGGAAGGAACTAAGAGTAACTTGTTTCTTTGGGACATTCTCATCTGCAGAAGTGCAGACATATGCACTGCCAGCCAGATACGAACTGAACCAATTATTTCCAGCAAAAAAATCTAAATTCCGATAATTCTGCACAACGGATCTCTCTCTCTCTCTCTCATTTAATACAATTGAATTGAAAATCGCAAAATATTTGGAACTGTAGTGATGGCTGGGAGCTTTCCTCCATTGACGGCCTCTAGGTTTTGGAAAAGCATGGGATGAGAATGACATGCATGGGATGACCGGATGAGAATGACGCGTGGAGGCAGGCCAGCGCTGGGGAGGGTGAGGCGCCGCCCCATGGGAGGATGTTGCGGCAGGTGGTAGGGTGGTCAGAGGTGGTAACGGGAGAGGGAGGAGGAAGGAGGTCAAGGCCGATCAGTTTTGATGGATCCGTTTGGTTGAAGCTTAGTCCAGGCCTCCAAGGACACAAGTGGAAGCTCAGGCCACTTTTTTTATTTCCACGAACTAAATGAGTTTCAAAATCACAAAAATGCATTCTAGTGGGTTGCGCACGTTCATTAATGGCAAAAGAGTGAATCCACTTTGAGGGATGGCAAACCAGCAAAACCAGTTTCCCATGATGGTAGAATTGCCAATTTCTCCTATGGGATGGGTCCATGGCCGGAACAAAGAACATGATCTTTTATGGAGAAGGAATAGAAAGGGAGAGAGGAAGAAGAAAGAGCTATGAGCTGAATGACATTTCACATTTGTTCTCTCAGTTCCTAAGAAGAAAACAATATTTTAATATGTACGGTGTCTTCTAACAGATTTGTCATAAATGGAGTTTCCTCTAACAAAGCAACCGTTGCTGAAGACCCTATGCTAACTGTATCTTCCAGCAGTACCCGTTCTTGACTAAAGTCAAGCCCGACAACCCAATGCCGATGACAACAAACAAAATCGTTTTGTCTTATCAGCAAATACCACGAAGTGTGGCCGCACCGCACAGTCAGAGAAACAGTCTCGAGATGGGTTCAAAGATGAGAAGAGATAGAACTGCAAGAACTGGAAAGAGTTGTGCCACAAGCATCTGTCTCGATCGTCTTGAGCGAAATGCTCTTCTCCTGACACCACTCAATCCCATTGTATAGCTTCTTTGCAGAATCGCAAATTTGTGGATGTTGGAGAAGACTACATTTATAGCTAGAGAGACAAGAGGGCTTAATAAGCTACATGTGGGGAGGCTTGAGGCGATATATATAGCAGCAGCGCGCAGAACAGTCGGTGGGTGATTTCTTATTAAATTTACACAGCTAAGTGGACCAACCAGCAATTTTTTTTTTCCTCACACAAGCTGCCCTTAAAAGTTGAGCCACAAGTTGAAAAGAGTGTCTTTGAAAAAAAATGAACAAATACTAATACACCTGACATTGTGATTGGCTATACAAAAATCCTTATAATTTTATACATATAAGAATAGGAGGCATCACGGAAAGAGGGTATATTATTTGTCAGAAGTTCCTTTTTGTTGCTGTTTTGATGCTCCAAAGGTGGAAGAGGATTAGCACGGCCTGGCGAGAAGATCCTTCACCCCTGGGACACAAGGGAAATAGTCCAGTTCGGCTGATTTCTTGACCACCATGGAAAGTCACTAGCTCGCCCTGACCACTACCAGCAGCGTCCTGATGTTGAACATGGATGAGTACTCAGGGCGCAGCACAAACTGGTTGAACCGATTGTTGCAGTCCATGCTGTTGATCAGGCTGGCTCTCAGCCCGGCATAAGTGAACACCAGCCACCAGGGGCATGAACTGCTCGAGAGGAATGTGATTTGGATGGGTGCTGTAGGTGCCCGTGATTGGGTGGTGAACGTTGCCATTGCTACCACCATGATTGGAGATCAGGAACATATATCAATGAAGCTCAACGTTCCATGGTCTTACCCATGACGGATCAGGCTCCCCGGACAGACAGACAGACAGTAGTCTCTGCAAACAAACCAGGCCACACAAGATGAGCTCGAGTTCAAATGATCGTCCTCCATGATCCCATTGTATTCCGTGGAACTAGAAACATTAGAATTTGATTGATTATTGTTCCACAAATCGGTCTCTCACACGTTGTTTGCTGACAAATGGTATACCAAGGGCTAGCTGTTGGAATATAATCTTCGGGTTTGTAGGGGATGGGCCAACGCGTGCCTAGACCCATTGCAGACTGATTTCAGGGTCCCACCTCATGGCATGATCGGAAGCGAACATCTCACATCCTATGTGTGCGGCCCCAGGGCGTAACACCCTAAAATTTGTATGTTTTCAAAATAGATAAATTGCTTTAATTATGCATATGTGTTGGCATTGCAACCTAGGCAAAATCATGCAGTTAATTAAATTAAATCAGTGATAAGATTAATTAGACACATGTATTGTTCCCCATGCTGCTGCATATCATTATGTGTTATGTGCTTTGATCAAACTTCAATTTAATTTCAGAATCATTTTTAGGCCTTGTTCAGATTGAAAGTTTACGCAATTTGAGCAACTGTAGCACTTTCGTTTGTATTTGGCAAATATTATCCAATCGTGGCTCAACTAGGCTCAAAAGATTCATCTTGTGATTTCAAAACTATATAATTAGTTATTTTTTTACTAACATTTAATGCTCCATCATATGGGTAGAAATTTTTAGAGGAAAAAAAATTTTTGGAAAATTAATTTTGAAAAATAAAAAACAGAAAAGGAATTTCTCTCACTCTCTTCCTTGTAACCGGAGCAGCTTAGCTGGCGGCTCAGCTTTTTCCCACCTGCAGGTCCACACTCTCCCTCTCGAGGGTTTTACCTATGTGCCATTATGGAAGATGGTCCATTTTTACATGCCACTAAAAAGTTTAAACGCACTTTGATGCCATGACGCTAAATTTTCTTATCTTCGACGCCATTCTGTCCAGTTTTACTCCTAACGGTGTCAAACTGCGGTAGAAAAAGACTAAACTGCCTTCAGGATAGCCAAAGTTTCTGCTGCTCTTCTCACTATCTGCTAGGCCCCACTAGTCAGTTTCGTCTTCCACCTCCAGCACCTAGATGGGAGCCAGACACCACCAGCTTGGTCCTCCATCCATGGTTACGGAGCAGCTGAGGATGACGAGTATGGCACCGCGCGAGGGCGACTGCACGCCGGCCAGGCGGCGGTGCTAGTGGCCTTGTGTGCCGACCGCTGCCACGCCGGCTGTGCGCTTGTCGTGCATGTTGCACGAAGCGGCACTGGCTGCCGGCGTTCGTCCCCCGTCCACACGCGCGCTATGCCGATGCCGAGCACGAGCAGCCCAGACGCCCTTGCCTGTGTCTCCGCAGCAATCTCGCCGTCTCGGCGTCGCCTCGCATCCGGCCACGCGGCCGCAGACGGCCGCCATAGGTAGCCGCTGCGAGCTCCCTGGTGTGCTGCTTGTTCCTCCACTGCCAAGCCAAGGTATGTTCGAACTTTTTAGTGGCATGTAGGAATGGACCATCTTTTATAATGGCACACAGATAAAAGCCTCTTGTCCAGCCAGCAACGTGTGCACTTCTTTTTCTCTCTTGACTCACTGCCAGCTGGGCCCTTTCATCAGCGCCCATATCTTCTTCACCCTTGAGTCCGACAATAGCAGGACAGGAGTCGGACGTCGGGCGGACACCGGTTCCGAGCGATTTCTTTGCCCGTGTCGGTTCACACGCGCGCGACCCGGTCTCTCCCTGGACCCTCCCATAAATAGCAGCTGCGTGTGTCATGCCTCCCCACATCGCCTACACCGAGCACTAGCTTTCAAGTCGCCGAAATCGCCAATGCCGTTTCACTGCATCGCAGTCGCCATAAGCTGAAGGACGAGCTTCTTCTCAACTGCTTTGTTTTAGCCATAAAATATCTGTTTTAACACTGATTTGATCTGTTCAAGTTGCGTCAGATTCATAATTAGATTCTCTACAAGTTTAGCTAAATGTTAATCATGTTTTCAAAAATTAGAATACAAGATTAGATTTAATCTATTATTTTCTAAAAGAAAATCTTGTTTACATCATAACTTCTCTATTTTAGATCCGATTTTCGTGATTCAAGAGTCTGTGTGAACCTAGCGACGTTTATCCGTTTTATAAACTTCTCAACTTGTTTCTATGCTAGCTGTTGGTTAAACTTCTCAACTTCGTGATTCAGCACGTCCTTAGTCAGAATAGCGTCATTGGAGACTAACCATAGAAAAAACTTGATCTTTGCAAGGATTCGTCATTTCCAAATCTTCTTATGATAAGGGCCAGCATCATTAGTGGAAGAGCATTATAAACTGACTTTACACTGAATCTATCCCGCCCATCCAATGCCCATAGAACCGTGTCAGGTCCCTCAGACAGCGGGAATGAGTCCAGCTTCCTAAGAATCCACTCTCAGTACTGTTTCCATTTGTCCACCAGCTATCTTGTAAAGGACACACACCTATGATTTGTTTTCACTGCATATACAGATATATTTGGCTGATTGGCTGATTGCACATCTTGAACAGATCAGGGTATAACTCACATAGAGGTTTCTCATACATCCACCTATCCAGACAAAAAAGGTTTTATTCCCATTTCTTATAGACATTCTCCTTCCTTGAAGGTAGATGTCCTTAATTTTGAGTACGTCAGCCCAAATGGGGGAATCATTCTGTCTGTGTCTCACAGTACATATGGATCCTTCTCTAATGTACTTATATTTAATTATGTCTTGCCACAACCCATCTTCCTTATCAAGTTTCCACCACCATTTGCATAGCAAACTCACATTCATTCTCCTTATATCATTAATGTCCAAGCCCCTTTCTTAATCTTGCGGATTCTTATCCATTTAATCAAATGATACTTTTTCTTCATACCAACCCCTGCCAAAGAAGGTTCTTCTTGTCTTGTCCAGAGACTTCACAATTGTCTTTGGTTGCAAATATATTGACATTTGGTATATTGGGGCATTATTAAAGCTTGAACTTATAAGTGTTGTCCTACCTGCTTCAACCGTCACATGTCGGTCACGAACAACCGATTGCCATTGTCCTGCAATCCTATAGACAGTCAGTTTAATGTATGGAGCAAAGAACCTAAGCGGCGCCAAGTCCTCAAACTGACACGAACTCCTGTTATCTGTTACATATTTTTAATTCTCTGCAGTATCCGACTCTAATTGTGTACTACCACACGTTACCAGCTAATTGACCGCCAGTCAAACAATAAGGTATGTCCTACATGTCTCCGAGTCCCACATGCGTCACGCTCGATCTTTTTCTAGCCATCTTTTTATTTCAATCGAAAGAAAGAAATCCAATCGTACTTATAGCCTATGACTCCATGCAATATACTCGCCATCAGCATGCTGCATGATCAAAACAATAATCATGTGCCCCCGATCCACACGAGTACACCGTGCGAGCCCCTCTGGCCATGGCATGCGTGCGTTGCGTGTACGTCAATATACGAGCCATCGCAATACTGACCATGTAACCTTAAAACAAGCCACCTCCAATAATACTGAGTCTACCATGGCTTTCACTGTCATTGTTGCTATTCCTGCAATGACCACCCCGATCAAGGTCAGTCACCGATCGATCTGACCGCAAGTCAAAGTTGTCGTCTTTATCCACGACGTCTTCCAACTACACCGTCAAACCTGTCCATCACGTCTGATCGGCCCTTATCAAACAACAGCCACCAGCCGCCATGCTCCACCTTGTACCATGTGTTTCCTCGGTTACCGTCGTGCAAGCCTTGCGTGGTGTGAAACATATCCATCGTACCTCCCATGATCTTCTTCTAAGAACCTGGCTCAAGATATCATGTGTTTGAGTGCATGGTGTTCTAGACGCAAACACGTCTCCTAACCAACGAATGTAGAAGCATAATCATCCATAGAAGAAGATACACCAACGAGCATGACACTGAGGCATGATGGCTTTTTAACAAGATCCAGCGATGTGCCTAATCCTCGGGGCACGACTACAGACGCTCCTCCCCATAAAACATCTATTCCATCATCCTAGGCGATCCCACAGCCTCACCGCCACCCAAACCTGCCACTAGTCATCTCATAGTTACAACAGGGGTAGTCTCATATTTATGGCCCCCCTAGGATACATAGTTCGACTCTAACTCTATTCTAGCCTCTAATACAAAGCGTAACCAGACTGCACACATATTTGACACATATCTAACAGCTGTCATACTTCATTCTTGTGTTCCTGTGATATATGCGGTAGCGGTCACATGTCACAGCTTTATCACTCCTTTCTTTGTGATACGTAGCTCAGAAAATCGTGGTGAGGATCATATCAAGGTAGGACATGAGCCTTCTCCTGGTGCCTCTCCTTCTCAACATCAATCCCCTATGGAATCAGTGCCGTGAACCAGTTGAATGGATCTATGAATTGGCATGTCTGAAAACTTCAATCTTACACGCATATATATTTGCATTTTTGCTTCATATAACCAGAGTTGAATGGATTCATGATTTGGTTGCTGCTATGTAATTTTGGCATAGATGCATGCGTATTGCAATGTGTGGCTCGCTCTATATATCGGTTCATGTGCTGCAGCTAAATACGCCAGGTCTGTACTCGGAATGGGGCCGGGACCAACGCTATAGTAGAAAAAAAATGCCATAATTTGGTAGTCCTATCTTCAACTTCTGTACGAAATGAGTAGACTATTGATGATACGATTTTGTTTTAGACCACTATGTTTTAGCAGAGTGTGGTTTTTATTAGTACCATAACAAAATAATACAATTGATGACCTGATTTATGCAAAACAATGTTGTTTTTATTACCCTGCAGTACGTCAAAACTGATTGCCAGTTACAACAAGAAATGTGCAACAGTTATAATGTTCCGTTTTCTAAATAGTGAAGCAAACAAATGATCTACTCACATCATTTAGTCAGCAGAACATTTTTGATTTACAACAACCTAATTTATAAATTTATGACCAATACAAAAATGAGTTTTTTTATTTAGGCACCTCATATTTTTTCGAACGACAGTTTACTTAGCAAAAAAAAAAAAAAAATAAAATAATACCACTTTTTGGGGATAGGTGCCTTAAGAGAACACAGGTAATAATCATGTATTACTATCTTGTCTCTGAAAATCTATTTTCTAGTAGTGTTGTTTGGTCTAGGGGACCTCTGCTTGCACCTGCAGGCAAGGGCGGTCCCAGGGCCTGGCCAGTGTGGGTGGTTGCCCAGGCTTTGCCGCTCTCCATGCCAGGTCCACCAACAACTCCATCTGGTGAGGTGTTGATCGATGACAAAGTCACGAGACTCATGGTTGCGCTCCAGATCGGTGAAGCACTTCTCGCACCGGTGTTCATGGGCATTGAATATAATCAGCGACTGAATTTGTTGAGATCAATGGGCTTCAAATCGGGATCTATCGCACCGAGCACACACTGCCAGTGGGTCTACCTAGAGCTTATGTCTGGCGACGGGCGGCACATGATGCACAAACAGATCCTTGATTGATAAGTTGAAAGCGCACACGTTGGCAGCTTCTATTCCCTAGTGCCTCTCAATCCAAATCCATTGTCGTAGACATGAAAAAATTAAGAAAAATTAATCATGATCTTTTTGAGTTCCATCATGACAAACTAAACGGGATAGTTTCGCGTGGGAAAGAAGAGGAGGCCACACAAGTTATTTGGTGGAGTGAATATAGGCAGGCAGGTGGGGTGTTGTTTATATATTATTACTGCTGCATACGTGCTTATATAACTAGGTCTCAAAACTTTGCAATCATGGAATGATTGAGTTTAGAACCTTGTCCATTATGAAATGGGATCTCCACCACTAGTACAAAAATCATTTTTTCTGACACCTTGTTTTTTTTTCACAGGCGGTTCACAATTTCATGACGCCAGTAGAAAAAATTCTGTGGGCCCATCAAGAGAACCGCCTGTGTAAATATGTTTACACAGGCGGTTCACTTAACTTAACCGTCTGTGTAAACTGTCCATTTACACAGGCGGCTTACAATAACAACCGCCTGTGTAAATAGCATTTACACAGGCGGTTTGTATAGAGAACCGCCTATGAAAATTGTACTATTTACACAGGCGGTTTGTATAGAGAACCGCCTGTGTTAATTGATTTACATAGGCGGTTCTCATTGTAAACCGTCTGTAGAAATAGTTTGAAATTAATTTTTTTGAGTTTTTCAAACTTTCTTGGATGGAGAAACTCCCAAAATAAAAGTTGTAGATCTCGAAAAGTTATCAAACTTTGTAGTTGACAACTTTTTCATTTGAAATTATCTTTTTATGGAAAACTACGAATGAAATTTTCAAATTTAAAATTCAAATTTTGCAAATGACCTCGGATGGAGAAACACTCAAAATGAAAGTTGTAGATCTCGAAAAGTTATGAAAGTTTGTAGTTCACCACTTTTTCATTTGAGTTCATTTAGACCCTCAAATATTCAATTTACTATCGGTTTGGGATAATATGTGGGGAATCGAAATGGGATATAGACACAAATGACATGTGGGTGGAGTGGTAGAGGGGGATACGCGCGAGGCCGCCGGTCGCGGGTTCGAACCCCCATGGCCGTAGTGTAGCGCGATTTTACGCGAAAAATTGCGTGACTTGCGACCTCCCCGGTTCGAAAAATATTTTTTGCCTTTTTAAAAATATTTTTTGCAATTTTTTCGCGTTTAAGGCGGCGATTTCTACAGGCGGTTAACTTAGTCGGCCGCCTGTGTAAATGTATATTTACACAGGCGGCCGACTAAGTGAACCGCCTGTAAAAATCGAATTTTCACAGGCGGCTCACAATCCACCGCCTATACTGTGGTCGATTTGTACTGACCCCTGGTACAGGCGGTGGGCTGTGCCGCCTGTGAAAATGCTTCTAGCACTGCCTGTAAAAATATTTTCTGTACCAGTGCACATCATAGAAGCACTGGTGCCACGGATGTCTAAGATGACTCCAAGTTTGTTCTCTCTGTCCCTCTCTCTCTCTCAATCAATCAATCAATGACCTCACGTGATGTAAGGGCAGCCAGCCAGCCAGCATAGAAAATTAAAAGTTTTCGCTTCCAGCCTTCCACACAAGCAATCAGTTTGAGTATTGTGTTTCCACTTTCCAGTACAAAGCATTACATATATAGAAGTCTTTGCCTCCTGCATCGACGCTATACTAGCAGTTCCTGAAGTCTTCAAAATTGCTATACAAAATCATTATAGTTTATACGTATAGGAATAGCAGGTATCATGGAACGTGGGTACATCGTTTGTCAAAAGTTCCATTCTGTTGCTGTTTTCATGGTCTAAGGCTGCAGGAGGATTAGCACATCATTTTCAGCATATCCTTCACCACCGGCACACAAGACAAGTAGTGCAGCGCCACCGATTGCTTGACCACCGAGGGGGGTGACTAGCTCGCCCCCACCGCCACGAGTGTCGCAATGCTGAACATGGGTGATTACTATGGGCACGGCACAATCTGTTAGAACCTGTCGGCACGATCGTCCACGCTGTTGATCAGGTTGGCCGTCTGCCTGGCTACACGAGCACCTGCCACCAAGGAAGGTTCGATGCTCGAGAGGAACACAATGTCCCCGCGGACAGTCTCAACAGACACTGCAAAAACGCCAGGCTGTGCAAGATGATGAGCTTGAAATCAAATGACCTCTGATCCCATTGTATTCTCATGAACCAAAAACATTCAAATTTGGTTGATTATTGTTCCACAAATTGGTTGGTCAAATGTTTGCTGACAAACGGGATACTAAGGGAATCTTAATCCATCAATAGCTGACATGGCTGAGGTCACTAATACAAAAACGGTTTTGGCCACAAGAAGCTGTACCCTGGACCCTGGTGGTGTGGGCATGGCACGCGCGGCCGATGCAGGAACGATACGCATGGCATGGAAGGTCTTGCCCTTTCGTGGCAATAGTTAGCAGTCCATGGCACCCATGGGACAGGAGGTCCTGCACTGGCTGCATGGCCAATTGGCCATACATAGCAAGTGCAGCCGACGGCAGTTGAAGCACAAGTTTTTTATTGAATGTAGACCACTGGTACAAAAACCTTGTCAGAAACCGGTAAGCCTTTCTTGAGCTTCAGTCCTTTCTTGAGCTTCAGTATATCAGGATGGTGCACAGATGATCAATTTTTTTAGACCACTATGTTTCATTAGCCAGTCCCTTATGCTCTTACAGTGGTTCTGTGAAAGAATACAGTACTCCTTCATGGAAAACAGAGCACACGTTCTTTTTTGTTGTTCTGCCACGAAACAAAATCAGATCATGTATTGCAATTAAATTGTTTTTGGAACAGTCTTATCTAATTATGTAACAAAACGTTGCAATTCATGGAATGATGGATATCCTGTCCAATAATGAACGGTGATCTCCACATATGGAAGCACATGGTACCACTGCTTTGGAAATGTTCTGAGCCCGCCTCTTGGGTGTCAAGGAGAAACAAAGCCTAAGGAAAATGAGATAACAAATCTACTGCTGAGCCCGTCTGTAACATTGTCGCAATTGTGTTGTGTCAGGGACACTGCCACCTTGGTGGACGGCCTCTCCAGCTCCTCCTCCACAACTCTGCAATTGGCGCGCCAGCACCAAAGTCCGATGTAGTGAAAGTGGCTGGCTGCACGCAAGCACCTTCCAAGGCCACCCCAAGACCATCCCTGGCTGCTGCAAACCTTGCATTCGTGATCTGCTTCACTGGCGGCACCATCATCACAACTGCTAGGAACATGAACATGCTAAACAATGGACCATCTTTAGGCCTTGCCACCGTGTGGTAGCCCACGGCAGCGAGGTTGGTCTGTACCACCTCCTTCCTGAGGTCGAGCATCTTAACAATGCAGCGATGCACCTTGGATAGCTGCTCCAATCAGAAATGCAATAGTATTTGTGCATCTTTGGATCCATACAAGTGAGAAGCAGAGAAATGAATGGTGGGCAGAAGCACATGTGGGGAACATGGGAGCAGAGGACGAAACCACAGGAAGAATGTCAATTCCCCTGTTTTCTCCATCCTTGTAACAGAAAAATAATATTATAATTATTTCAGCGTCCCATGACAAACAATCAAGCTTCCGTGATAGTAGTTAGAAAGTTCAGCCATTTCTGGTGTGAAATGGCCAATTCCTATATCTAAACTGACATCAAAATTTGCCTTCTTTAAACAATCACAATTCCAGATTTCTTGTCTGCTAGGTCTAGCTAGAAGATCTTCGATATAGCCCCCAGAAACCCCAAAAGTGGATTATTACACATCTGTTGTGGTTGTGAACAGCAGACAAGAAGATGGAATTGACAGGATAACACTAGCTTCATTCCCACTGCCTCTCACTCCCTAATTGACTGATATCATGAGTGAATGGTTCTCTCATCTTGGTGGACTAGAATAAGAATGCGTTGGGGCTCACATATGAGACAAAGATGCTGCCATAGAGCAATCTAGAAAGAATACATGATTCAGATAATATGCCAGGAGTGCAATCACACAATATGCAGGCATATTAACTCATCAAGTTATCATGTTTTAGATATCACGTCACATGATTTATAAAGTTTAGGAATTCCTTTATTGCGCATTTTAAATTTAGGGTTCTAATAGCCTGCACAGTTAAATATAAACAGCGGAGATGCACAGCCGCACTTGTTACTTTTATATTGTCAGTATTGCCCATTGCATACTGCATATACGAGTCCCTACCGTCCACACATCGATCCTATATAATACCATTTGATCAGTATACATCGAGGCTGGTATCATTATGTTCGGCTACATACAAGATCGTTATTGTAGGAATGGGATGCATCGCGGAAAGGGTGTACGAGAATCCTTGCTTGGCACAAGGATTGGGCACAGGGATGCTTCGTGGCAATGATGACCCGATCACCTTGCCCTTGAGACAGAGTGCTGGACATGGTCACAGGGGACACAACGCTGGCCAAAGATCCAAACACAAGGTCCTCGCCGCCTTGCCGACAAAGCAATCATGGCAAGAGCACTTATATGTGGTAATGTGGTGGAGCTGTCCAATGGTGCACGACTCCCTGAGCTAGCTGCAGAAGCATACAAACAAAAAGAGCTGAGAGAAAAGTAACTAACTTGTTCATCCCTGGTGATTCATATAAAGTAGGATTAGTTTTCTATCTTGGAAAGTTGCTGAGAACCAATAATATTGTTTGCCTTAGAATGTCATCCTTTACGCAAAACAATGCCTGTGCGCTACTCGTGGAAAAGCTGAGGTGGTTGTGTTATTGTCGTGTAGTGGCATTTTTCATGTCTTGATGTTGAGTTCTGTAAGTGTGTTCGTTTCCTTTAATTGATCTTCTCTGTTGATGCAAAGACCGGTAGATTTCATGCTGGTTTCTCTAAAAATTGTAATACATAATGAAGGAGAACATGAAAAAGGACCTTAAAATACAATTATATATATGATATCAAAGAGCGTAGGAAAATTATTAGGCCAATGATAGCATCAAAGCATCCAAACACGTAATAACCACACTCTAGTGAGTATGGGTTGTGTACTACTGAGGCGACTTTTGAATGACCACCTCACGAAACTTCTCCTAGAACCAAACCAAATAGGGTCTAATATTGCCCATGGCCTAACAACCCAGATCATGATTGCCTTTTGCCAATTGTGCCTTGAATCTGGCATTGTCCATCTTCTAGAAACTTCTTCAAGTAGATCTGGTGCACCATCATCATTAACAACAATGGAAGGCATATACATATGGCTTTATAACTTCATACTAGAAATGACTATGAAAAAAAGTTCTAGGCAGTAGAAGAAATGAGATGTCCAGATTTATATCTAGAAGCAACAGTGGTAGGTGGTGTGCGAAAGCAACTGTAGTTAGCAGGATCACCGGGGGAGAAGCAATAAAATAGTTAGATTGTGACAGAAGAGAACGCTGCTGGGTCAATACAAAAATAATATATATCACTGCCAGGACATGAAGAAAGGGTGATCCTACGCCCAGCGAGTGTGAAGCAGGCCACAGCCTGTGCTTTGAAGCTCTGTGTGCCCTCCTCCACCAAAGATTACAGCTTGGTGAGGCGGTGATCAACAACGATGTCGCGGTGATCAACAACGATGCCGCTCTGCCGATTGCCGAACCACTTCTACCACCGGTAGTCATGATCGTCGAATCAGTGACTGAATTCATTGACAGCGAGCCTCAAATAGGGATCTCTTGCACTGAGCGCATGCTGCCAGCGGGTATTGAGCTAATGATCGGCGACAGGCTGCAGATGTTGCACAAACTATTCCTTGATTGGCATATTCCAAGAGAACATCTTGGCAGCTTCTATTTCCTGGTGTGTCTCATTCCAAATCGATTGTCATAGACATGACAAAACTAAGGCAACTTAATTGTAATCTGTTGTGTTCCATAAAGACCAACTAGACGCCATCAAGACCAACTAGATGAGGTTGTTTTGGAGAAACAAATTAAGAGAGCATACAACACAAGTTATTGAATCGAGGCAGGCAGGTGGGCTGTTGTTTTATATATTACTCCTACTCCTATATAGAAGATTGGTGTGCTGTACCTGAACAAAGGCACGTTTTATTTGATGGAGGGCATCAACACCAGGCAGAATGCGCCAGGGACACATTACTGTTGTCTCTGTAACTACATCCGTCAGCTCTTTTTTCCATTGTGATGTTGTACTTTGTTGTCCCATAGACAATCACTGTGTGGATCAAGCGTTGTGTACGTTCAATGCTATTAAATAAGTTGTCACCACAATATTGATTTAATTTTTTCCAGTAGTTTTACCTTCAAACCATTTTGAGAGTCACTTTAGATTAAGAGCACATCCGTAGCTCACTGTGAGCACTAGTACTTGATGAGCCCACGTCTATTGACGGATGCAAGCTCAAGGCCCATCTCATATTCCTACCTGAGGTCTCCAGCTTCTATCCTCTGCCTCTCTCCCACCCAACGCTTCTCCTTTGCTTCCACAGCGTGGACTACCAATCCACTGCCCCGCTGTGACCTAGTGCCTAGAGGGCTAGAGCCCAACCCCTTCGAATCCGGATCTTGGAGCACACCCTACCGAGAATTGGTGCCTAGTGGTCGTCCCCACAAGCATCCTGCCCCTACAGCAGGATCCGGAACCTGGAAGCCCGCACGGCTGCCATGACTCACCTCCTGTGCCTTTCCAGCTAGCGCACAGCGCAACCCACCAAGCCCTGCCTTGCCCCGTCCGGCCATGGTAGCTTCGACTAAGAGTAGGTTGAAGTCTAGAGCCTCACCATGGTCGTGTCCTCCTTCAACCAAGGTGGCCACCCCATATAGCTCATTCTCCGACCATGGTGTGGATCTCGTCGGTGGACAAGAAGGTAGGGGGTAGTAACAACAACATGTGGGCAAATCTTGCTGTGATTTGGAGGGTTGTGGTTGTGGAGCAGTGGGACCACGACGAGGGCAACAGTCGGACAACGAGCTTAGCATCGGCCTCAGGAGTGGGATCTCCGGCAGGGCCTTTTTTGGTCATGCAATTGCTTCTCAAGACTCAACCCTGTAGCCTAATACTCAAACATATATAGGCTATCTTTTTTTATCAACATTCTTGTATTAAAATATTTTGGCCACTATATAGTCAAATGGAAGAAAGTTGTATCTATAAAGTTTTAAATCTTCTCAAGCAATACAACCTTCTTGTCTCTGAAAATCCATTCTCTAGTAGTATTTTTTTGTGCAGTGGTCCTCTGCTCGGACCTGCAGACAAGGGCGGTCTCACGGCTTGGCGAGTGTGGGCAGCTGCCTGGGCTCTGCCACTCTCCATGCAATCCTCCCACTACAAGAAGTGTGTGGCTTTGTGACATATTTAGTATGACAATAGGTCATAATGTCATTATATCATCCAATTTATGACATTATGTTTTAGGGAATTTGACTTAGTGACAATAAAAAGTTGTATGTCACAAAAAATGTCACATGGCATGTCCAATGTCACCTAGTGACGATATTTGTTGCATCACAGAGGCATTTTCTATGTCACAAATTTTAGTTTACGTATTTCTTCAATCTAGGATAGGGTTTGTGCACCACAAAATATGTTATTGATTTCTTTAAGCATTGTTGTTCTTGCTGGCATGTTCAAAAGCCTTTTTCTTGTTGTTTTTCCCAATATATTTCAGCTCATGTTATCTTTATTTCGTGGACCGTGTTGTTAAATATGGAGCTTTATTTCTACAGCTAGAAAATAAAATATGCAGCCGCGAGTTTGTAAACCTATGACCTGAGACTTACGGTAAATGGTGAGAAAAAAATCAATAGAGACATAGATCGATAGATATATTAAAAAGAAATAAAATAAAATAAAAAGAAACCAAATTAAAAACGCACACACGCTAGCTCGGCAGCAGCCATAAAACCATTGAAACTAGCATTCTCGCTCGGCCCAGCAGACTAGCATCCTCCCTTGGCCCAGCGCAACTCCAAAGTCGACAGCGCAGCAGGCACTACCGGCCTAGCCCAGCACGTTCTCCCTCCCTGTAATGCATATTAGCCTACTTGCTGGAGTCCCCCTACTTGCCTCTCGAAGTAGTGCATATTAGCATTCGTATTTGTTAATTTTTCCAGAGCTAAGTAACTTTGGTTATATTTTTCAATATTATTTTACCATACTTCCAGACTAAGTAACCAGATTATCTATACTATAATGCACCACTTCAAATTATACTCCGTCCACCTAAAATTACGTCCCCCGCTGAGAGTCTCTCGGTCTTTGTGCACCCAGAAAAATGTACCCAACAAATTAACTTCATAGAAATCAAGGGCTCATAACATCCTTCTTAGGCTTCAGCGCGATCCGATGGACAGCGCGGCTCCCAGGCTTCAACGCGCGCTCGATCGTGGGGCGTCGGGTCTTCAACGTGATGCCTCGCAGAAGCCGAGCCTTCATCGCCAGCGCACGTCCGGAGAAAAACCGGCGCAAAAAAAGGGCTCCCGACGCCCGCCTGCTCCCTCTCCGACGCCGTCGGCTGCCGATCGCCCACCTGCTCCTGCATTTGCGATCTCCGTCGGACCAGGTAGGGACGGTGGGGACTGCGCCTGCCGCTCCTGCTGCAGTTGCGGTAAATCTCCTTCACCATCGACTGCCCAGGCATTGGCGATTTGGACGGATGAGAAGGGCAACCTAGGGCTACCGCGTCGGATCGGCCACGTCCTGCAACGAGCATCCCACCAGGTCGAGGTACCACCAGATCAAGGTAGGAATCAGCCTCGTAACTGCATATACACTTGCTGTAGAGATTAATCCAAGTAATAGATTCCTGCCGTGTGCGTATGCAACTTCTTCAATCCTCCTTGCAAGTTTGGTTTGGCCTCCCTTGATCTTCTGCTTCCAATCCAAGCACACCACGTACACATGGTTCAGGAACCAAAGATGACGCCACGTACGTCTCAGTTTTCAGTTTATTCTTAGTCAATGAGATACTGATGCATCGTATACATTTAGATATGCCTGATGTCTCTTGGATGTTCAGAGGCCTGCAAGCCTGCAACATTCTTGTTCTTCAGTACTATTCCAATCTTGTTCACCTGCAGTGCTTTCAGGAGCCTGTGTGTTACAAATAATTATGTCATTATCCAGATTAAAAAATTGTTCTAAAAAAATAAAGTTCTTGTTATGAATATCTTCACCTCCTGCATCATTCAGTTACTAGAACCCCAGTTTTTTTTTACCTTTTTAAATGCTTGAGTTGTCCTAATTTTAGTATAGCTGTATTACGATGTTGTTTCACCTGTTAGGTCGACCACTTCATGAGGCATTGGCTTCTTCAAAACACTTTCAGCCCTTTTGTTTTGCCTTTTCTCTGAAATTTTTTGCCAAAATAATACTGATTCATCACTTCATAGATTTTCATGAGCAACTTTGTCTCTATTTTCATGAATATCTGGTCTCGCTATTTGCAAACTGAATTGACTGCTAACTTCAACTTGTCCATATTTGGTCTACCTGTTTGCAGAGATGCATGTTCAAGAAATATTTGAACCAATTTAATTTTAGAGCATAAACTATAGAAATTAAATTATGGTGTAGTTCTGTTACATTAACCTGAGAGTATAAATAAACCTAAAAATCAGATGTATCAGATCCAGTCATCTAATACCAGGTAGTAGATTAAGTTCGCCTTGATGTTAATTTTTGGTTCCTATAGCAAAGTTGCAAATACCTAATACTGTCTACACCGAGAGATACACGCGAAGCGCTAAACGATATCACCAACATCACATGTATGCTTTCATAATGTTAGAAGAAATTTTTAAGGTAATTTAATATGCATACAAATTATTTCATATGAATATTGCTTTAAATTTCGTTAACTACATAGCAATGAGTAGTATGAATTATCATGTTTGTATAAAAAGACCCAAAATTTTAGTTTCGTTCTAGGTCCAGAAAAACTTAGGACCGGCCCTAGACGCAATGCTTCACCCTCTTGCTCCAGCCGCTTAACCCCGCCACCAACGCTCTTCTCTCCGACCGCCACGAGGATCCAAGCGTTGAGGTGAAGTGGCGCAGGGGTAGGGCATGGCGCCACAACACTCCATCATCTCTTCCCCTTATTGTAGAGAGGCCTCGTGCCCTAACCCCAGTTCGAATTTGACTCCCACTGATTCCACAATTCTCAAGGCACCACGGGGGATGAGAATGCAGTGCGATGCAAGGTGTGGTGGCACACATCAATGCCGACGGATCGACAAGCCGCTCACCGTGGTCCGCGTTGCCGATTGCCTCCCGATCGACCACGGCTACGACAAGGTGACGCGACTTGTCTTCCCTTGCTTTCGGTCGTCTGATCGGTCTGTCTGTTCCCTTTTTCCATCTGTATTTGGCTTACTATGGACTAGGTTGTGGTTAGGATGCTAGAGTAGTCAGGTCTATATGTGTTTATGTCTGCTATGATAAAGTAATTTTTTTAGAAAATACTATGATAAAGTAAATCAGTTGTTGTATGATTGAAACAAAGTTTTTCACTTGATGAGTTTCTCCAATGTAGTGTAGTGCTGATGCTGGTGACTCTGTGTAGTGAAATTTGCTATTGAGGTCATGCGATTCAGCGTAATCGTTGCGTTGCATGCTGTGGTTTTGTGCTCTGCCCCAACTTATATTCATATGTTAGGACTTAGGAGAATCACATCAAGGGATGGGAAGGTAGTGGAAAAGCATGAGCACAGTTATATGTGACGTATTGGTTCTGAATGAGAATAAGCTTTCATGTCATGCTGCAACAATTTGCTCACTTAAATATAAAGTAATTTGATCGTCCTTCGGGTTGAACACAAGATAATTTATATTGTCCTAACATAACCCAGTTTAACTATTGTTCGTATCAGATCTATCCATATCTAGCTAAATATAAGGGCAATGCCTTCCTACGCTGCGGTCGCCGCTAGCCCGGTCGCTCGAGCCACACAAACTTGGTCGAGGGGACGCGCTCGCACTCCACCGCCGCCACCAGGATGCCTGAACCCGCACGCTGCTTGGCAAGTGCTAACAAGTGCCTCGCCTCTAAGGCCTCCAGGCTTTTCATCTTATTAGCTTCCTCGAGGACAAGCCTATAATTCTGTTCAGGCAGTTGCTGCAGCCTCGGACGACGTGAAGGCATGAGATATCCTGAAGGAAAAATTTATCTTTCCTTGTTTACAGAAATGGAGCTTGTAAAATATGGAATGTGTTAGGAGTCGGGCACATTGTTATTGGATATTTTGTTGTACACTCATTTATTTTTTAGAGGTTTGTTAGATACATATTCCATGATCAACAACGTGGACAAGTAACACATGTTTGCTGATAATCTATATGCACTAACTGCACTTCATCTTTTGGCATTTAAAATGCTATACCTGTTAGTAAACAATTCTATTTAACTGAAGGTACCTAGAGGATGCATAGGCAAGCTTATTCGTTTGGCTCAGAACCTTATTCGTTTGCTTAGCACTAGCTTGATTTTCTAATGGTGCTTGAAACGACAATGGATATACTATGAAAAAAAAAATATCACCATTTGTTTGTTTTCATGTGCATCCTTAAAATGAAGTAAATAACGTTAGCACGGGCATTATACTAGTTTTTATAATAACCGACGCTCAAAATTCATAACTCACCAAAGGCGCTCACACGGGATGCAGCCCAGCCCGACCAGGCAAGCCAGCAAGCCTGCACCGCATGGGCCACGCATGGAGGCCGGCCTAGGTGCCTGCTCGCTGGAAGCAGCTTTGTCCACAAAGTGAGAAATAATAATAACTCCGTTTAAAATTTATATAGTTCATTTGATTTTTTTTTAGTTTTAAATTTGACCACTCATATTATTTAAAAATTTATACAAAATATCACTTCTTTCGTTGGGGCATGATTTATTGATAAAAGTTCTTTAAGAGTGACTTAAATTTGACTATGTTTGTACAAATTTTTTTTTTAATAATACGAGTGGTCAAACTTTGGGTAAAAAAAGTGAAATGAATTATAATATAGTACAAAGAGAGTATAAAAAAATGGTGCAACTAAAAGAGATCGAACTAGTGACCCCTAGACTGCAAACTATTTATACCACTCATATGGACTTCAATTTTGTGGACATACCATACATGAACTACTTTGTGTTATTCTGGAATATCAATGTTTATTTAAAACAAGCCTTTATGTTTTCCCAAAAAACATAACACATGCCTTTATGGTAACAATTTTTTGTTACAAAATATTTGTAAAAAGATTAGAATGATTTTAAGAAGGTGACAATATATATGGACTACCTAAAAACGTTGTTTATTGAATTACCATAGAATAAATGTAATAATATCTAAAATTGGAAAAATTTACAAACATGTATGACATCATGGTTTCATGTACAATCATTACATAAAAATTTCAAATAATTTTCATAAAGTACTACATATTATTCTCAAATTGACACATCTCA
>JADLZL010004017.1:0-58715 GCA_015844335.1 Chrysopogon serrulatus
ATAAAGAAAAGTTGTTCATGCTCACTGATGTGAAAAAATAATCTCCAGCGAGAGTTATATTTGGTCCAATATTGCCCATTCAAATGATTACTGTATATGCCCTTTTGAATTCCTCCAAATTTTACTCAAAATTACAAAAATCAAAAAAGAACATACGTGGCCCTAGCAAATGTTTAAACACACCAACAAACTTGAATGGAGTGACATCTTATATTCCTTGTTTTTAATTTAACACAAAATAATCTCCATTTTTCAATCATGAGATCTTCTTCAATTAAAATAATATACTCCATCTATCCCAAATTATAAAGCATTCCAAAAATCTTGAGAGTCAAAGTTTTTTATGAACAAATTTATATAGTAAAATAATAATATTTATGGCACCAACTAAGTATCATTAGATTCATTTATTAGTTATATTTTCATCGTATGTCTATGTGATGTCATAAATCTTTGTGGTTTTTTCTATAATTTTAGTCAACTTAGTTTGACTCTTCAAGATTCTTGGAATGCCTTATAATTTAGGATAGAGGGAATATTTATGTTTTTAAATTCATATTTTGATGTTAGTATAAATATTGCTTGTCATTTTGTGAATGCTATGTTACATGAGTGTGCACACAATATACAACAAGCAAAGGCCAATCTAGGATGAAAGTTTGAAGGGGCTCTAGCCTCTCATCCTCACAGCAGACATGGCAAAAATTCTTGCAGAGGCTATAGGGGGTCCATGTGATCAGCGATGGTAATGTGGCTTGAGCCCCTCGTGTCCTCCCACTAGATCTGTTCATGGCAATGAGCACCTATATGATAAATGATTTACTAGTTTAAACCAGCTTGACGAACTAGTATTCATTTGAGAGGGATGATCTCGTTTGACTACCAAGTGCATCTTTGAGGGCCGCGAGACACAAGGACAATGATTTAGGATTAGAGAAAGTTTAGGGCACAAGGATTGAAAAGCAAAAAAAGGTAAAATATAGAAAATGTGTTTTATCAATTAGCTACAGTTTTAAAATAGTAAATTATATAGTGCAATTGAAGAGCTTATGCCAGCTACTTCACGCAACAAATATCGTTGTATTAAATAGCGGATTATAATGATACTATAGCATGCTATAGTGGCTGAGCAATGCTCTCCACTAAATGGTATAGCCTGTGATTTAAAACAATGATTAACCCTTAACTGACCATGACACTTCATATTTTTATGGTAGAGAGGTTTCGATATTGTTATGAGTTAAAACTCAACTTTCATATAAAAATGCAACACTTAACCTAGTTTAAAATGCCAAAATCAGCCTAACTAGTTTATCAAGATTTGGTTTAGCATATAGCAGTCTTTTGTGGCATTATGAATTAGGTCATTGGCTAGTCGTTGCCACAACAAATCTTGCCGAAGGTTTGTGAGTTGACTCCTTTCGCCATCCTTTCAAATAGACTGCAGTGCATGCAACAGAATAGGGCTTGCTCTAAGGTCACCACCTAGATTGGTCGGAACAAAAGGGTTCCCATGTGGTAAATATCTCCGTGTATTACTCACATGCCATATGGATTATTTAGAGTCATATTGTCATAGTAGAAAATAAGTTATAATGTTCATGGATGTGTGGTTAGTTTCTTTTGTGGTCGCCTGCTAGAGAACAAGTAACTTAGCTATCAATGTACGTAATTTTCTATAACCTTGTTTTTATGATAATATAAATAACTAAACCTATTGTAGTGACTTAGTTTAATTTGTACATTCATCATGGTGTGGTGCATACACAAACGTAACGGAAGGTGCTCTCGAAGCTTAGGCAATGCTCAAGAAAGAGCCAAAGAATCGAATTACATAAGTGCTCTTAACTAACATCATTGTCGGTCAGTGGTGGAGCGTGACACAAAGTTTGTGTACCAAAAATCGATCGGTAGGAGATCTTGGGGACTACAAGCTATAGCTTTTCAGTTGCCACTTATTAGTGTATGACTAAAGTGTTCTTCAGAGTTGCAAGTTTGCATCCAAAAAGAAATATAGGCGAAGAAACATGCAGTGTGCTAATAAAAATTGTGATGGGCGGTTACGATGCCATATCGTGTATGGTGACCATAAGGCGATATATAGGTAGAACGCAGCATAACAGGATCTAGTTTCAGACAAGAGAAATGGCAAGCAAAGCGAAACAGCAACATTCGTTTGCTTCCTGCTGTGGAAATGTGAAGAAAGGGAATAACAACCGTTGACATGTACAGAGTTAACTATGCCCAGCTATTTGTGCTAGAGGTCAAGAAATAATACTACTATACTTCATTTGCTAGTGTTGCCTTACAGTAGTACTACTGATTACAGTAAAAATTAGTGAAACTTTCGGTCAGGCCGGGGGGGTTGGGGGGGGGGGTGGGGGGGGCAGTGGCCAGGTTGGCCCCCACGTAAGTGATCGCTGTGCGCATGCGGGTACTGAATTCCTACACTAGCAGTAGCAACTTACCTACAAGTTAAATGTGTTGCACTCAAAGGAGTCCACTGATGAGACACGGCTCGATCTTCCGAGAGGTATTGGTAAGTTCGATTTGTGGAGAACTCGACGTTGGCGATCCGGCTTCAAATCCGACACGATTCGAACCCTGCATCTGTTACACCACTGCTCCGTTGGTTATCAACCAAGCATAACTTGATTGACCTCGACAAGAAGGCTGTTCCTACAAGCGAATCGAAGAACACAAGCAAGAAGGTTTCAACACGCAATTTGAAATTGCATATATGAATGATGCGAATATCAATGGAGGGTTCAAGAGCTCGGTTCCAAAGGACTAATCGACACAGTGGAGGAGATCAAGAACGGGGGCCCTGGATCACTGTAAAAGGATTTGTCACTACAGTTACAATGAATGATTCAGTTTCTCGATGGAAAACTAAACTCTAAACAAAACCCAAGTCTCAAGAGCGGCGGCTGCGTGTAATATAAAAGAGGGACGTGCTAGGGTTGCAGGTGTCCAGGGGAGAGGCGCCCACAACTTGGGCTTAAGGCCCGACTCGATACATGGCCAAGTTGGCCCAAAACAGGTGACGCAGCACCTTGCGGACACACAGATTAATCCATGGGTCATCTGGAGCTGGGACCAGATCCAAAACGACGGCGTCGTCGTCCCCTTTCCAACGCATATTCACACGCCTCGTTTCGACGTCGTATGAGGGAGTTATGATCAAAACACTGACGACGTGTCAGCTGAATCCGAAGGTGACGTGGCAGCTGAATTGGAGATGAGTTGCAACTTGGAGAAGACGGTGTGTTCAGCGTGGCGATGTCCTCATTATCCACATCCCGTTTGATTGCATAGGCAGAGAACTATTTGAGTTGAATGTAAGGTGGCAAGCAGGGAACAAACTAAGAATGAAGTAATAATAGTTGCAATAAGTTAAGAAAAGCCTGTCAATGTTTCAAAAAAAAGTTAGAGAAAGGAAACTCGAAAGAGAAAAGAGTAAAGTAAAACAATTTGATATTTTGTTTGGGTGCGTTCGATATCCTTGCTAGATAGTGTCTCGCCTAACTAATCTCTACAACTAAAAAAAAGGAAATGTTATGGTCTTAGTTAGCGCTAATCGCCCCGCCCCTCTCTAATCTACCGCGCGCTGCCTCCGCATCCGCAAAAACAACTCCCGCGCGTGAATGCCAGGTGGCCACGATCTCCCTTCTATCTCGCGCTGCCTCCGCAGAACCGAGGCCCGCACACAATGCCTAACTCGCCACGATCCTCCATACCCACCGCCCTGATCTTGCCACAGCCACCGGCATCGCGCAAGGTCATGCCTCGTCGCCTCTGCCGAAGAAAGCCAGGAGCCCAGGAGACCCCAGCTGCCTTTGCCAACCATCTCCGTCGACTGACGCAGCCTCTACCCGATGTGCAATCGGCAACTGCTGAGCCTTCGCCGAGCCCGCAGCCCTAGGGACTGCACCCGTCGTTGCCCATCAATCCAGCGGCGCCCGCCCCACCAATATGTCCAAGATTCCAGGAGTGAGGCAAACAGGAAGGCGCCGCACGCGCGATGCGGCCGGGGTCTTCTGGTCAACGTGCTCCCCAGGCCGAGGTGAGCCCCCCTCTCCCTGTCCATGTCCCTCTCCCTCACTGTTTCTCCCTCTCCCGGATCTGTGATGTCCTCCATGAAGCAGCTGGCTGTGCAGCCTTGCAGGAGCAGCTCGGTGGTTGGAGGAGCTGGAGCAGGCGGAGGCGTGGCTGCTCGGCGAGGAGGCCACAGAGAACGCGTCGTGGGTGGCTGTGCGAGAAGGAGGAGGACGCAGCGCAGGAGGTTGCTGCAGGAGCACGACGCCGAGAAGGCCTGAATCGAAGAGTACGTGGGGGAACAGATTGCCTCGCACCCAAGCTAGGATGGAAGATATCCAGGTAGATATTCGGGACATGGGTTTCTTAATTTGGTGATGAATCATTATTTGATTGTCCTTGACAAAGGTTAATTATTAGTATCATATGTTTACTCCAAAACACATTAAACTGAAAATCATATAACCCATTTCGTGCTACTTCATTTATGGGTTAGTCTGCTCAACTTTCTATTTAGGACCCCTGGATGCTATGATGGTAACCACCATGTATACCAGGTGAACTACAGATCAGCTTTCTGATTAGCAGAATAGTCATGTGTTGAGATTGATATTGCTATAATTCTCCACTGTGCGAATGAATAATGATGCTTATCAGTCAATCCGGACTGATGCATGGTTGTCCTGAATCAGTATAGTTGTTTATTCATGCAGGCTTCTGAGTTCTGATGCCTCATATGATCTACTTCTTGCCTTCTTTGTACATCCACTGGTTGGGTTGGTTTCAGAGTTATGTATGTATCGACTGTGGGTGTGTGCACATTCTGTTGTCTGTGTTTGAGTTTAGGGATGGTGCACATGTCATACAACCAGGGTTCAGGATTGATGCCAAGTTTCAGAAGTTACTTATTATGTAATGAATGGACTAGGTGTCAGCTGTGGCATGTGCTCTGTTCTTGGCGGCAGCAGGAGGCTGTCAACAATTTGATTGACAACCCAAAAGTTGATTAACTAATTAACCTTATATATTTCTTAAAAGGAACTTCATTCCAGTGGTGGCAGGATCCTCTGGTATACTGAGCTAATTTCAAATATTGAGTTAGATTTAATGATGTATACTTATTACATTGAGTACATGAGAAACCTAAGCTGCTGATGTCTTAAGCAAGACACTTAGGACAAGTAAATATTGAGAGCAGCTACATCATAATTGTTTTTTTTTCTAATGTGATTTTGATTTGGGTTGCCCTTCTAAAAAGACATTGAGCATTATGGAGACTCCAAGGGTATCTTGATGGGGATAATAAAAGATGTATTAAAAATGGTTCTATGTATGTCCCGTTACAACGCACGGGCACTCAGCTAGTAGAAATAGAAAAGATCGCTTTGCTCGGTCCCGAATCGACTTCAATAACTACGGATTAAGGTTCGTAGGTCCTGAATCGACTTTCTCCTCCATCGAATTGAGTTTTTGACGGTCTTTAGTCGATCTTCGCCTATGCTGGATCGAGCTTCGCTGACACAAATCGACCTCCACTGCCACCAAATCGACCTTCTTAGCTGCTGGATGGATCTTCGCCACTGCTGGATCGATCACTGGTGTGAGGTAAGGCTGAGTGTCGATAAGAGGAGCAAATGCCCTCATAGAAGCTTGACTTGCTTTGTTGGACAAGGCCAGGCAAACATGTGAGGAGAGACGAGAGGCGGTGAACGAACCAAACAAGCTCTTTATCTCCTGCAAAAATGATCTCGTGCTTCTATATATACCACAAATCATGGACACTAGACAAGGTGATGGTTCATCTTATCAGCATGTAGTTTTGTAAGCTTAGACCAAGTGGGCTAGCTAGCTGAGTGGGTGCTCCAGCTGCCTACGCCGTTCGAGTGCCGACCAACGTTAGTGTCTCACCCTATCTTAAGGCTTTATTTGGAAATTCTTATTCACATGGCATTCCCTGGCTTTTCCCCGGGCTGACGGCCCATGAGGAAACTAGCCATAGGCCAAATTAACATGACGTTATTAAAGGGTAGGGTGACCTCAGCCTTGACACGAAAAACCGAGAACTGAGAACCGAATCGAACTAACCGAAACCAAAATATTCGGTTCCAAATTCAGTTCCAGGTTCTGCGGAACTGAAATTATTATGGTTATATATAAATAACCAAACTTGCAGTCTAAATAAAGGCCATAAAAATATAACCCAGCCCAATACAGAGGTAAACCCTACGTATAAAACTCACTCCTCTCACCTTCCGGGCTCCCAGCCACGCCACCCCCCCCCCCTCCGCGCCACCCCCATTCAGTCCGACCCCCACCCCACCTCCCTCACTCACCTCACATGTTTAGGGCTTCGGCGGCACATGCGAAGGGCTAGCCCTTGGCGGCGACTCCTCTCGTGGAGACGAGGCGCATCGTGCGAAAGCCGGGTGTCAACTACGTGGTGGCCAGCAGCAGTTTTTTCTTTTTTTCCCTTGATTTGATGAATGTGTTGAGTGGATTCGATTTGTTCGGTTATAACCGGAACCGAACCAAAATAACCAAACCGATTTGTGTCGGTTCCTCTGTTTTTCTAAGGAACTAATCGGTTCTTGATTCTTATGGAACCGAATTTGCTAGAAAACTGAGGAATCGAACCGATCGGTTTCGATTAAACCGAATGCCCAGGGTGAGGGTGACCGGACCTTCATATTTTTTCCAAGAGGATTCTCTCAACATGTGAGGCCTGGCGATCCTTGCATTAGCAATATGTGAGGAGACAATGTTGCGTCACTTTTCCAAATGCAGGGATAGGGGACAACATCCTAGGGAATTGAATGATTGCTAAAATCCCTTTCTAATGTAGCCCTAGCTCTCAATTTAGGCTAAGGCCATATTTGTTAGAGCTCCCAGAATTTATTCTCCGCTAAATTTAATAGGAGCTTTACCAAGCAGTTTTTAAGAGGTGATTCTACGTTGATTTTGTGAAGTGATTTTCTAAAATAAACTAAGAGCATCTCCAGGAACCCGCTAAATCTGCTCCGACTTGGTTTTCAGGAAGTGATAAAAAATCTCTCTCTAACAATTCTTAATACCTCCTGCTAATATTTACAGAGTTGAAAAATCTCACCCTCGCATGCGTAACTTTGCGAGCTCTCAACGTCGCGCGGAGAAGTTTCCCGAGCGTGGATTTCCTCTTTGGCGCGCTCCTTGCCTCCGCGCAACGAAGACAAAGGAAGGTGCGAGACTGCGAGTTGGATCGACGCTGTCCTCCATTGCTCATCGGGCAGGAAGGGATCCGCGCTGTCGCCTCTGTATTGTCAAGAGGTTCGATCAATCTTGTTTCCCCTCTAGAATTCAATCTTGCTCTCGTTCATACGTCTTTGTCGCTGCTGCGCCACCCACCATCGAGCGGTAGAGCCCGTGCCTCTGTGGCAACATGGCATGGACACTAGCCCCACGGGGCCAGGCTGCCTCCTCAACAGCGCGCAGAACGGTGCGCGCAAGCACCGTCAGAGGATCGCCATCGCGCGCATCCCTCTGCTTGCGTTCAGGTTCAGAGATACGTACGTACTCATATAGCGTGTTCAGATTTCAGAGATGTAGCAGGCTGTGATGACCGGCCAGGGAGGTTACTGGAACGCTGTAGAGACGCTTACCGGCCAGTTGGGAGGTGGCGAAGCTGCAAGGGACATGTGCACAGAGAAGCCACGGCGAGATCGAACAGGATCCAGGGCCGCTATGGCACATGATGACCGATGAGGCTGCGGTGGCCTGGAAATTTCTCTCATGAAAAAATGGACCCGTCTGATCGCCAAAAAAAAGCTATGCGGAAACAAAATTTTTTAGAGTACAATGTTAGAAATTATTGGAGTTGTCTTTCTTTTTTTACTCCTAATACAATGTTAGAAATTATTGGAGTTGTCTTTCTTTTTTTACTCCTAATACATTTTAAAAAGTTGGGAAACATGTAGTTTTTAGGAATAAAATTTTAGAAGTTTCTAGAGATACTCTAAGAGTCTAGAAGTTGAAAAAGTAGCTTCTCGTGACTCTATAAAGTGATTCTCCATCATAATTTTGAGAGTTTATGCTAATACAAGAGAATCGCTTCCAGTCATAAAATCAGTTCCCTTTAAGAATCAATTTATATAGAGAATTAGAATCAGATGGTAATATAGGAGTACTCCTTTCATATAGGAATTAGATATCGTTTAGGACAGTGACACGGTTTCCAAAGTATAATTTTGACTTCATATTTTTATAAAATATTCATCACAAAGTAATATATTTATACTTTTATGGAAGTATTTTTTAAGACAAATCTACTCATATGATTTTTATATTTTTAAACTCAACTATTTATGTTTCTAATGTTTGACTCAAATTTTATCCAGAAAGATATCTAATTCCTATACGGAGGGAGTATGCAGAAAAACTTCCCCTTCGTTAAAGGGCATTTGATCAAGGAGAGAATGTCGTGCGCGTTCCATTTGACCAGTGAACGAAAACAAAGGTCGGCTTGGACGCCCGATAAACTGGACATGGACTGGCCTCGTGCTGCGCGGACGACGTCGGTGGAGGCAGATGCACGCAGGGGGTAGCGAGTGGGCGACCAGCGATATATCTGCAGTGTGCTCCGCGGCATGGTTGGTCGGCACCCTCGCGCATACACTGGTCGGCAGCACAGCTTTTGCCGTGTCGGAGTGTCGGACTGGGCTCCGGAGTCGAGACACACGGTCCAAATGCCAGTTGGGCCTCGGCGCCCAGCAGGCTCCTGTGTTTATTTGTATTACTAGGAAAAATGCCCGTGCGTTGCAACGGGTACTAAATAGATAATTCTAAAGCAATATAAATTCCTCAATCAAGACAAACACACAAAATGTCATGCTAAGATATTTGAATTGCAAGTCTAATTCATTTCAACACCACATTTCTTAACCCTATGACCATTTCTTTCTTCAAAACACAATCCTCCATTTGCATATCCGCCTACACTCTACCAGTCTTCCCAATACTGCCTCGTTGTTCCCAATGAAAATTGAATATGGACAACCCTCGCCATGCTTTCTTCTCCTAATGATAGCTTCCACCAATAGTTGTCCAAGTGATCAGCATCATGTATTTATCCTGAAAAACTGTGCTTGCAGATACAAACGTACTTTTAAGTAAATTGTTCGCATCCCCCTGTGAATACCATGTGTTCTCAACAGATTTAGAAATCTGACCACATTGCACTGTGAAATTTTAAGAATTTACATATGATTCAGAAAACTGTGCCTGCAGATACAAACTATTTTATGCCAAAGGAGACTAACATGTAGCATTTAGTACTCAGCAGAGTGCACCTAGATGATATCTACACTCCTAAAGAACATGGAAAAAATAGGAGTGAAGCTTGTAACCTCTTCTCTGCCAAGTCCAAGTATCATTGTCTTGCTCTCGCTACTGAACTGGTTCACTATGCTGAGTTTCTATAGACAGGTAAATATGGTCAAACCACCAGATAACTGGAATGTACAGATCATAGTTGCTTTGAACAACATGAACCGAAACTAAGCTCCATGAGCTATGAAATAAACAACAAAAGTAATTGGTTCGTAAACACTCTACATGAGAGATTGATTCTACACTCCGAGCCTAGAAAAGGGGCAAAGTGTCAATGGACCAGAGCGAGATAGTACAAGAGTAGGTGTCAGCATTGATGGACTCAACTGGCGGGGGCCTCTCTGCAGCTGCGGTGGCGGACACACCCTTCTTGTCCTCAGCCTGAGAACAGCACACCAACATGACCATCACCACTCAATCAGTGCAGGACGCCGCTAGGGAATCAAGATCCGATGAGAGAAGATCCTTACCTAAGAAGAGTAGGCTTGTGCAGCAGAAGGCAGATTGCCAAGGTGAGCAGGGAGGCATTGTCAGCATAGGAGACGTGCACCTGAAAGATAGCTTTAGTATCCTCTGTAGTTTTACTCGCTTGACACCAAATTCTAAACATGTTGCAGCATCAGATTGGTTCATTTCAGACCATAAAAGATAAATGGAAAATCAATTAGATGCTCTATGCAAGAATTGCTCACCTTTACTCAGTCAAACTTTTATACATGCCTTTGTCTTTACTGAAACTGTAATCTGTACAAAATGAAAATATGCAATATATGATCTTTTTCCGTCTATATATAATGAATAATTTAATTTTCTTATAGCCATCGCCAGCAACGTCGGTAGCTGATAGCTTGTACCATAAACCCATTCTTTTGGCTTCTTGGTGGAGTAGTTCACTCATTTGGGTTTTTGGACAGAATGTGTTTGAGATTTTCAATATATGTTTTTGCCAAGCATGGGTGCAACCAATATGCAGGTTTGTTTGAGACTCAATCAAGACCAAGAAAGGCCCTCTGTTCATGCAATGCAGTAATAAATGCATGTATAAGCATGGACAAATATAGCATAGGTAACGACCAGCATTAGGTGTAAATAATGATTCCTATAAGAAAAAATTACTACATCTGAAACCCAAGTCAAGCTAAATTTGAGATTTCACATTTGTAGTGGCTGTAATTTGTACTACTACATCTAAAATTCATATGGCATATGCACAATGATTATCACTTTTAGAACAATTGTGAAATGTACTTTTGTGGTCTGAGTAGGATTATGACATTATCTGAACTCTGAAGGATGCCAAGGCTAAAAGGAACCTAGAAACAAAGAACTGTTCAGATGAAGCAAATCCTCCCCCACAACCCTTTTCTCTCCTATAACGATTCACGACAACTTCAGAAAGAAAAAAAATGCTTGTCTATTCTGGATTTTATCTTCTTTTTGCAGCAGCATTACCTCACAAACACAAACACCTCAAATGCAAATGTACAGAATCGGACAGTGGAAAAAAAAAACGAACCCATCCCCTGAATCATATTATCATACACCTTCCCTGTGCCAATTAGAACCATGATAAAAGAAGGGCACGGAGGAGAGTTCCTTGATGATGTGCTTCAGCTCTCCACTATCTGGCACCAGGAAACAAAGACCGTAAAAAAAATGATGCCACATGGCATTGTAAGATACGTATACGAATGAATTTTGGTATTGTCCTACCAAGCAACAGCATACAGTGTAGGGCTTAGAAGCAATTAGTTCAAGTATCTGAATTTGAATGGAAAATTGATGATGTCCAGTTGGATCCAAACTTAAGTCAAAACCTTAATTAATGGAAATATACACTATCGGTTGTCATACCTTCTCTATCTTTTTCTTTATTTTTGATACAACTGATATGCCTTTTTCGTAAATAAATTCCAGTATATTTTTCAAACTACAATATGATATATGATGTCAATGTCAGTAAAATATATCAAACAAATTACCAAACACATCATGTATGCAATGTAACTGGATCTTTCATGTAGCAAAAAAAAATGTTCCACTTAATTTTGTTTCATTATCCACAACCATTCTAATTGTAGCTCGCCATAAATTTTTTAGATCCTGCTCATGTTTAACCAGACAAGCATCCAACTGGGACCAAATACACATGGAATCAGCATTGATTGAAACTAAAATTCCCCTGCAAAGAGGTTTCAATAATAGTCTAGACGCCTAATATCCCAAATCTCAACCCATAAGCTTTAATGGTTTGGGTAATCCCTCAATTTGAATAATAGTCCCGGCACACATAATATCTCAAATCCCAACACAGAAGCAACGATGGGGTTTGGGGACTCACCGATGGGAGTGGATCGAGTAGGCTGCAGCTGGAACACAACACTCTTGCGAGCTGCAACACAACACACTCTCTCTCACTCTTCACAGGCCACTACCATTGCTCTCATCCTCCTCAGCATCGTCCATACATGTCCTCATCAGGCCAAGGAGATCCATCTCTTTCAGATCGATCTGCGGTGCCCTTGCGCGCCGGTGGCAGCTGGGAGGGATCTGAGCGCCTGCTGCTTGGAAGGAGGGGTGCAAGTGCTAGCATCGGTCAGCATGTCCTTGCTCTGCCTCGATCTGCAAGGCGAATCCTCTTCGTCGGACAGCGGGGGCACTCCTGCTATGCGATTTGCCCGCTGCCAGGAATTGATCTCGGCCTCCACGAACCCGCGAGGTCAGGCGTGAAGGATCTAGCAACGGCGGTGCGAGGACGAAGGCCGACGACGGGCGCGAAAGCAGATGGTGGTGGTGCTGGCGGCACCGCCGTGGCGGGCGACGGCAGCGGCACGAGGGTAAGGGCGAGGGGGCGAGCTGGGCGGCCTCGCGAGGCCGAAGGAGAGTGCTCGTGAGGGCAGCGGCCGGTGAGGGCGCCGCGAGGTCTCGCGATGGCGGTGCGAGGGAGGGGCCACCGCGCGCGAGGGAGCGCCGGGGCACGCGCGGCGAGGGAGAGGTAGGACGACCGGTTCCAGCTATCGTATGGGGGAGGTAGGAGAGAGGCGTGACGGACACAGACGGTAACGGGAGCGGGCATCCGCCAGATCGACGAAACTTCAGCGGGAGCGAGTGGGCGAAAAAAAAGAATGGGCCGGGCCAAAAGAATGGCCGGACGAAAATTTAGGGAGAGAAACCTCTCCCTTTTAAATATTAGGTATAGATTAGCAGCATTACCGTCCACTCCAACATGCAAAAGGACTTCCGTTACGAGTACAGTATGCCGTAATAACAAAATGTTACTTCCCTCTTTCTTTATATCTTAATTTAGAAAACATTTAACTTTTTAACATTAAGTTTAACCACTCGACTTATTAAATTTTTTTGCAAAATATCATTTGTTTTGTTGTGTTTGTTTTATTAATAAAATTTCTTAAAAATGACTTAATTTTTTCTATTTTTGTATAATTTTTTATAAGACAAGTATAATTTGGGATGGAGGAAGTAAAATGTACGCCCCTTTACAAGGCAAACCTACAAAACAAGATTTAAACTTCATAATAATTGTTGAACAATATTTTAGTTAATAATTTTTAACTATTATAATACAAATTTGATATAGTAGATTTATGATTAAATATACTATATCAAATAATGTCAAACTTTTAATATAAAGTAAATGAATGATCAATTTGTAATTTGCATGACCGTAGCAGGTTTGATTGCGCCTTATAAATTGATTGGATGGAGTAATTCAGTAAATTACATTCAACGATTCTAAAAGTAATTGTAAAACTTACTCCACCATTCGGCATATATGAGTACTATAAACAACAACGATAAGTCTTAAATTGAAAATTTATATAAGTTATAGGTAGATAGGACTCAGAAAATTCTCCCCGCCACACAAAAGGTAAAGCGGGACATAACAAAAATTTATGGGAAAGGAACATATAATAATATCTCTACCTAATAATAAAGAGGCAAAATTTCAGCCTATTTTTTTTATCCATCTTTTTTTCTCCATCTATTTTTTTGTCCACCTCCCTAGCTGTCCAAATTTATATGATCCATGCTCATACGAATTAGAGTAGGTTAGAATAGCTCTTTTTCTAGCGCGATAGGAAGTCCAATTCCAAAACATAGTGTCTCGTGTATGTGACCTGGACTCACATAAAGAAAAGGCAAAACAACATACGGTATCTAGAAAATAGTTAACAAAAAAAAAAATCAAAATATTGGAGCCAAGAGAAAAAGAAAATCTGAATCAAAACATAAACTAAACAAACTAATATTACAATCGGCTGGCGTGTGATTTGGGGTTGGTTTTTTTTTCTTTTTTCTATTTTCCTATCATCTAGAAGTTTCCTTTATTAAAAATAAGATAGAATTAATAGAATTGAGACGAACTACAGATCAAAACCAAAATAAAAAAGGCACCCACCTCATACCTGTCTAGCCTGTTTTTCATACGGATTGGCTTATATTTTAGAACTCACATATGCTTGCAACCTCATATATATGCTTGCTTCAGTGGTCATTGCCGCATTGTCGAGCATATGAGATCTCTGAGCACACACCAATTTATCGTTTATTTTGATAATTTGAGGAACATGATCTTGTCGTCGATTCATCTCTTGGTTAGATCTCACGATCGATACTGCACTGGGCCCGTTGTTGCCGTGAGTGCCAAGTGCGGATGCCTACCATGCATCGCACTGGATCTGAGAAGGAGGAGAGCCTGCCGTGCCGACACCCATGTTCATCTATGCGAGCATGCCGACCATCGACTTGCTTCACCGGGATCAATAGTGTGCTTTGTCACGCCACCACATCGTCGTCGCCGGAGGTTCCGAGCCACAACCCAATCAAAGTGTCGGCATCGACTCGACTATCTCCAAGGTGCTAGGGATGAACTGCATGTTAGGCACATATAGGCAAAGTTTGAGGAGCCGTCGGGCATGGACATGACAATGCTAGGGCCAACAAGAGTGAACTCCTCGGCTGGTGGATGTCGTTGCCACCTATGCCGGAGGTGCGAAGCGTGCCACCCAACCCCAAGTCCCCTAATGTCCGACTGTCTCTAGACTCCCAATGCGCTTTTCTGATCTTGACTTGGTGGAGCGTGGCCAAACTCACTTGGGTTAGAGCAAGATGTGCAGCAGCTGCTGCAAGAATTATCGGGGAGATGACAAAGCGATGGAAGAAGCAAGTAGAAAAGCAAGGACAACATGGAGAAAAAGAGATAAAAAACAAGTTTATTAAATTTTATAGAAAAGGCAAAACTTAAAAAATTGTCGATGCGGGACCAAGACGGTCCCTTATCGGCATAACTCTTGCCCAGACAGGGCCGCAAGACAGAAGCAAGAGAACCGATTCCGAGTAGATGACATTTTATCCTAATTAGACAGATAGAAAGTAACTCCTGTAATAGGAACAGAACTCTCTTTACTAGTCCGACTAAGATTAGAACCAAATCTCTGGCTCTTTTCTCTCATAAAAAGGAGCTAGAGCACCCTCTTTGTAACAAGCGAACGACAACACACAATCATACATCAATCCAACGCAAAAGGCTAAGGCCGACTGGAGTAGAGCTTTTACTCGACGACGAGGGCTCGAACCGGGATAAACCGAAAGTGTCTCTTGCGCGAAACCGCTGAAGTTCTAGTATTCGCCGAGATCCGAATCAACTGCTACGGGAACCCCGTGGCAGGTTATCGGTGGCTAAACACCGACAGCTGGTGTGTCAGGTAGGGGCTTTCGGCGGATTCGACGTCAAAGGCTCAGCGGATCTGCACACAATGCTCTTCCCAAAGGGCTCGGGATCTTTGTCTTCGAAGTCGGATCTCGCGAGGCGCACTCACGGAGCTCTCCACGATTGGCTACTTCAAGAACCCGAACCGAGACACGAGAGATTTTTCAAAACTCAAGATAACTGAAGAAGAAACCTCAAGACCAAATCTACTAAAGATGTCGAGTTGTTTCCTCTACGGCCTCGACAACACGGCAAGAACATATCAAAAGATTATCCAAATGGCGATGGAATCTAATGATCTCACTTCAAGGAGCATCTCCAAACAAGATAAGTACCCTACCCCCTCCCTTTTCAATATGGAAGATCTTTAGAAGGAGAAGAATCCGACTACTCGCTCAGGGCATACGAAGAAGTATTCATGATCAGGCAACCCATGGTACCACCAGTTCAACCCAACTATAAATCTTCGGAAGAATTAGAAGCTGATATCCCACCAGACTCCGTTACAAGAGAAGGAGAAACTAAGAGTCAAAGGGCAGCAAGAGAAGAAGAAACAAGAAAAAGGGAGGAAGGCGGAATCGAGTTCAAGAACGTAGAGAAGCATGGCGCAAATACGAAGAAGAGTTAGCCAAATACAATGAAAGAAGAGGCGAAAAAGAAGCCGAGGAAAGGTGAGCCACAACAAGGGCCAGACTTGACCCCATCAACAAAATACAGGAATTGATCGATGAAATCGACACCGTACAACGACCAAGTGAAGAGCAAGCCAGACTCAGAAACCTACTCAGAACTACTGCACAAAGGATACAAGATGACCGAGTACCTCCTTGTCATATACCTTCCGATCAAACAAGGCTAAAAAGTCGAAGAGTTTTTGCATTCGAAAGATTATCTGCTCCAAATCACAGCAGAAGGACTCAACCACCTCACGACGGGCCGAGAGAGACGGGGAGAAAACCGGAAAGAGCTACCAACTCCTCCTCGAAGCCCTCTCAGATCTATTACAAGATATAACAACCAAGCAGATCCGACTACAAACCAGAAAAAGTACCCGACAGATTCCCCTACTTCGCGGGAAGGCTACTCACGGTCGATCGCCTCATAAATTCAAACCATCAAATCACTCAAAATACGACGGCAAAGACGTAACCAATGAAATGGCTCGGGATCTATTCCCAATCAAAAGAATTAGCCGGAGGAGACGACGACATCAAAGCACTATTTTTTCCAATGGCATTAGAAACATTACCACTACAATGGTTCGACAAATTACGCCCGGGATCAATCAAAACAGGGGGATCTTGAAAGTTTTTTGTGAAAATTTCACGGGGATACTCATACACCCAATAACACAGTCCGAGTTAAAAGGTTTAAAACAAAATCAAGGAGAAAACCTCAGGGATTTCTATAAAAGATTTAGAGAACTAAGAGCACAAGTACATGATATTACCGAAAGGGAAGTAATCGAAGCATTCTCATATGGCTTGAGAGTAAGGTGGATGTTCCACGATTTCTGAAAAGAAAACCCATAAACAAACGAAGAGTTCAAGAGAACAGTTGAAAAGATGATTATTGCAGAGGAGAAGACGCGGAAAAGATTCCCAGACAACAGAAACAACTCAGATAGAAGAAACAACTCAGATAGAAGAAACAACTTGGATAGACAAGACAACTCAGGGAGATGGAACAACTCAGATAACAGACAAGAGTATTATAATAAGAAGAGATATTCGGACAACACGGTGGCCGCCACCAAAAGAAAGAAATTCTACCTAGCTAGAAAATTTGAAGAACTCGAGAAAATGAAATGCATCTATCATCTAACTGGAATTCACCCAATGGGAGAATGTCGAATATTCTAGGAAAGATATATGAAGAAAGACAGACAAGAAAAAGAAGAAAACAGAGAAAAGAAAGAAGAAGACAACGATCCAGCAGACAACGGGTTTCAAAATCCAAGAGCAACAGTAGCAGTAATATTCTCAGGGGTCCCTGGTTCTAGAAGCAAACAAGAAGACAAACTAGCTTGGAGAACAATCATGACAGCGGAACCAGCTACTCCCAGATATCTCAATTGGTCACAGTACCCGATACAGTTTCACGCGAGGACCAGTGGACAAGCGTCGGAAACACAGGGCTATACCCACTAGTACTCGGGCCAACGATTGCAGCCATAACCGTAACTAAAGTACTTATTGACGGAGGAGCAAGACTCAACATCATATTTGTAGACACACTACGGAAGATGGGGCCAGAATTCTCAAAGATGATTACACCAACAAGTGTACCGTTCTATGAAATAGTACCCGGAAGGCCAGCAATGCCCCTCGGGCAGATAACACTACTAGTAACATTCGGAACTCCTACAAATTATCGTACGGAACTCATCAAATTCGAAGTCATAGATTTTGAATTATCATATCATGCAATATTGGGAAGACCAGCATTAGCAAAATTCTTGGCTATACCACACTATCCTTATCTACTACTTAAGATGCCAGAACCACACGGAGTACTTTCCCTCAGAGGAGATCTGAAATGTGCCTATGAATACGATGTACAAGCCATACAGATATCTTCAAAAGTTCAAGGAGAAATCAACTCAGAATAAAATGAAGTAAACGCAGAAGAATTGGAAATTCTAACCAAAAACAAGTCATCCTCACCACAAATTGAAGGAGAGGGCACCAAAAATATTGATCTAGGGACTGGCGATCCATCTAAAAAAAGTCACTATCAGTGCACACTTACCTATCAAATAGGAACTCGCAAGGCCACCAACTTCTTACGGGACAAAGAAAGACATATTTGCTTGAAACCAACCGATATGCCGGGAGTCCCAAGGGAGTTGGTCGAGCATAAAATTGAAGTCAATAAAGGAGCAAGACCAATCAAACAGAGGTTACGACGCTTTTCACCTGACAAGAAAGAAGCAATAAAGAAAGAAATAGCCAAATTACTGGCGGCCGATTTCATAAGAGAAATTTTACATCTAGATTGGCTAGCTAACCCAGTTTTAGTACACAAACAGAACACGGACGAGTGGCGCATGTACGTCGATTACACTGATCTCAACAAACATTGTCCAAAGGACCCGTTCGGGTTACCAAGGATTGACCAAATAGTGGACTCAACAGCAGAAGCAACTTTATTATCTTTTCTAGACTGCTATTCAGGATATCATCAGATTGCACTAAAAGAAGAAGACTAAAGCAAGACTTCTTTCATCACCCCGTTTGGAGCATATTGCTACAAAACAATATCCTTTGGACTCAAAAAAGCAGGAGCAACTTATCAAAGAGCAATCCAGACTTATTTAGGAGGTCAAATCAGAAAGAACGTGGAAGCATACGTGGATGACGTCGTCATCAAAACAAAGAACCTAGATTCTCTAATAGAAGATCTACAACAAACCTTCGACAATCTCAAAAGATGGAAGTGGAAACTCAACCCAAACAAATGCGTATTTGGCGTATCATCAGAACAACTACTCGGATTTCTAGTCAGTCAGAGAGGAATCGAAGCAAGTACAAAACAAATCAAGGCAATAACTGATATGGGCCCACCTGCAGATATAAAAGACCTACAAAAATTAACAAGGTTGCATGGCCACACTCAACAGATTTATATCAAGACTCAGAGAAAAGGTCTACCTTTCTTCAAATTACTAAAGAAGACGGATAAATTCACCTGGAACGAAGAAGCACAAGAAGCTTTTGACAAATTAAAAGCATACATCAAAGACATCTCCAGTACTAGTACCACCAAGGAAGGGAGAAGATCTTATGCTCTACATCACCGCAACTACTTCAAGTAGTAAGCACGACCATCATGGTTGAAAGAGAAGAACAAAGGCACGTTTATAAAGTATAAAGGCCGCCTACTACATGTTTAAGTACTCACAATATCTAAAAGTGAGATATCCGCACGTGCAAAAACTACTCTACGCCATCCTAATAACATCAAGGAAGCTCAGGCATTACTTTGAAGATCACAAAATCATCGTTGTAACAGATTTCCCACTCGAAGATATCTTAAGAAACCAGGATTCAATTGGACGAATCTCAAAATGGGCAGTTGAACTCGGAGCACTCAAGATTGAATTCACTTCAAGAAAGGCAATCAAATCACAAGTATTATCCGACTTCATTGCAGAATGGACTAAGATACAGCAACCCACTCCAGACGCCATCCTAGACCATTGGAAAATATACTTCGATGGATCTTTAAAACTAGGAGGGGCGGGAGCTGGAGTGCTACTTATTGCACCAGACGGAAAACAACTCAAATATGTTCTGCAAATTCTTTGGCAAGCCACTAACAACAAAGTAGAGCATGAAGCTCTCATTCATGGCCTACAAGTTGCAACATCGCTAGGAATCCAAAGACTACTCGTCTATGGAGACTCAGCGGTAGTTATCAACTAAGTAAATAAAGACTGGGATTGTACCAAAGAGAACATAGATACTTACTGTGCAGAAATACGAAAACTCGAGAAAAATTTTCAAGGCTTAGAAATTCATCATATACTACGAGACTCAAATATCGCAGCAGATGTATTAGCCAAACTTGGCTCAGATAGAGCAAAAGTGCCAGCTGGGGTCTTTGTCAAGGAACTAACCAAACCCTCAATCAAAAAGACCAGCGAGGCAACACCTGAAAACAAGTCAGAACAAGAGCAAGTCTTAACAATCAACTCGGACAACACAACTTAGATGCAAGTATTCATAAACTACATCAAAGAAAAGAAGCTGCCTGATAATAAAGCAGAAGCAACTCGGGTTATCAGAAGAAGCAAAAACTACGTCCTGGTAGGGAATAATCTCTACAAAAGAGCAGCATCATCAGGAATACTACTAAAATATGTCCCAACATCAGAAGGAAAAGAAATATTACTAGAAATACACTCAGGATGCTGCGGAAATCACGCATCTTTAAGAACACTAGTCGGAAAAACATTCCAATCAGGATTTTATTGGCCAACAGCACTAAAAGACGCCGAAGAATTGGTCAGGCACTACAAAAATTGCTAGATGTTTGTAAGACAAGCACATGTTCCAGCTCATAATCTGATATGCATTCCACCTATATGGCTGTTTTTATGCTGAGGGCTTGATCAAGTCGGACCGCTCAAGAAATCTAACGGAGGATTCAAATACATCTTCATAGCTATTGACAAATTTACCAAATGAATAGAATGCAAGCCTTTGGTAAAATATAGCTCGGCCAAAGCATAAGAATTCATCCAAGAAATAATGAACAGATTTGGGATGCCAAACAGAATAATCACAGATCTGGGGTCACCATTTACAGCTAATGAATTCAAAAGCTGGGCACAGGATTGCGGATTCAGCATAGATTACACATCAGTCGCTCACCCACAAGCAAACGGACAAGTCGAAAGGGCCAACGGCCTAATCTTGACAGAATTAAAACCAAGACTATATGAAGATCTTAAAGATTATGGATCAAAGTGGATAGACGAGCTACCAAAAGTAGTCTGGGGCCTAAGAACTCAAATAAGCAGAGCAACTGGCTACTCACCATTTTTCTGGTATATAGGTCGAAGTCGTACTAACAAAGCAGATTTAACCGGACATCTCCAAAGATTGAACAATATAACGAAGGGGGAGGCAAAGGAAACAAGAAGACTAGAAATCAACAGTATGGAAGAAGTCAGAATCAACGCAACATTACAATCAGCTAGATACATGCAAGGATTAAGAAGACATTATGACAAGAGCATTCAACTAAGAACCTTACAAGCAGGAGACTTGGTGATGGGGACGTGATTCCCGATCTTCCGTCAGTTCAAGATAACTATCGATTTAGTCGGAGAGCGACACACCGATCCGGCTTCAGATCACAAAGACCCGAACCCTGCAACCTTAGCACCACGTCTCCTCTGGTTATCAACCGTGTCACAATCCGGTTGACCTCACCAAGAAGGCTAATCCCTGCTGCGAATCGAAAAACACAAGCAAGAACAAGATAATACGCAACTCAAGAAAAGTGACAATTGCAGATATATGATTAAGATCACGAGTTGGGGTCTCACAAACCGATAACGATGACTGTTCGATGACAGATTAATCTAAAGCAAAACCCAAACCCTAACGAGAGTGGCGGCTACTGAATATAAGGTCAAAGGGTCGTCGCTCCCCCTAGACACGCCCCCTAATGGGCTCAAACACAATACATGGCCCAACGGACCAAAAACGGTGACGCAGCACCAAGACAGATTCTGGACGCTAACTTATTTCGATGATTCCCATTGACTCCAATGGAATTTGGACCTCAAACCAAAGCCATTAGTTAGCTTATGAAATTATCTTTCCATCCATATGTGGATCATCGAAAATGGAGTTCGGATGTGTCCTGGGCGTCCGATTTATCGCTCGCTGGTCCTGAAGGCCGAGACTGACGCGAACTCGAGTTGGACTGGGCCTCTGGCTTGGCTTGAACGCCCTTGCTGGCCCCCTAAGGTGGTGGCGAAGGAGGAGGACGTCCAAAGGCTTTCTTGGTGTGTTTTCCATCTTCTTGGAACGTGCTCCAACTTGGGCCAGGGTCCCAAGTATGAATATCCAGCCCATGACAATGATGTAGCTCCTGACAGCAACAGTGACAGAATGTCTTGATGATTTGAAGGCCTTGCCAGCGTGATATTGAGATGGGACCTGATTTATTTGAAAGCTTATCCATCAAGTACTCATTGATCTCAATCGCACCCCGGATGGTTGAGTTACGGCCTTCCCAACGAGGTACTATCGGGTCACTAATAAATCTTGATTGCCCCTGTACTTTGAGAAATATTTGTACCTACAAGCAAATAGGAACATGTACGTGTGGAACCAAGTGAGTTACACCAAAAATTACTAAACAAGCTCACCTTATAATCAATGGTTGTATCTGAATGTGTCATGTCCTCATCATCCTTCCCTTCTTGACAACAAACCGTCCTCGGTTTGAGGTTAGGTGCAGGACAGATTGTAGGTAGTAGCCAACATAGCTTCCCTTCTTGAAATTTAACTTGTTTCTTTGTAACAAAACTAGAAGCTCTTGACATGATAAAATTATAGCTATTGCAGCCCTTTAGTTGATCATATTTTTGTATAGTAAAAGGAGATTTCAGATTTGAACAAATATAGACACGATGCACCATATACTCTCCTTTGTAATTATATTTGCCAACAAAGTGATATATACATCTAGATAACCATGGCAATTTAGCATATTTAAATTTTTCTTCCAAAACATTAAGAGCACATAGAGTATCAAACTCAATATAACCCAAAGTATTTAAAGAAGATAATAATTTTAGCTCATCCTTTTCAGTGGTAATGGGAAAACAATATTTACTTGCAGCAATAGTACTTTGTTCCAAAATATAAGAATCAATTTCTTTCACAAGTGGTGGCATAGCAATAACAAAAGTGCTATCATGCAACTTCTATTCATCACAAATATCAGTAGAATCATCATGTGGTAAAGGTAAATCAAGAGAAGGTTCTAGTATTGCATTAATAGCATCATTGGTGGGCAAATTCAGCATCTCAAGAGAGCTCTTACCTGAGACAGTTACCTATTCTTTCTCTATTACCTTGTCCTCTTTCTTGGATACATGCTGCAAACTATTAGTTTCAACAAAAGACAAAGCAATATCTTTATTTTGTAAAAATTCAGATTTAGATGAAGATATCTTAACATCTGAAATAACCCATTCTTTTCTCAAAGGCTCATTCTTTCTTCTCTCCACTCTCATAAGATCTTCCCTTAAAATTTCAGCAGCGGTCATAGGTATGAGAGTAATGTTTCTACTATTGTATTTGAATGAATATTTATTAGCAATCATATTATGCATCACCTTATTTTCAGATATCCATGGTTTACCAAATAATAAATGACAAGATTACATAGGTACTATATCAAAATCTGCACTATCCTTATAAACACCAAGGGAAAATTTAATGTGTGCAATTTCAGTTACCTTTATTTTATCCTAAGAATTTACCTAGTGCATGTAGTATGGATGTGGATGTGGCTTTGTGGTGAGACCAAGCTTCTCAACCAACTCTAAGCTTGCAAGGTTGTTGTAACTCTCACCATCGATCATGACACGACAATGTGCCTCTTTCATAATAAAATATGTTTGGAACACGTTGTTGAACTGGTTTTGCTCTGCCTTCTCCATTTGGGAACTGAGCACTTGATGTGCAAACTCGTGGTGCATGTGGAAAGTGGTTGTGATGATGTCGCTGCAGCTATGGAGGAAGACGGCTGATCCATGATGACCTACAATTCACACTTAAAAAGAAACTTGTTGTTTGGTATTGTTAGAAATCAAAAGCCCTATCAACTATAATATGTGTCAGTGGAAGCACACTCTTACACGTCTTACCAAATTCTTACAAGTGTTCTTACCAAAGCAAGACAGTGAATGGTACAACCAGCGGCTGGTTCGTGATACCTGCAAGGATGTGGCACCAAAATTGCAAAGGTCTTTTTCTATACTGATCTGAAGTATATATGTGGAGCTTGGAAGGCACACAAAGAAACAAATTTATATATGTGGCACACAATTTAGGAACAGATAGCAATATTGAATAAACGTCCAAAGCACTTGTCCTAGTTGCTGGCCTATGCGTGTTCCTAGCACCAATTATGATAAACAAGGGAGTGAAACAAGGATAAAAGGAATAATTATGAATGAAACCAATGGACATGAACAAGGCAAAGGCACCACACAAAATAGAGCAATTAGTTGTTCCTTATGTGCTCCTATTGTCTTCTCTTTTCTTTTACTATTTTTTTATTTTTATACAAACTTTTTCTTTTGATCTTTTGATATTTTTTCTCAGTAAGGAGCACACAAGAACAAACCATAAAAAATTTAAGCTCAATTGGATAAAAGATGTGGTGTATAGAAAATAAGTATTGTGCTCTCAAAATAACAACAAAATTTGTGGGGCCCAAAAACTCGATTTTGCTGATTGAATTTCGCAAATCTAATTTTTGCGAACCCAGCTTTGCTGGGATGAAACAAATCTAAAATTTTTTGGCGTTTCTCCGTAGATATAAAATTCGTCCCGTTTCGAGTTTGGACGAAAAAGTTATGACTATTTTAAGGTAGGCTGTCCAAATCGAGTTTTATGTGGACACAAGATGCAAATCGATGATGATATATAATGGTTTCGGATGGAGGTATCAACATAAATTAGAGAAGAACACGATCTAAACCAGCAATAAGACGTTGACCTAGGACACAAACTTAATACTGGCGAACTCGAAACTAAATTATGCAAAGGCTATGGCGTGGTCGGCTCTAGGATGGGAAACAATTATGGCCGTGGATTATGGGATGAAGATAAAACACAAACTAAGGGATAACTTCGAACCTGATGGTATACCTTAAGCTCTGAATACCACTTGATGGGGACGTGATTCCCGATCTTCCGTCAGTTCAAGATAACTATCGATTTAGTCGGAGAGCGACACACCGATCCGGCCGGATCACAAAGACCGAACCCCGCAACCTTAGCACCACGTCTCCTCTGGTTATCAACCGTGTCACAATCCGGTTGACCTCGCCAAGAAGGCTAATTCCTGCTGCGAATCGAAAAACACAAGCAAGAACAAGATAATATGCAACTCAAGAAAAGTGACAATTGCAGATATATGATTAAGATCACGAGTTGGGGTCTCACAAACCGATAACGGTGACTGTTCGATGACAGATTAATCTAAAGCAAAACCCAAACCCTAACGAGAGTGGCGGCTACTGAATATAAGGTCAAAGGGTCGTCGCTCCCCCTAGACACGCCCCCTAATGGGCTCAAACACGATACATGGCCCAACGGACCAAAAACGTGTGACGCAGCACCAAGACAGATTCTGGACGCTAACTTATTTCGATGATTCCCATTGACTCCAATGGAATTTGGACCTCAAACCAAAGCCATTAGTTATCTTATGAAATTATCTTTCCATCCATATGTGGATCATCAAAAATGGAGTTCGGATGTGTCCTGGGCGTCCGATTTATCGCTTCGCTGGTCCTGAAGGCCGAGACCGACGCGAACTCGAGTTGGACTGGGCCTCCGGCTTGGCTTGAACACCCTTGCTGGCCCCCTAAGGTGGTGGCCAAGGAGGAGGACGTCCAAGGGCTTCCTTGGTGTGTTTTCCATCTTCTTGGAACGTGCTTTAACTTGGGCCAGGGTCCCAAGTATAAATATCCAGCCCATGACAATGATGTAGCTCCCCGACAAAGAACAAAGGACAGAATGTCTTGATGATTTGAAGGCCTTGCCAGCGTGATATTGAGATGGGACCTGATTTATTTGAAAGCTTATCAAATAAGCTTTCCATCAACTACTCATTGATCTCAATCGCACCCCGGATGGTTGAGTTACGGCCTTCCCAACGAGGTACTATCGGGTCACTAATAAATCTTGATTGCCCTGTACTTTGAGAAATATTTGTACCTACAAGCAAATAGGAACATGTACGTGTGGAACCAAGAGAGTTACACCAAAAATTACTAAACAAGCTCACCTTATAATCAATGGTTGTATCTGAATGTGTCATGTCCTCATCACTTGGTCCTTTGAAGAATCTAGAAACCAGACAGAAGGCACAAACTACTCAGCCCTTGGGAAGGGCACTTCATAGTGGCAAGAGTAACAGGACCTGGATCTTACGAGCTGATGACCGAAGATGGATCACCAATAAAAAACTCCTGGCACATCTCCCAATTACGACGATTCTTCGCATAAGATAAAAAGCACTAAAACATGTACTATTTCTTTCAATAAAGTACATTCTTCAAAGAAAGATTACAGTATCCTAGCGTCTTTTCAGACCTAGATGAGAGCCAACAGAGAGCTCGACCTATCCCGACTTCTAGGTTACAGAACTCGGATGAGGGCCCACGGTCTAAAATATCCTAGCGTATTTTCAGACCTAGATGAGAGCCAACAAGAAAGCTCGACCTATCCCGACTTCTAGATTACGTAACCGGATGAGGGCCTACGGCCCCGAAATATCCTAGCGCTTTTTTCGGACCTAGATGAGAGCTAACAGAGAGCTCGACCTATCCCGACTTTTAGATTACAGAACTCGGATGAGGGCCTACGGTCCGAAATATCCTAGTGTCTTTTCAGATCTAGATGAGAGCCAACAGAGAAGCGCGACCTATCCCGACTTTTAGATTACAGAACTCGGATGAGGGCCTACGGTTCGAAATATCCTAGCGTCTTTTCAGACCTAGATGAGAGCCAACAGAGAGCTCGACCTATCCCGACTTCTAGATTACAGAACTCGATGAGGACCTACGGTCCAAAATTTCCTAGCGTCTTTTCAGACCTAGATGAGAGCCAACAAAGAGCTTGACCTATCCCGGCTTCTATATTACAGAACTCGGATGAGGACCCATGATCCGAAATATCCTAGCATCTTCTCAGATCTAGATGAAAGAAAAGAAACAGCTCAATCTACCCCGACTTCTAAGATGATAGAACTCGAATGAGAATCCACAAATCCAAAGCTATCAGACACCTATTCAGATAAGCACAAGGCATTCAACTCACACAAAGGGGTCACGATCAAGAATAAATCAAGGACAAAGCAGAAAAATTTTTATACAAAAAAGCCTCAGAAAAGCGCCAAGCATCCTTACAATAAAAAGTTTACTGTTGGTCACCACTACTACCAACAGGCACAGAGTCTATCTCCACAAGTTCTACAAATTGCCTAGCTAAATTCAAGACGGCGGCCTTGGACTGTAAGAGAGCCTGCTCAGCTTTAGGAGTATCCGCACCATCCAAGATCCTATCAAGAGGCAAATCCGGGTCAATCAACCGAATGCGCCCCAAGACACCTTGGACACCGACTAAGATAGCATCCTTCGCAAAGCCAACAACTCGGCTAGTTAGCCGAGAAAGAAACTGAACGCAAGTCAGGCCAGCATCATCAGGCTTCCTCAACATGTCGGCAAGCTTCCGGACAGAGCTCCAAAGAGCCAACCACTTCTCTTCTGAAGCCTTCAGATGAGCCGACAAGTCCTCCACCGATGCCTTAGCCTGCAAAAGATCCCGATCAGCACCTCGCCTAATCAACTGAGCTCTGGCAAGGGTTTCTTCAGCATTTCCTTTACCTTCTCCGAGTCATTGCGGAAAGTCTTCATCTCAAGCTTCAGAGCTTCAGTCTCTTCAGAATACTTCTTCTTCAAAGCTACAAAAACAAGCAAAAAGAAGTCAGCAAGGAATTAATATCAAATAGACAAGTATAGAAAGAGGCATAAAAGTACCTTGGAAGTCTCTGTCAAGAATCTTCAGTTTTCTCGAAGTATCCTTCTTATATTCAACGACAGACGACTTCTGCCGCTCCACCTCAGCAATCTGGGCCCGCAAAGTAGTCTTAGATGACTGGCGCCCCTGGCGCTCTGCACTAAGCTCAGACTTTAAAGAAGCCAGCTCTTCCAACAACTTCTTTTGCGACTCAGTTGAGCCAAAGAAGAGGTTAGAATCACTGATGTAATCCTACAATAAAATAAAGTCAGAAAAAGAAAAGTCCAAAACAATAGAAAAATCACAAACAAGAAGACCCATCTGGAATCGCTGAGCAAAAGATTGAACTGAAGCCCGAACATAGTTCCATTCAGACTCAAGTCCTCGCAAGCGAGAACTCGGATCAAACTCCGCCTCCAATTCCTGCACTAACTTCATATCGCGAATTATATCCCAGGGAGCAAAAGGAGGAGATGAAGGGAAAGAACATCCAACCCGAGGACGAGAAGAAGTCAAGGGTTGAGCAATAGGCAATTGCTCTTCCCCCGAAGCAGCAGCCACCACAACTTCCGCAACTGGCAACGAAGAAGTCGCAGCCGTAGAAGGTGCGGCCACCACCAAAGCCGACTCCACGGCCGGATGAGGATCAGGCACAGAAGACACCTGACCCGCAACATCCACACTCACGGTCTTCTCCGAATCAGAAGCCAAAGTTAAGAGCACCACAGCAAAAGACCTACAAAGACAAAAAACTAAGGCAAAAGACACAAAAGAGAGAAAAGAACTCAGAGAAACAAACCCGTACTGAGGAGCACGACGGAGAGCAAGAAGAGGCCGAGAAGGTGGAGGCGGCATAACCTCATTCAAGCCCGCCAACAACTCGGCAGAAGAAGGAGTGGGACCTGGCAAGGCCACCAAGTTCGAGAAAGAAGTAGAAGTTCCCCGGGGGCTGTAGAAAACAGAACCAAAAATCAAGCAACAGAAGAAAAATCTACGCCAGGATCATAAAAGTTAAAAAAGTAACACTCACCAACGAAGAAGGGGGAATCATCAACATCTTCAGTCTCATACTCATACAAGAGGACGGTATCACCATCTACCAAGAAAGAAGAATCAAGACCATATAGCAAATAAAAGAAACAAGGCAAAACAAAGCAACTTCTCACCTATCAGAATGTTACCTGAAGGCTGAGGAGAAGTACTCGCCCGCTTCTGCTGCGCAGAAGAAGAAGAATCGCCAGCCGCAGACCTCTTCCCAGCAGAGCGAGTAGCTCGAGGGAGGGCCACCGGCTGGTAAGGAGCATACTGGAGAACAGGGTCTTTTTCAGAACCCCCCGGCAAAACAACCTGGCCATCAATAACACGATGACTTACAGTTGAAGGAGCTGGAAGAGGAGCAATCTCTCCATCAACAAAGAGGGATTCGTCAGCATCAAATCCCCTGCCGAAAGGCTACAGAGATACAAAAACAAGTCAAAACAATTCAAAAGTACTCGGAAGCATAAAAGGAAGAAAGGCAGTCAACTTACAGCAGGAGGAGGATTGGTAGCAGAGTACTTAAAACCAATCAGCGGAACCACCGAGGCGCCCTTCAAAATCTTCTTAAGGCGCAGAAGCACCTCCTCATCAGACAACTCAGTAGTGGCCACCATCCGAGATGGATCTTCGGTGCCAGAGTACTCGAAGCCAAGATGCTCTCGAGCCTTCAAGGGCTGTACTCGGTGACGAAGATAACTAGCCACTATGGCAAAGCCCGACAAGCCGTTCTGCTTCAGATAGCTAATCCTATTGAAGAGTGGCTGAAGCAGGGACAACTCGGTAGCAGTAAGTTGTTCTTTCTCCCACCGATCATTAGGAACAGGCGGGACCCCAGAGTAGGTTTCAAGAGCCGGTGCAGCGTCATCTCCGCTATGGTTCCCGGCATAAAACCACTCGGAACGCTAGTCCTTCACAGTCTCGACAAGATCATACTAAAAAAAGTGGCTCGACTTATGCCCCTGCCGAAATTGGATCTCACATCCACCAAGGGTGTGGAGGGAATCCGAGCGGGGCTGCGGCTTAAGGCGAAAAAGAAATCGAAATAGATTCAGAGAAGGAGGGATGCCAAGGAAAGTTTCACAGAAGTGGATAAAAACAGAAAGATGAAGGATCCCATTCAGAGTGAGATCATGAATAGAAATACAGAAATAATGGAGAAATCTATGAAGAAAAGGCCAACGGATATATGGCGCAATAACAGGAAAGGCCCGGTAAACTCCCCAAACTACGGGATAACGGTCCTAATCCCGTTACTCACCAACGGTAAAATCCAACTCCGTTAACAATGAAAAGACGACAAAAGGCCATGAAGCCGGAATCATAAAACAAATCAGCGCGAAGGCAGACAATCAGCTTTTCAACCAAAACAAGTCGGCACGAAGGCAGACAATCAACATTCTAAGTTCAAACAACTCGGATTCAGATAGAAACTCATATTTCTTCAACAAAACTTACAAGATACAAGGATACAAGTCTTACAAGACCCATCGAATTCATAAAGAAAACTCAAGCAACAGCTACAAGGAACCCAGTAGAATTCTACCATAGAAAACATCTACGCAGAACCTCCAGACAACCAAGGTGATAGCTGTTGCCGAGCAGATCCAAAGCAACCTAGATACACCAACACAGTGCATCCAAGATCGCCAAAAGTAGCACTGACGCATCAAGCATCACATCAGGTCTCTCCAGCCACAAGTCGGATCGGACCCCATGTGAACAAGGGGGCTCCAGCTCTGCGTGGGGCGGCTACCGCGCACCGGACAACTAGAAGACCGTGCGGCTCGGCGACCCTCGCACCTGAGCATATGTCCGGCGAGTGGAAAAGAAGAACCGAGGCGTAAAATAGCCCCAAAGACAAGACACATCTCAAGACTTCTTCTACCTACCAGAACGAGCCTCCAACCACAATGCTACTTCGGGACTAGTCTGCCTCTAATCCCTATCTCAAGAATTCTTCTATCCACTAAAAAGACCATACTGGAAGAAAAAGAAAGAAGCCCGGGGATGATCCACCTCACAAACAATCATCTTCACAAGAACAGAAAGAAGAATACTTCAAGGCACTAGAAACAAACAAGAGATAGCGCCTATTTATAGGACAAGATCGGCGTACAAAGACTAGGTTCACCCAAACAGAGAAACACTGACAAGACTTAAAGAAGACAGTAAAGAGCGCAGTAAAGAGGCATATCCTGAGAATATCCTCTCGTACAGCCTTTACTACGCCAGCTGACAACGTCCAACCATAAAAGAGCAGACATAAAAGCTAGTCAAGGACAAATCAGCAAAAAAGATAGTCACGAGTCTCTGTCCGATTCTCCCTAAAAAGAACTCGGAAAAAGCTCAGGGGCTACAGCTTCAATCTACTTTCTCTCCAAGACCCTCCAGCTTTTTGTTCCAAATAGCAAGAGGCTCGGGGGCTACACTCATTGAGTGCACCTTTCGAAAGCACAAAGACCCTCACTTTTTTATTCCAAATAGCAAGAGGCTCGGGGGCTACACTCAATGAGTGCACCTTCGGTGCACAACAGAAAAAGACAATCAAGGAAGACCCAAAAAGATCAAAAAGCCTTCATCCGACTTCTTTTATAAAAATAATTCAGGCAAAGGCTCGGGGGCTATAGAGTATACACCCTCAACTTTTTTCCACTTTCCTTAAGAACCTCCGGCTATTTGTAAACAAATAGCGAGAGGCTCGGGGCTACACTCAATGAGTGCACCTACGGTGCACATAAAAAGAAGGGAAGCCCCGTCGCAGCTATTGGTGACTAAACACCGACAAAAAATTCACTATTTATGTCTTCGGTTCCTATAGATATTTGATAGTTTTTTTTCCATCGCAACGCACGGGTATTTTTGCTATTTTTTTTTTCCATCGCAACGCACGGGTGTTTTTGCTAGTAAATAAATAAAGAAGTAAATCTAGATCATCCCAACCTTCGTACAACTATTTTTTTAATTCCATAGAAGAGTAGTACCACTAATATAATCGATACAGGAGCGAAAAAATAAGCACGTTCTAGAGCACGCACCTGGCTGGTCTGATTCTGATACTCTGATTCCCATCAGCCAGCAGGTTTATGGTCGCGTTGTAGGTAGGATCTGTTTGGTAGATGGAGTGGAAAAGGAAAACGCACTCGCGTGTCGTACGGGATGTAGGTGGCACGGCGGCAGCTTGATGATCCTCGATCTGGCCGTGACGCCTGACGGTGTGCGCGCCGCGCGGTCAAGGGTGAGCTCAACGACGCGTACCCATCACTCGTGCAACCGCAAGGAAACCCATTCAACATTCCATCAGTAAAAAAACACGAGGCCGTCGTCGTCACTCGTTAGGGGAGTTGTGCTCGTCTCTTCTCCGACGCCATGGCGATGTCAGCCGTGCGTGCCCTGCCCTGCGGGATCATCAGGCGATTGAGACACTACTGATCCGTGCAGGGTAGGGGCGATGAACAAATGCGATTGGAAGCAAGCCACGACAAAAGAAATAATATTTTATAATTTTTTTTAATAAGACAAGTGGTTAAACTTATTGTCAAAAAAGTCAAACGTCTTATAAATTGGGATGGAGGAAGCATTACAAACTGCCAAGGTAATTGCTCATTTCCTTGGATGTTATAGTTGAAACCACCAAGGTATTTTGTATTTTCTTAAGTGCTATTCGAAATCGCTAGGATAATTCATATTCTCTTGGGTGTAATTTGAAACCCTCAAGGAATTCTCGGAGCCTTAAAATTCATTTCTTTTGAATTTTCTAAATGACTTCGGATGGAGCTATGACCTACCAAAGTTATAGTATTCGATGAGATATAAAACCTTTTAGTTGGAAGTTTTTACATTTCAAATTGTTTAGAATTTCAAACATTCATTACAAGTTCAACTAAGTGAATAAAACAAAATAACAAATTGCTTTCATGTGTAGTTGTAACACACACTGCGGGGAAAGTGGTTAGGCTTGGTGGGGACGAATGAGAGGAGGAGAAGGAGGAGGAGGTGGCGGCGCTCGCCCACAAGGGCAGCGGCGGCGGCGGCGGCTTGGGTGAGGAAGAGAGAGAGAGAGAGAGAGAGAGAGCGCGAGCGCGGGAGAACAGGAATAAAAGAACTTTCACCCAATTACTTCTTAATTGATCCGATTACAATCTCCTAATATTTATAGTTTTAAGTGGACTCTAACGGAAAATTTCTTATTGAACATGAACTTCCCCTTTTTTTACTCTTAATTTCTTAAAGTAATATTAAAAATAAAGTTAACTTGCAGCGGAGACGATGGCGGCGGCGGCTGGGCAGCCGGCCGCACGCCCCTAGGGCGCCCCACACCACCCCTCTCTAGGGTGGGCCGTGGGGCCCACTAGCTTTTCGACTACATCCTCCTCATAGGCTTCTTTTTGGCGCATCAATCACATAATTTGTTACCGTCTTTTATTAGGCATTATGACAGTAGTGCTATTTGCTTTTCATCTAAAGTAAGTATATGTCATCGGTTTGAATCTTAGAAGGCATAGGTTTTGGTGATTTATGTTTTTTTTTGCTGTTGCTCTATATTGGAGTATTTCTTTGAAGGTCGCTAACCCTTAAGAAAATTAATTTACCTGACAGTTATAATATTTGCTTGTCTCTTTGGCAAATTAAGTATGGTCCTAGTTTTCTTAGCAGTTAGCCTCCAAGGAAATCATCCTTGTGACAAAACTACCAAGAAAACTAATTTTCTTTGTCTTTTATCCTTGACGGAATTTTTGCTTGACGGTCTGTGAACAAGGATCATTTTCTTGCCAATTTATGCTCTTTTTTTGGGTGATTTTGGTACCCAAGGTAATTCAGGATTATGGTAGGGTTCTGATGCACCACACATATATATGTTCGATTCTCCCTAGTAGGAATAATGCATCTTCAACGTTCTCATATTCATGCTACGTCGTGTGGCAATTTGTTGCCATGCATATATTTGAGCTCCTGTGCTCAATTGAACGGTAGTAATTAAATATCGGAGAGAACACACGTAGTACTAGAACAATCGACCAATGCAGCGTACTTTAAACCTTCCAGACTTGAACGTTACTACTTCATCGTCAGTGACCTACCTCGTCAGTCGTCACGGCATTTTATACGATTTTTCTGGTATACAAAATGTCACTCTTGAGTCTTGGCTCTTGGCGACTAGAGTGGTGGTTTAACAACCGTGCTAGCATCGTGTGACATTCTACTACATACCGGCGGAACAAGCAAGCAAGCAAGCTAGCTAGATCACATACAGTAGTAACACGCAGAGCGTCCAGTGGAAGCTAGCCCTCAACTTCAACATCAGAGTACTGTACTGTGTACTAGTGCTACGTCGTCCAACAACGTTAGTCAATAGAACTAGGCAGGCAGGAACCATGCAAAACCTACTGCTATGCCTGTTTAGGTATGATTTATGCACACTCAGCAGCTCCCAAGGAAAACCCAAGTCCAAGTAACAAGTGAAAGTAGTTGGTTCTTGAGTACCAAACACCGGCTCACTCATTTTTCCACCTCCAGGCTCCAAACACCCGTCCGATAGATCCAATTGGTTCCTGGAATCACATTTCACAACATAAATAGTACTGTATATGCATCCGATGTTCCTCGAGGAGCATGCAGGCCATTTGCCAGTGTCATTGTTGCTGTCTTGCTGAAGCCAGCAGCCTTAACAACATAAGGATTGCATATATGCATGCTGCTAGCTAGGTAGTGTGATCATAAAGGTGTGTGAGATTTCTTTCACACACTCAAGGCTAGCTGCCATGGTAGCATTGAAGCTGAGGTTGAGGCTGAGACTGAGGCATTTGTGTTGCGCAGTTTTGCTTTCATCGATGGCCATCTCTTGCTGCAGAGGTAATCTGTCTTCAGTTTTCAGCACCGTTTTTGTTTGTTGCCATATCAATCATGCATGCATGGCTAATTCAGTACTTCATTCTGCTTACTATTGTTGTATGCAGAGCTCCTCTTCTTTTTGCCAAAAAAGGGTTTATATATGCAATACTTAAATTTAGTCTGTCAGAATTTAAAGCCTTGCCAAACAGAAGCCAGCAACAGCTCTTGTGTCTTTTAACAGATGCTAAGCCTTCCAAAATATAGGCATCCAGATCAAGAAATGACACTTGACAATCATAATATACTGAACACTTTTGTTGTTTCTATGCACAATGCAGGACAAGGAGGAGGAGGAGGTGGTGGTGCTGGTGCTGGCGCTGGTGGTGCAGGAGGAGGAGCTGCTGGTGGTGCAGGGGGCGCGGCAGGTGGTGCTGTGGTGCCAGGGACACAGGATGCCGTCCAGATTCTGGCACAGGCTGCTCTATGCTTTGACAATAGACAGGTAACGATTCTTTGCCCCGCATTCTTAAGCTCAATTCATCACATCAACTGCTCTACGCATAAACAAGGTTCCTTCTGACCAAACCATCCCAATGACTGACAGCAGATCAGCATCAATAATGCTTGGCACTAATATAATGTTTGCACAGGATAGCTAATCTCTCAGCTTAGGCCATGCATTTTAATTCATTCTTACAATATCCCTTCTATAAGAGCATCTCCAATAGTTTCTAAAAAAAAAACTTAGTAAATTAATGAGTTTTTCAAGTGGCTAAAAAATTTGGGAGCATATTCGTTGACTTCCTCCAACAGATTTTGAAATCTCATGTCTAAAAAGATAGAAGGTAATTTTACATTAGGAATCCTAAGCTATTTTTAAATCACACCCATGCATACCACCACTTTTATACTTTCTTTCTCTCTTATACATTTATATCAGGAACTCTGTTATACTTCTTTTTCTTCCCTACGCCCTTGCAACTTCAGATTGGCGTGATGCGTATATATCCATGCCTAGGGTACTCTTGGAGATGCTCCAAGTGTTTAGTATTGTTTGCTTCTTTCCCAGTTCATCGTGGAGACTGTTTTGGGTAAGATCCTTCAAGTTTAGTAATGTTTGCTCCATTCCCGGTTCATCTTGGAGCATATATGCATCAACCCCTATACCACTACTGCTAATAAATAAATAACCAAAAGTACCTAATTCATCATATATCAATAAACAAATTTATTTTGTGACCAAAATAAGATAGTTACAGTAAGGATAAATTAACTTTCGCAAGATTATATAATGCAAAGAACGATCTATAATTTCGCCCCTTCCGGATAACCTTTCTTTGCATTTTTGCATATTGTATGTATTTGATTGTAGATAAATATACAATTTCAAAAGAAAATTGCGAATGGACACTCTATTGAAGAAAGAAAAACGTCATGTGACAGGTGATAAACGGGTGCCTCCAAGCAATGGGCATCAATGTGAATGGCAACGGGGCTAGCAACAGCAATGGCGGCGGCGGTGGCAGTAGCAGCGGCAGCGGCGGAGGTGGCAGCGACAGCGGTGGCAGTAGCAACGGCAGTGGCGGCAGCAGCAGTAGCGGCAACGGCAGCGGTGGCAGTAGCAACGGCAGTGGCGGCGGCAGCAGTAGCGGCAACGGCAGTCGCGGTGGCAGCAACGGCAGCGGCAATGGCAGCGGCGGCAGTAGCAACAGCAATAGTGGGTCAACGGCGAGCATGTGCCAAGGGCCGTGCTTCGGGCAGATGATGTTAATGATGACCTGCACGAACGGCATCCTAAGCAACATCCAGGGCTACAGCCCTGGCCTCATGCAGGGCGTCCAGGCCGTCTTCCAGATGGCCTGCGGCAATGTTGGCAACAACCAGCAGGGTGGTGGTGGTGGAGGTGCTACCAGTGCCGCTGGTGGTGGAGGTGCCGGTGGAGCTGGTAGTGGAGGTGCCGCCACCGGCGGCGGTGGTGGAGCTGGTGGAGGAGGTGCCGGCGGTGCCGCTAGTGGCGGAGGTGCTGGTGGTGCCGGTGGTGGCGCTGGCAACGCCGTTGGGGCTACCGGGGCAGCAATACGGCCAGCAGTTCCATTACTGCTGCTGGTTCTACGAATCCTAATGGAGGTATGAACATGATCACCATTTTTCAAGCAAAACCTCCTTGATAATAATAATTTATATATCTAGTAGATAATCTGTTTAGCAAGGAAGCATTTTTTTGCGAGACAGCAAGGAAGCATTATGCTAGCAATTTCAGACTAAAAAGCAGTAACAATATCTAGAGAAATATAGTTAGTCAAACACGAAACATAACAAATTAAACTAATGGGCATTTAGCAATCTACCTTGAGAAATAATAAATAGCTAACTGTAGCAGGCTATAGGTAATTTGTATATTGAAAAAAAAAAGCTAAGCTTTTCTGATACAGCTATGACCAAAGATAGTGACGACTATAATTAGAGATTTAAAACCTTAAAGTTAATATGCCATTTTGATGTGTGTTATTACATATATACAAGTTACATCTGGCATCTATAATGTTAACCTGCAGGCTCACACGTGGCGGTAAACAATCTTGATGAGCTAACCAGCAGCGCAGATGGGCCCATGGCTAGGCTCACCAGATTTCCCTCGATGCTGAGGACTTGGATGTGTATTTGGCTACTGCGGCTGCTATGGCTTTGATGAAACTGATTAGAGATAAGAACGTTGCAAACATTGAAGCAGTTATTCGTTATTTTCTCTGCGTAGCAAAGTAGTGATTTTATTTTTACCATAGTGAAGATTTTACTTGAAGCATGTCACTTTAAAATTAAATATAGACAATGTTTGTTTCAATCTTTATTAATTAATTAAATACTCTGAAATGCCAAACAGAGGAATTGGACATGTACAACTCTTGCCCTGTCCAAACCGGTTCCCTAACCAGCCAGATCGTTTTTCCTGTCTATTTTAAACTAATTTATTCTCAAATAAATTTTGGATCTATTTTTGACTTGACAAACTTGGATATTGCATCCTGAACTTGTTTTCTACTAAAATAATACCAACTCTCTTTTGTATAAACAAGAGGATGATTAAGGAATCCAACTTCCAATCGTCAAAAATACATCACTACCCTTTTGCCATAACTCTCCCTACCTTATTGTTCGTCATATCTCTCGACGAGATTTGATGGCATTCTAGGTGGCCTTGCTAACCTAGGACAACCTCTACATGCTCCTCCCCAGCGGGTCTCCCAGGAAGACGTTCGGAGTCCACTAGACAAACAACATGCTTCAATTCGGCCTAGCCACTTGTCGATCAATTTCTTCGATGCTTTGCATTGTTGCTACAACCAAGGTCATGTGCGACCTCGGATGTGCTAGCCTTGTTGGCATGTAACCCAAATCGGTGTCAACAACAAACGAATGATTCGGGGATATCCTGTGTGTGGTCATTCTTGCAAAAGCACGCTTGACGAACATGTGAGATAGTGAGTGTTGACTGTCCTTAACTATCACTTTTGACCATCAACCTTCCATCCAAAGGGGAATAAACAACAACATAAGTAGTGATCCATGTTTATAATTGATCTAGTTTCACTTGTACTTGGAGATCTATTCTCATGCACGAAAACTATAGAAAAATACCAAATATCAAACACTTAAAGCAATTGGAGCAAAGTAGGGAGGCTTGGGCTCACTTGGTGGGGTCAGCTAACCCCACATGGCGTTGGCCGATGCGGCCCCACCTTGTGCCACCTCACCAATCCTCCCCAAGGCCAAGAAACACAGTCCCAAGCTACCTTCACCATTGATCCCAAGTCGATGCAAGATCAAAGGCTGAAAAGGAGCATCACATAGATTGTTGCACCCACCATGGATATGTCAGTGCTCAAATGGATGTAGAACTTCATGCACACACTGTCTTACACCCCTAGAGGCTCCACACCAAAGAAGGAGGGCCCACTCATCAGTGGGGGGGGTCAGCCGACCAACCCCTAGGTCTGCCGATATCCCAATTCAGCCAAATCGACTCAACTTTTGACACGCGCAAGAGTGTGCAGTTTGGAGCACTGTGGTGTGCTGATTCATGGAGGTTGCATTGGCGGTTGATCCAAGAGTTAGGAGGGCATGTCACATGGATTGATGACATGGCAAAGGAGTAGCCCTCACTTGTAACACACACCACAAGAGAAACTCTCTTAACTCTCAAGATGTAGTCTTAGGGTGAGGCTTAGTGTGAGTTAGAGTGGAGAGGAGTCCTCCTTAGAGTCCGGAGCGGTCTTTAGGAGTTTGTTATAGCCTTGTATCTCTATTGTAGTACTTTTTATTACTTCAATATATTACTTTCTATGCAAGTACTAGTTCAAGTCTTAATATTTTGAGTGCTAGCTTATACCCTAGCGATATATTCTCTAGTTAATTGAATGCATTCTTTGGTCATTCCTTAGTTAGTTAGCTAAGTATGGTTAGTGTAGTAGTTTTACACTTTTACATGGGATCTCCGCTCGTATCGAGTGCTTTAATTATCGTACGTGACTAGGGTTGAACCCTCCAATTAACCTCCTAGCTTAGCCCGACTTATCATAGAGTTCTCCCGTGTGTGTCATGTATCTATCAATCATATCTTTTACCACTTACCCCCACATTGGTCTAGTAGGTACTAGTTAGTAGATACATGATGTTCAACTATCAAGATCTCTAACCATAGCTTCCCTATGGATAAATATGATACTCTAGAATAATACTCCTACGTGAAATGCTACAATGATATTCTGTGCACTTGCGGAATATTCTACATGAGCATAAGAAATATCAAAAGTGAGCTCATCATCTCATGAGACGACGACTTAGACTCATGCTCCCATGCCAAATCAACGTCCCAACGCCTGTTTTATGTATTCTAACAATGTAGTGCATGATAGCTTGCTTGTGGCATCAAACCATTTTGGTAGAAGAGATGCACAAGATAGGGGGAGACCCTTGATGTCTTGGTCACCTCCCTTATGCACTACAATACTAGAGGTTGAGAGTTGGGTCGATGATATATTGTAATGTTCATTAGACCCAAGCAAAGACCTTTGTAGAGACAAGATCCGAAGTTGGCATTGATGATTGAAATAGATACTCCGCCTAACCATGAACAATGAGCCCCCGATAAAAAATCTAAGGTAACCCTAAAACTTTGAACATCTCACATATGACACACCGAGAAAACAAGCACGCAAGCAAGCAAATGGACCACCTAGACCGACATACGCTAGACATGCAAGGTTGGGAAAGGACGTGTGGTAGCCATAGTAGGATCCACACACACAATAGTCGTGACCAGACACTATTATCTTTTCATTTATTTTTTATTTTCAATATGTCTTTAGTGATACTTGGTGAAAGAAGAGGCCTTGCAATTTTTACCGGGTTGTTCTTGTGTGGTTTGAACTGGGGATCCATGAGTTCATCATATTATATCTAATGATAAATATATTAATCATGTTTTTTGTATGTGTTCTGAATCATTTTGAACTGTTTTGTTTCCTTTTTGTAAATGCATATATAACATTGCTATAGATTGAAAATTAGACCTACATAATGTAATCTTAGTAAATTTTATTTGATTTATAATAGTGCTATAGTCTTTTTTTCGTTAGTTAATAGTGCTATAGTATATTAATATATCTGTATTATATTCATGATTCTAAAGAATTATTGTAATTCCATTTACCTATTTATACATGATCCCTTTGCCAAGAATCTTAATCCTACTTAATCATGGTTAATGCATGCATTAGACAATTTACATACAGTTAAATATATAGATAACTTATTATACAAGTTGTCTGTTCTGTGCGTAAGTTCCTAAACCTTGTAGATAATACCCTGTTTGTGCGTTATACATGAATCCTTGTCCGCCTTATTAGGCCCATGAGTTCACATATGAATGATTGTGTTCGTGGCCTTAATAACACGTTAGAAACATGCACACCACAATAGCGTACGCACTCATGACACATGTAAATAGTGCTGGAGCTTGACAAAACGAACAGACGCAATCTATGAAATTGGGCAATAAACACCTATGGAAAATACCCAAATTATATACTGTTCATACATAAGTCACATTTGGTGAGTGCGCCCCACACTAGCGTATGAGAGGATGGTTCTAACTCTATGCAAAGCTACTTGGTTAGTTTTACTAAAGTTATTAAACAACAAACGGATTTTTTTCTCTAGCATTGTTCGAAGGATGGCTAAGGGTGGTTCTAATGTCAGTGAAAAGTCCTAAATGGCTAGAGGGGGGTGAATAGCCTAATTAAAAATCTATAAAAATACTAGAGCAAAGTGTTAGTATAACAAATGGCGTAAATGCGATTTGCTCTAGCTCTACTTGTTAGGCAAGCCACCTACTGACAATTCTAGTGAGCTTATGATCTCTACTTACCACACAAAAGCTAAGTTGCTAGTCTACGTCTAGGTGATCAAGCTAGAGAGCTAGTCTACACTAATGCTACAACTAGAACAAGAATGAACCAATACAATACAAGAGATAGGGTGATTATTACCAATGCTGGGCAAGAGATGAATATGTCAATTACAATATAAACACCAAGAATACCAAGAATACCAAGGGAGACAATATGACACAATGATTTTTCTCCCGAGGTTCACGGCTTGCCTAAGACGCTACTCCCCCGTTGTGTTGACCACCACTCAGTGTTGCGCACGCTAATAGGCCTCCAATGCCTAACCCTCCACGGGTGCCGCTAGCAACTACCCACAAGTGAGGTAACTCAATGACACGAGCAATTTACTAGAGTCACCTTTTGCGAATCTCCCGCGGGGAATAGGCGCAAGAACCCCTCACAAATCACCGGGAGCCGGCCACGAACAATCACCAACACGTGCCGGACCTCCACCGCAGCTCTAAGCCGTCTAGGTGGCGGCAACCACCAAGAGTAATAGGCAATCCAGCTGCTCAACGATCTCTAGTGCCACTAGATGCTCAAACTCTAAGCAAATGCACTAAGATCACTCCCAATCTCACAATGGATGCACAATCAAGCAAGAGAATGAGTGGGAGAGGTTTTCTTTAGCTCACAAGGATGTATCACTAATGTAAAATGTCCAAGAGAGTGAGCTAGAGCTGGCCAACCAGCTTATATAGAGAGGCAAGCCCTCATCCAACCGTTACACTGCGCTAGCCTTGACCGGACGCTCAAGACGGGGTGACCGGACACGTCCAGTCCAGCGTCCGGTCGCACATAAACGCCCACATGTACTAGCCGTTTGAATTCTAACGTTCGCGCCCAACGGTTAGTCTCACTCGCGCGCTGTCAGACACGCACCGGACGCGTCCTGTGTAAACACCGGACGCGCCAACAGTGGCGTCCGGTCGCTACCCAGAGAGCATCCAGAGCGTGCAAAACTCGACCGGACGGGTCCGCTGCACCTTGACTGGACGCACCTCGCGTCCGGTCCACTTGCTCAGCTCGGCCACGCCAGCAACTTGGCACCGGAGCGTCCGGTCGCCAGCGTCTGGTCGTCCTTGAAAATGCACCGGACGACACGGCATGACCGGACGCGTCCGGTCCTAATCGAGACAGCGTCCGGTCACCTCCAGATGACCTCTTTTCTTTCGAAAACTTTCGAGTCCCGCCTCGCAAACTCGGCGGGAGGGTTTTACACCCAAACACCATCAACCCTTGCTCTCATGTGCCAACACAAAAGTGTCTCTCCACTTGTGCACGTGTGTTAGCATTTTTAAATGAATTTTGCAAGAGTTTGTTAGCTCACTAGGTCCTAATGCATATGCATGGAATAAGAACACCTAGTGGCACTTGATAACCGCTTTTGCATTAAGATCACCCCTCTTAATAGTACGGCTATCTATCCTAAATACACTCACACCCTCTATGGTGTCTTGAGTGCCAAAATAAAATGGCCCTATCAATTATACCTTTGTCTTGAGCCTATTTTGTTTTTCTCTTTCTTCTTTTCCAAGTTGGAGCACTTGATCATCATCTTTTGGTATTCATCACCAACACCATGATCATCTCCATGTCTCTGTTGACATTTCTAACGTCGCTACTAGAAATAGAGGTAAATCCCTATCCCCAACAACGGCACCAAAAAATGCTTGTTGGTATTTCTTATGCACAATTAAAATATAAAGGATTCCGCAAGCGTTTACGTAAAACCATTGTAGCATTTTACCGGGAGTATTCCAGGTATCGTTATTTATATTTTATCACTGGGAAACAATGGATAGAGACATTGATAGTTCACTATCATGTATCTACTAACTAATACACTAACTAGACGAAAGTAGGGGTAAATGATAAATGATAGGAATTATGCATATATGACACACACGAGAGAATTATATGATAAAAGAGTAAATAGCTAAAGTGAGAGAACAACGGGAGAGTTCAAGGTTCCTAAATACTTCTCTATTACTTGGGTTCTATAATAACTGATTTATGGAAGATAAAGCAATCACACAATAACACTTCGGGACATTAGAACACTAGTCACGGAAAGGGGTGAGAAAGGGACTAGGAAGCTCCGACTACGGTCCTACAAACACCAACCCTAACATAGTGGAATACGTCACCGCCGTGGCTGTCACCACCACCTGGGGCTACCACAACTATATGTTGGACTGGGTGCAATCTCAGGTAATATATAGCCTAGACTCCATGTCTACACTAACAATTACTACCCTAGTCACAATTAATAACTAGAGCACCCGATATGGGCGGAGATCCTATGCTAAAGTATAACAACTATACTAACCAATTAAATGTAATGCATAAAAGTAAATAGAGAAGATAAAATATATTAAAGCATAAGTCTTACAAAGAATAAATACAAAGACATACCAAAACTCGATGACTCTTCCGAAGACTCCTCAGGAACCCGGGCGTAGGCCGCTTCTCCCTAACTCTCAACTAGAACTACATTGGAAAGTCTAGCCCTAATTCTCTAGAGATGAGAGGTCATCCATTCGAGGGACGCCTCTACATCTCCAATAATGTGGTGCCCTCGGGAGGGGGGGTCTACCTCTTTATTTATAGTCTAGAAAAGCCTCCACCTCTTCTAGACAAAGCGATGTGGGACTAATTGCCTTCGGCAATAGTGGAGATGCAAACCCTAAGGCGGTAAGAGGCCGTCCGTCGAAGCGGGCCACGAATGGGCTCCGGAGGGCGCCGACCGGCCCCGGGGTGGGGCCGGGCGGCCCCACCCTGTAGCAGGTGGGCCCCACCTTCGGTTGATCGCCTTCCCGTGTCTTCTAGAGTCTTCTAGTGTTGGTTTCGGTGTAGAATTGATATCTTTTGACTCTGAACTCCGAATATAGCAAATGATATGTCCGTTTCGATCGTCTCGACGAGCCCGTCGCAATGGTGTAGTCCAATTCATCATTTGAGATACTTTTATTCTGTGTAAAATTGGATATACCTGCAAAACGATCAAGAACAACACAACTCGTGGAACTCGTTAGAATCGAACCCTACAACTATGCTTTATGGTTGATATCATGTTATATTGAGCAATAGTTGATGGTATAAAATAGGCGTTAAGGACCGTCAACAAGTTCCCCCAAGCTTACCCTTTGCTAGTCCCTTAGCAAAGCCTAACTACTAAACTTGGATCAGGAGTTGCTACAATGCTTTCACTTCTCAAAAGTACACATGCTTTCAAACTGAAATTCTCCTTTAAATTAGACAAAACTGCTCTAACTTTTAAACTTACCCATATTACCATTAACTATGGAGCTTTTCAACTTTTGCGTGGGTCTTGAGTAATTGAAAGATAGAACAATCAAGTCAAGCACTATGTCCCAAATTCTTCACTAAACCAATATTCTGGAGTTTTTGCAAGTTTTCAAAATAAAACTCAGAGCTTAATTGTATGACACCCTCAAGTCTCTTAATATATGGTATTTATGTATCTCACTTGAGGCATTTATGTTGTTATGCCCTCCTACAACTAATGATTATAGTGGAGCTCGTAGGAGTGGCATTAAACAAGGATGAGCATACTTGTAATTCATATATTGTAAAGTCAAACAATGGATCCAAAGAGAATCAAGTCATACAATCAAACCAAGGTGTGCATGTGTATGAAATATGGTAGATAGGTGATTATATGGTGGCTAATCCTAATTCTACTTATGCTCTTAGAAAATAAATCTCTTTCTTAGATTTAGAACTTTCACAGGAAAACATGGGCTATCTCTAATCTTTTTTTTCTTCTCTCTTTTTTCTATATATTTTTTTAGGGAGGCGAGCATCTAAGTACCCATTGTTTTAATTGCCCGGACACTTATCCATTTTTTAACTCCCTCTTCTTTTTTTAATACTTTTTCTTTTTCATAGCCACATGCATCCTTTGAATATAAAAAAAAATTGGAGAGATAATAATAAGAACTTAGAGCATTAAACAGGGGTTGTCCTATAGGGTATATTTTTTAGTGTTTACTCCCAGTGTAGAAGAAAAATAATTTTAAGGTGGATCTGGATGAAAGTGAAAAATGATTGCGCTTACTCCCAAGGTAGGAGCAATACATATGTTGGTGGAGTGTGTGTGTGTGATCTTGATTTTAAAAGCATGACAAGACTCTCATAAGGTATACAACAAAGGTTGACTAAACTCGATTGCAAAAGCAAGCAAGCATGATTGAGCAAAGGTTTTTCTATTCTAAATGTATATCATATATGGCTTTGGTAGGAATTCAAACTTTGTCATACAATGGCTCATCATGTAAGATTTTCAGAGTTTTCAAAAGATAAATCTCCGAACTTAGTATCGTTAGGAATAAGATAAATAGTAGCTCGGTCTTTCTCATATCATATCCATCAATCACCTAGACTTAGCTTAAGCATATGTCTCCACAAGTTTTAGATTCAAAGTAAGTTCTTATATTAAAAACAAGTCATATCCAAAACTCGGGAGAATTTAAGGTTGAAAACTAGACACCGAAAAGGAATTACGATGAGCAACTATTCATCATCTCCAAGACAAAATTTTATTATTCTTTAGTTTTTATTTTGACTCTTAACAACTAGATAGAGCTGTAAACACACTCTATGATCACACCTTAATAAATATCTAGAGTATTTTTATTTGGTTTTGAGTGTTATTCATCTTTGTATTTCTTTTTAGACTAATGGACTCATAAGAGACTCTACGACGTGGACCTTCATGTGTCCATATATTTTTGGTATTTTATATTTTCTTATGATACTATTGTGAACCTTTATATGTTCACATATTTTTGGTATTCTATGACTATATAAATTAGACTCAATAATCGCCTAGGTATAGTTACCGATAACTAGGGAATGCTCCTCCCTCAAGCTAGATGTTTACAATACTTGGTGTTGATGATCTTGAGTGAGCTAACAAAGAAAGCGGTTCGGTGGGTGCCAGCGATAGACTCTCTCCTTGTCGTAATGTTGTTCCCTGCATAATTATACTCCAACAAGACAACCAAAACTCGAGGCTCGAATTTAATAGTAGGTTAGCGGTCAGCCAATAAGTAATTGATTATTATTTGAGTTGATTTAAATTGATAGATTCTAGCAGAATTCTCTTTTTAGGATTTTCTAGTTTAATTATGTAGAAATTATATATATATGTGCATGATAGATATAGTTGTATTTTTATGCCTCCACAGAGAAAATTTAGTCTTGTGGGGCTTAGGCTTTTCATAATGCGAGAAGTAAATACAGATGCTATTATCATTTTTATTATATATATATATATATATTTTTATGCCACCACAGTAAATATTTCTATAGGGTTACCTCAAGTTTATTCACGCGGGCCTTTTAATATTTTATGATGCAGAATAAATGAATATTCATCTATTTATTTTTCTTGATGCAAAGTGATAGTGCAGAAATATAAATATGCTAAAAAGAAAATAACCTATGCAATATAAGAAAGTAAATATGGATAACTACCGATGTTACCTCACGGCGAGGGTTCGATATTTTGGGTCCTTCGAACTGGACTCCTCCTTGCAAAGTGGTTCATTAATTGAGTACTTCAATTCTGCTTCTCTTATTATTTCTTTTTCTAGGGGATTAGTAGACAACAAATACCCGAAGAAATATACTATTTATTTAAAGTACGGATAATGTTTTCCAAGGAGTTAATGATTAACTTATAGCCCGTGTTTTAAACGATTCACCATTATTTTAAATTTTCCAAACAAGGTTAAGACAAGGATATAAATTCGAAGAATACCTCTAACCTTGATTTGATTCTATGAAGTCTCCTAATATGATTTAAATATTTTTATACGTAAGAGGATCGATAGTCTATATATACAACTGTTGACGGTCGTTAGCGTCAACTTTTACTAGCACTTTAAACCCGAAGGAGAACATGAAAACACATTAGTCTAGGGTTTTAACTGACAATTTCCATGAGTTTTGGTGATTTGTGAAATTTCCAGGGTATTTTCAGAAAAAGACAAAACGAGGGATTTAAGTGTAAATTTACCACGAAACTTAACCGCGACCCAACTACACCGCCAACGGGATCAAGAAGGTTCGAGAAGACACACCGGCGGCGGCGGGACCCACGGGGCGGAGCCAAGGTGGGGCCGGCCGGCCCCACCCTAGGGCCGGTCGGGCGCCCTAATTCCACCGATGGCCGCCGCCTTCCCGGAGTCTTCCTCCCACGGTTCCTTGGAAGCCAATCAAAGCATCCCTACGTCGATTTTAGGTCGGTTTGATCCGACGGTGCACACAAGATGGAGACGCGGATCGCTGACGTGGCGGTTCCTTGCCCCCTACTCCACCTCGGCCTATATAATGACGCCCCAAGGCCCCTCCTAGAGGCATTCTACACCCCGGTGCTTCATATTCTCTACATAATTAGGGTTAGGGTCCCTCTAGTTGATCTAGTTCTAGTTCATCTAGTTCTAGTTCATCTAGATGTAGCAATTAGGAGAGACTAGTTCTTCTAGATCTAGTCTTGTTTAGAGATTAGAGAGATTGAGTAGAGGAGTAGAGATTCGGAGGAGTTCCGGCATGGCGCTTCTTCGTGGTCTGTATTCTTCGGATTCAGCTCCCTCGCCCGAGCTGCGTTCTGAGGTACTTTTGTATTTACCATTCCGATTTAAGTAAGCAACTTGTTCTTGTTGTTCTTTGGTTCACATCTCATATTGAGTACTTTGATCTTGGTCATTACTTGGTTGAAGTAGTATTTCGTAGTGTAGGCATGGTGCCTAGGCTAGGTTTACTTGTGAATGTCCCCCGATCGGTTTGGATAGTGGTAGCTCGCGTAGGTGACTTTATAGCTACGTCGAATCCTCCGTAGTCCACTTCCCGTTGATAGGACCGATAGGCTTATAGGTGTCCGGTAGGAAGATTACTCTGTTTCTTCTCCTATTCAGGTCACTTGTCCGATAAGACGATATTATACAAAGTTTACCGAAGTCAGAACTAGAGTACATTAGCTATTTCTTTTTTTCTTGATATGATCTAGCCTAATTGTAGGGTTAAGTGTATAGACGTTGTCATCATCACAACTGTTCCTGTGGATACGATATTTAAAACCTCCGGGTAAAATGTGACCTTTGGTATGATATCTGTGCGCTTGCGGATAATCCTACTTAAAACTTATTTAATGGAGTGCGTTAAAAATACCAACAAGCATTTTTTGGCGCCGTTGTAGGGGAACGGTTTGCTGATTTTGACTTAGTCTAGCTTAATCTTGTATTATACTTTTATCTTTTCCTGTTGTATCCCATTCTCTTCATTATTTTTGTGTTCATCCTTATGGATGTCTTTAATTTTATTTCTATCTGTCTTTATGACATGCGCGAAAGCTTTGGGCCACCAAAATCTATAGAACCTATCATAACACCTGGCTATGAGCTACGCCCATGTCTAATTAATATGATTCGGGATAACTCATCACCCGAACTAGATACGGAAGTCTTGGTAGCTAAAACACCATCATTTTATTTCCCAAAATTTAGCTATCGATCCTAAACCTTTGAAATTCTACTTTGATGATTTAGACTTCCGGTTAGCTAAGATGCTCGTAAATTAATACACATCAAATCTTCTCAAAAGAGCATCTTAGGAAAAGTATAGTCAACTTCCTTTCCCTCCTGAAAGACATTGGAAAGAGTGCAAGATGGTATGTTGAATGATGCCATAGAAGGAGAGCCAAGCCACTTAGAAATAAATTCTATCTTCTCCCCTTCTATGTCCATATTAAATATCTTTGAACCCATCTCTAAACCCATCCTTGACCCCAATGAATCTTTTTGTGCTCTTTCTATTAAACTTCATAATAATCCTAGAAATCTATCAAGACATCCTAAGAATAGGAGTCATGATGATTATAGGAATCCCCAAGAAGAGCAACGACAATGGCAGAATGCGTAAAATATACTAGAAATACATATGCCATTATAAAAGAACGGATGGAAGAAGACAAAGTTTTAGCACTAGCATCTAAACTTGGTTTAAATTCAAATGGGGACCTTAAATTAATTCCTTTAATAAACATAACTTACCCAACTTTAGAGAAACCTTTAGATAAGACCAACCTTGGAGGTATCAATTCATGGGAAATCCTAGAAAATAAAACATCTAATAAATGTCATAGGCCTAAAATAATAGAGACAAACTTATTGCCTATAGACAACCATGAAGAGACACCCTTGGAGTTTGAAAAGGGAGATTATATCGATGAGCATGGAAATTATCTCATTAACACCTTATCAAATCCATACTCATATGAGAAATCTCCTGAATCTTTTGGTCTCTCTAATATTACCACACACGAGATCTTTAACCCCCTTATTTTACCTGTTCATAAAATCATTAAGAGGGTGGTTGTAGATGCATATGTTTATCATAAATATTAAAGATCTCGTTATAATCTTGATATAGATACACAAAGGCTAGTGTTCTAAAGGAACCCACCTCACCAAAGCTTGAAGTACAATAATTAGCGGGTTTCCTAAGAACAACTTTGTGTCCCAAAATAACCACTCTAAAAAAAATAAATTAAGCTTGCACCTTTAGCATAGAGTTATAATTATCAAAATATTCCCTTGGATATTTTTGTCACTAACCATTTTAGGTTTAAAATAAGAAAATAACTAATGACAGCACCAGATATATCAAAACAACCATCATGCAACTTTGAATTACATCCATTCAAGTTTACATTTACGCAAAATTCAAGTTTGGGGGAATGGGCTTATTTGAAAAATCTTAAATCATGTTGCTAATAATGGTTGTCTCTACCTTTTTAATTCATGCTAAAAATGTTGCATAATAATCATGCTCTTTCATCTCTGTCTGAATAAAATCTCTATGAGTGCTTTCATGTTATCTTTGTCCGCTATAGTAAGTTTTGGTTTGGAAGTACTTCTAGGGTATTTTCATAGTCTTTTTAAATTAAGCGTGGTGCTTAGGTTAAATAGTCTACCTTAGTCAGATTAGACATGGAGTTTGGTTTAGCTATTGATCTAAAATTAGCTTGTGTAGACATTGGATATTTTATCGGACTAACCCCCCGCAGGAAATTTTCAAAATTAATTTGGTAAGTCATGAGAGGAATTCAAATTAGAGATGAGACAGAGTACATTTGAACTTTAATAACTTTGTAGAGGAAGACACAACGCATTCATCATGAATAAAAGAACTATGAGCATTAATAATTCATTCACTTTATCTTACGCTACAAGTTACTTTGCCTCAAAGCTATGTCAGTATAAAATATGATTTATGCTAAATAATATTAATATTATCTTTTCATTATCATAGACAAAATAAAATAAAATACTGGACAAGCAACCTGCGTTCAAAATCTATATACTCCTTCGGGTATGTGTTGTCCACTAATCTATTGCAGGCATAATTAACTGGAGTGAAAAGAGTTAAAAGATCAAAGAAGCAAAAAATGGTAAAAGAATAGATGCAATGAGAGGAGACAAGATGTCCATGAGCAACTCAAGATTTAAGAGAAAGGACCACCAGTCATTTACCCTTCATCACTTAGTGCTATTACGCTCTAATAATAAAGGTAATATTCTAAGGTAAGTGGTCACTGCTCTTCTCTTGATCTTGATGTACACATAAATTAAAACACAAACATGTTGAGTTACAATTTAAATTGATTAACCTGATTAACTCAACATGGTTTGTCTTTTAAGATTGTTCATGGCACTGTTCTCTTAATCTCTGTCTTAACCAAACAAGCTAAAATATTATATTCAATCCTTGGAAAGATGATAGTCATACTCATGTGAAAATTTATATAGAGATAGACAATCCTTTCATTGGTTAAGCAATTCATTCTTTTCTACCATGTGAACTTAAATGCAACATTAAATGCTTAGTCTTTTGATCTTACCACTCATGGCATAAATAAATAATTCATGTAACACCGACTTTAAAACTTGTTCAATGTGCCTAAGGATGGAGAAAAATAAATAAAGAAATAGATTTGGTTCTATTGGTGTTTTACCACCAGCAGAGCCCATGCACTTGATCTCTACCTTGGTTTTGTAAACAGGATAACACATCGAGCAAAATTTATTAATTCTACAAGTGAGAGTTCTGTGAACATATACATTAAGCAAGATGCTGTCAGCTATAATTAAAGCTCTACTTCAACCTGCGGATCAAATCAAAGAACACAAGTGACATCATCATCACTAGAGGAATGCAACTATCAATACCTCCATCTCTCAAGATGGAGAGATATACAAGAGTGGAAGAAGAAGTTCTTTCGGTAAACTTAAAATTCCGTACCCTTGCCATAAGGTAATATGGTAGTTATCTAATTAATTAGTATTTTTATCTATATTAATAATTTCACTTTAATATATTCATCTTCATAAATATTAAAAAAGGAAATAAAAATCTCTATTGCTTTATTTCTTTGCATCATAAAATATTAAAAGCTCCACGTGAATAAACTTATGGTAACCCTATAGGAATATTTACTGTGGTGGTATAAATAATAATAATAATAATAATAATAATAATAATAATAATAATAATAATAATTTTTGTATTTATTTTCTTGCATTATGAAAAGCCTAAGCCCCATAAGAATATAAATTCTACGTGGAGGCATAAAAATACAACTATATCTATCATGCACACATATTTAATTTTTACATAATTAAACTAGAAAATCCTAAAAAGAGAATCCTGCTAGAATCTTTCATTTCAAATCAACTTAGAGAATAATCAATTACTTATTGGCTGATCACTAACCTCTTATTAAATTCAAGCCTCGAGTTTTGGTTTTCTTGTTAGAGTATAATTATGCAGGAACAACATTATGACAAGGAGAGAGTCTATTAGTGGCATCCACTTTGGGACTGCTACTCTTGGTTAGCTCACTCTCAAGATCATCAACACTAAATATTGCAAACATCTAGCTTGGGGAGGAGCATCCCCTAGTTATCAGGTAACTATACCTAGGCGATTATCGAAGTCTACTTTATATAGTCATAAAATACCAAAAATATGTGAGCACGTGAAGGTTCACAATAGTATCATAGGAAAATTTAAAAATGCAAAAAAAAAATATGTGAGCACATGAAGGCTCACCCTTAATTAAGAAAAACACAAAAAATATTCGGGCACATGAAGGCTCGACGCGATCGAAGGGATTAGCTTGGGGAGGCGCACCCCGTTATCATCGTGATTAAGGTATGTCTTTACTATTAGTTTTATTTTAGTAAGCTATAGTCTGTGTTAGATTTAATAATTAAAGTATATTTGAAGAACTCTCTCTCTCTCTAATCTTTTAAAGTGGAAATGATGAATAGTTGCTCTACTATAATTCCTTTCAAGTGCCTAGTTTTTAACCATGGATTCTTCCAAGTTTTGGACATGACTATTTTGATATAAGAATTTACTCTGAACCTGAAATTTGTGGAGGCATATGCTTGAGCTAAGTCTAGGTAATTGATTCATATGATACATAAAGGTCTAAGCTGCTATTTATCTTATTCCTAGCATTACTAAGTTCTAGAGATTTATTTTGAAAACCTAAAATCTTACATGATGAGCTCTTGTATGACAAAATCTAAATTCCTACCAAAGCCATATATGATACAATTAGAATTAGGAAAACCTTTACACATTCATGCTGTTTGCTTTACATTGAGTTTAGTCAACCATTGTTGTATACCTTATGAGAGTCTTGTCATGCTTTTAAAATCAAGATCACTCACGCACTCCACCCATATATGCATTACTCCTACTCTAGGATGTAAGCGCAGTCATTTCCACTTTCATCTAGATCCACCTTAAAAATATTTTTCTCCTACATCAGGAGTAAACACCTAAAAATATACCCTATAGGACAGCCCCCATTTAATTGCTCTAAGTTCTTATCTCTCCAATTATTTATATTCAAAGGATGCATGTGGCTATGCAAAAGTATTGAAAAAAAAAAAGAAGAAGAAAGATGGGAGTAAAAGATGGACAAGTGTCCCAGCATTAAAACAATAGGTACATAGATGCCCGCCTCCTAAATTAAAAAAAAAGAGAGAATAAAGATAGCCCATATTTTCCCGCAAAAAAAAAGTTCTAAGGAGGGAGTTATTTCCAAAGAGCAAAAGTAGATTTAGGATTAGCCACTAAATACCATATATACACCTATCCACCATATTCCATACACATGCACATCTTGATTTGATTGAATGTCTCGATTCACTATGGATCTATTGTTTGACTTTACAATATATGAATTGTAAGTATGCTCATCCTTGTTATTGCCACTCCTATAAGCTCCACTATGATCCTTAGTTGTAGGAAGGCGTGACATTATTAATGTCTCAGTAAGATCCATAAATACCACATATAATAAGAGACTTGAGGGTGTCATACAATTAAGCTCTGAGTTTTATTGTGAAAATTTATAAAACTCCAGAATATTGGTACTGTAAAAAATTTGAGACATAGTGCTTGACTTGATTGTTATCTCTTTCGATTGCTCAACACTTATGCAAAAGCTGTAAAGCTCCATAGTTAAAGGTAAAATGGGTAAGTTTGAAAGTTAGAGCGGTTTTGTCTAAACCGGAGGAAAATTTATGTTCAAAAGCAAGTGTACTTAAAAAGAAATAAAAGTATTGCAGCAACTCCTGATCCAAATATTTTAATAATTAGGCTTGGGTTGTTTGCCAAGGGACTGGCAAAAGGTAAGCTTGGGGGTTATTGTTGACGGTCGTTAGCATCAACTTTTACTAGCACTTTAAACCCGAAGGTGAACATGAAAACACACTAGTCTAGGGTTTTAACTGACAATTTCCATGAGTTTTGGTGATTTGTAAAATTTCCAGGATATTTTCCAGAAAAGACAAAAAGAGGGATTTAAGTGCAAATTTACCACGAAACTTAACCGCGACCCAACTACACCGCCAACAGGATCAAGAAGGTTCGAGAAGACACCGAAGCGGCGGGACCCACAGCGGAGGCCAGGTGGGGCCGGCCGGCCCCACCCTAGGGCCGGTCGGCGCCCTAATTCCACCGATGGCCGCCGCCTTCTGGAGTCTTCCTCCCACGGTTCCTTGGAAGCCAATCAAAGCATCCCTACGTCGATTTTAGGTCGGTTTGATCCGACGGTGCACACAAGATGGAGACGCGGATCGCTGACGTGGCGATTCCTTGCCCCCTACTCCACCTCGGCCTATATAATGACGCCCCAAGACCCCTCCTAGAGGCATTCTACACCCTGGTGCTTCATATTCTCTACATAATTAGGGTTAGGGTCCCTCTAGTTGATCTAGTTCTAGTTCATCTAGTTCTAGTTCATCTAGATGTAGCAATTAGGAGAGACTAATTCTTCTAGATCTAGTCTTGTTTAGAGATTAAAGAGATTGAGTAGAGGAGTAGAGATTCTAGAGGAGTTCCGGCATGTCGGCGCTTCTTCGTTTCTGTATTCTTACGGATTCAGCTCCCGCCCTGAGGCTGCTCGAGGTACTTTTGTATTTACCATTCGATTTAAGTAAGCAACTTGTTCTTATTGTTCTTTGGTTCACATCTCATATTGAGTACTTTGATCTTGGTCATTACTTGGTTGAAGTAGTATTTCGTAGTGTAGGCGTGGTGCCTAGGCTAGGTTTACTTGTGAATGTCCCCCGATCGGCCGGATAGTGGTAGCTTCGCGTAGGTGACTTTATAGCTACGTTGAATCCTCTATAGTCCACTTCCGTTGATAGGACCTGATAGGCTTATAGGTGTGTCGGTAGGAAGATTACTCTGTTTCTTCTCCTATTCAGGTCACTTGTCCGATAAGACGATATTATACAAAGTTTACCGAAGTCGAACTAGAGTACATTAGCTATTTCCTTTTTCTTGATATGATCTAGCCTAATTGTAGGGTTAAGTGTATAGACGTTGTCATCATCACAACTGTTCCCTGTGGATACGATATTTAAAACCTCCGGATAAAATGTGACACTGGTATGATATTTGTGCGCTTGCGGATAATCCTACTTAAAACTTATTTAATGGAGTGCAGTTAAAAATACCAACAACAACCAAATTCTTATACAAATATACTTTGATGTTATAATGTTTAAGTGATATTCTGAAGCATACTTGTAATAGAGTAAGGAAGTTCAAAAGATAGAGATATTTATTCAAATAGAACCAAGAATATATAGGTGAACCAAAAGAGAATTTTATTTATTTTAAATTTAGCAAATTAAGCATGACATAAGGTAAGGATAACCAAGACAATTAATAATATGGTATAATATATTGAATGTAGTATAAAGTTGCATGAGGCTTGGATGAATGTACCTTATGTCTTATGGGGTGATTGGTCCACTATCATGGTGAAGTGTAAAAGGCGTTGAGGTATTCTTTCATCCATTTTTTCTATCTTAGTCCTTTCTATACACTTGTTCTTCTTTCTTTTCATTTCAAACCATGATCAGATATTTATTCTTTTTTTCTGCATAAATGTTAGTGGACACATACCCGAAGGATTGCAACAAGTTTGGAATATGGATTATGGTCCATATAATTTATACGAATTTCATCTATGCTAATGAAAGGATGTGCTTTTAGAATTACTTTAGCATAGATTTCTTCTAATAATTTTTTATTGGTAGCTGCACTTTTATATAGTTTAAGACAAAGGTGACTTGCAACAAAGGATTAAATATATAAACTTTGATACTTACAGTTCTTCCATGGAGAATGAGCTGTGTCTTCCTTTTGTGCAAAGTTATTGGACATCGTCACATGCCTTGATTCATCTCTTGATATGAGTTCATCTCTTGACTTACCCGAATTGAGTTTGAGAGTTTTCTGTAGGGGTTAGTCCAACAAAATATGCAATGTCTACTACAATAATTTCTAGTTCAATAACCAAACCAAACTCCATGTCTAATTTGATTAAGGTAGGTTATTTAACCTAAGCACCACGCTCAATTTAAAAGCCTATGAAGATATGCGCTAAAGTACTTCCAAACCAAAGCATACTATAGCAAACAAAGATAGCATGAAAGCACATAGAGATTTACTCAAATAGAGATGAAAGCATGATCATGTATGGTGAGAGTATATTTTTTTTTCATTTTTTTAAGTAGAGATGCAAGTGACATACATATGTGCAAGAAACTAAACATGCTATGGATTTGATATGAGATGGAGTAAATGCATAGATTATTCAAAGTAAACATGGAATAGAATGCAACAGGATAACTACTCATTAAATTTAAAGTCTATGAGTAAGACTTTCTCACCTTTCTTGATCATACTTACCATGAATCACAATGGTATTTGTGATTAGCCTAGCGTCTTTATTCATCACATGTGATGAACCTTGAATTCATGTGATGATGACTTTTTTTTCCAATCTACACATGGTTAGAATAATATATGTAAATGTTTATACATACCGTGAGATGGCAGGGTTTCATTGTTGATGGATCATGAATGTTTGGGCACCCCGAGTTCTTCAATATCTCCCTTTATCTTGTTCTTGTGGAATTTTGCCGTAAGATTGAAACAGCTGATATCCTGCTTATTCCACAACTCAACAAAATAGGAGTAATCCTACTAAAGCTAGCGGCAAACTAGATTAGCAGATATCAAGATCAATATCAAAATCTTTACGCCAATTGTTTCCCCGGCAACGGCGCCAAAAATGCTTGTTGACATTTCTAACGTCGCTACTAGAAATAGAGGTAAATCCCTATCCCCGGCAACGGCGCCAAAAATGCTTGTTGGTATTTCTTATGCACAATTAAAAATATAAAGGATTTCGCAAGCGTTTACGTAAAAAAACCATTGTAGCATTTTTAGGGAGTATTCCGGTATCGTTATTTATATTTTACCACTGGGAAACAATGGATAGAGACATTGATAGTTCACCATCATGTATCTACTAACTAATACACTAACTAGACGAAAGTAGGGGTAAATGATAAATGATAGGAATTATGCATATATGACACACACGAGAGAATTATATGATAAAAGAGTAAATAGCTAAAGTGAGAGGACAACGGGAGAGTTCAAGGTTCCTAAATACTTCTCTATTACTTGGGTTCTATAATAACTGATTTATGGAAGATAAAGCAATCACACAATAACACTTCGGGACATCAGAACACTAGTCACGGAAAGGGGTGAGAAAGGGACTAGGAAGCTCCGACTACGGTCCTACAAACACCAACCCTAACATGGTGGAATACGTCGGCCGTCATTTTGTCACCACACAGGGCTACCACAACTATATGTTGGACTGGGTGCAATCTCAAGTAATATATAGCCTAAACTCCATGTCTACACTAACAATTACTACCCTAGTCACAATTAATAACTAGAGCACCCGATATGGGCGGAGATCCTATGCTAAAGTATAACAACTATACTAACCAATTAAATGTAATGCATAAAAGTAAATAGAGAAGATAAAATATATTAAAACATAAGTCTTACAAAGAATAAATACAAAGACATACCAAAACTCTGATGACTCTTCCGAAGACTCCTCCGGAACCCGGGCGTAGCGCCGCTCTCCCTAACTCTCAACTAGAACTACATTGGAAAGTCTAGCCCTAATTCTCTAGAGATGAGAGGTCATCCATTCGAGGGATGCCTCTACATCTCCAATAATGTGGTGCCCTCAGGGAGGGGGGTCTACCTCTTTATTTATAGTCTAGAAAAGCCTCCACCTCTTCTAGACAGGCGATGTGGGACTAATTCGACTTTGGCAATAGTGGAGATGCAAACCCTAAGACGGTAAGAGGCCGTCCGTCGAAGCGGGCCACGAATGGGCTCCGGAGGGCCGCCGGCCGGCCCGGGGCGGGCGGCCCCCCCCTGTAGCAGGTGGGCCCCTCCTTCGGTTGATCGCCTTCCCGTGTCTTCTAGAGTCTTCTAGTGTTGGTTTCGGTGTAGAATTGATATCTTTTGACTCGAACTCCGAATATAGCAAATGATATGTCCGTTTCGATCGTCTCGACGAGCCCGTCACAATGGTGTAGTCAATTCATCATTTGAGATACTTTTTATTCTGTGTAAAATTGGATATACCGCAAAACGATCAAGAACAACACAACTCGTGGAACTCGTTAGAATCGAACCCTACAACTATGCTTTATGGTTGATATCATGTTATATTGAGCAATAGTTGATGGTATAAAATAGGCGTTAAGGACCGTCAACAGTCTCCAACACTTGTCATGGACCATCCTTTCTTATGCTACACACGCTTAGCCACAAAGGATTAGTCCCAAAGGTTTCATCAATTATCCAAAACCAAACTAGGGCTTTCGATCGGACACTATATGTACATAGAAGGGATGTTCGCAATGTATAGTTTCTACATAATATTGCTTCTCTCTTACTTATCTACTTATCATATTTCTTTCTGCCTTGATTCTGTATTGGCATGGTTTCTTATTAAGAACAATTTTTCTTCGTCTCTCTCTTTCTCTCTTAATTGCAATATCACACTCTCTTAATTGCAATATCACATCTTTTCTACTTATTTAACACTGTAATTAATATAGAAACCATGTGATTTTTGGGTTGGGAGTGCTCTCAAAAGTTGAAAAAATCTTGTTGCTTGTGAGGATCATAGGTGAGCATTGGCCCAATTGTCAATAACACATTGAGCGTACATTTCCTATTCTCACAAAATTTGGAATGTTCTTGACGGAATTGGTAGAGGTAATTAGGATTTCATGTGATCGAAAAAGCGATATGGAAAAAAGAAGGTATACGTATTGCGGAAAACAACACCAACGGATCATTGACAAGTATATTCAATTAATTATATTTATACTCCATGCATTCCAAATTATAGAACGTATTATTATTATTATTATTATTATTATTATTATTATTATTATTATTATTATTATTATTATTATTATTATTATTATTATTATTATTATTATTATTATTATTATTATTATTAATTTT
>JADLZL010004018.1:0-84597 GCA_015844335.1 Chrysopogon serrulatus
TTTTTGAATAAACACAAATAAAAATCGAGATTTCTCAAGCAGAACTGAAAGCATGTCCGTAATGGGCCAGCCCAAGAGCTCGTACTTCGCTCACACGGCCCGCCTCGTTGGCTTTCATGAGCCAAATCCCCATACTAGCCCTGGAGTGCCACTGACTTGGTGGGCCCACCAAGGCGTCTTGGCGCGCCGAGAGCCCCAGACGCCAGCAGAGCCCACAGCCTTCCCTCCCCGTCTCCCAATTCTCCCGCCGCCCGCCTCCCTCTCCGCCGGCGGCAGGGTGTGATGCCACGAAGGCGGCGGAGGCGCCGCCCATTTGATGCGCCCACGGCCGCCTCATCGCGGCGCGCTGTCCGAGCATCACCTCCTCCGCATTCGCCGCTGTCTGCCACCTGTTTGGCTTAATGCCGCCTCCGACCAGGACCCGTCCCCGCCGCCCGCCGCCGCCGCCTCCTCCTCCTCCTCACCGGCGTCGCTCTCATCTCTCATACGCTCATGCACGTCCCAGCGCGCCCGTCGCCCCGGCGAGCAGGCGCACGCGCGCGCCGTCGCGCTCGGCCTCGGCGCGCACCCCTCGGTGCTCCCCAGGCTCGTCACCTTCTATGTCGACCTCGGCGACCTCCCCGCCGCGCGAGCCGCCGTCGAGCGGGCGGCGGGAAAGGCGCGGGCTTTCCCGTGGAACCTTCTCATCTGGGGGTATGCCGACCGTGGGCTCTGGGGCGACGTGGTCCTCGCGTACCAGAAGATGCTGGCGCTGGGCGTGGACGCCGATAGGTTCACGTATCCGTCGGTTCTGCGCGCCTGCGGCGAGCTCCGAGATGCCGCAGTTGGCCGGGGGATTGAGAAGCGCATTCTGACGTGGAGGTATGGTCTGGACATGTATGTCTGGAACGCTCTGGTGGGGATGTACGCCAAGTGCGGGGAGATGAAGGACGCGCGCCGGGTGTTTGATGGAATGCCTGCGCGGGATGTTGTCAGCTGGAACGCCATGGTGTCTGGGTATGCGTCGGCGGGTATGTGGGGTGAGGCGTTTGACCTGCTCCAGTGGGTTCCTGGGGCGAACATTGTCACCTGGAACACGGTTGCCGCAGGAAATTTGAAGGCGGGGAACGATGGCGAGGTGATGAGGTTGGTGTCGCAGATGAGGAGTTGCCATGGTCCAGGGCTGGATTCTGTGACTGTTGTGATTGGCCTCAGGGCATGTGCTAGGAGTGGGTATCTGAAGATTGGCAAGGAGTTGCATGCTGTGTCTATTCGTCTATGCTTTGATAGGCTTGAGCGCGTGGAGAGTTCATTGATCACAATGTACTCCAGGTGCCAGATGATGAGCTCTGCGTACGGCCTGTTCAGAACATGCTCAACTCAGAGCATAGTAACATGGAATTCATTGCTAGCAGGATTTGGATTCATGGACCAGGTTGAGGAAGCTATTTTGCTTTTCAGAGAGATGATTTCTTCCTCTGTCTTTCCAAATGATGTTACTGTGTTAATTATGCTTTCACTTATTGCACGTTTTGGACACCTCTATCACGGAAGGGAGATGCACTGCTACATTTTCAAGCATGGACTCGGTGCTTCTAACATACTGGAAAACTCACTTGTTGATATGTACTCAAAGTCTAGACAGATGGCAACTGCCCAGAGAGTGTTTGACCAGATGCAATGTCAAGACAGGCATGCCTATACTTCATTGATTTTGGGCTATGGATTGCAAAGAGAGGGGCATCTATCACTGAAGCTCTTTGATCAAATGATCACCAACAATATCAAGGTGGACCATGTAACTATGGTTGCTGTTCTTTCAGCCTGCAGCCACTCTGGGCTGGTAACTCAAGGGCAGCTACGATTTGCTGAGATGTTTGGTGTGTTTTGCATTGCACCAAGGGTGGAGCATTTTTCTTGCATGGTTGATTTGTACTGCCGTGAGGGTTTGCTGAGTATGGCTGAGGAGATAATTAACAAGATGCCATTCCAGCCAACTGCCGCAATGTTGGCAACTTTAATTGAGGCTTGCAGGATCCATGGAAAAACAGAAGTTGGGGATCGAGCTGCAAAGAGGCTGCTGGCCATGAGGACAAACAACCCCGGTCACTACAAATTGATTGCAAACATGTATATATCAGCAAAACGCTGGCCAGAACTAGCTAAGGTTAGATCATTAATGAGCGTCATGGAGCTAAATATGATTCCAACTCATTCCTTACTGGAGTCAGAATATGACATATGTCCAGTAGAACAAGATTGTTGCTTAAACGGCAGTATGCATGGAGGCTTGTCTGATGGCATGACAGATACTGATTTCTCTAGTAGTGAGGAAGTGAAATGCAATGAAGCTTTTGGTGGGTAACAGTAAAACTGGAATCCAATAGGCTATTTTGGGATCATGGTTTCATTTTAGACAAATATCTGAACAGCTTGTGTTCTTCGCGTCAGAGAAGAGGTAATATGTTTTTTTTTACTGTCGTGCTACTTGCTGTTACTTTATCTACGTGCCTACAAATTTGAGATGTTTGTTTACATACATGTGTTCGCTTTTGAGGTTTGAACTACCTATAACTGGGATGTACTTCTATACAACACATTTGATATGCTGTATAATTTATGTGAGATAATCTGCTGCACTCTCCACCCTTTGCAGCAGCAGGAAAAAGGCCTGCTGCACACCCCACCTTTTGCAGCAGCATGGCAAACAAAGTTAACCTTCGCCTCTATCTACTGTGTCTCTATCTATCTACTGTAGCAGGGAGTTGGCACACTCCGCTTTTGTTGTACCAGAAAGTTGGCGATAGGTTAACTTTGCTGTCTCCTCTATCTACTGTTACAATAATGGCCAGCTACTAGTGGCTAAGCAGGTGTACTAGCTGTAGTTATGGAGTTGTATACATCAGCTTGTTTAGAAATGAAAAGGCAGTTCAGTTGCTGCACTTCCAGCAGACTTGTGTGTGTGCTGTGTTTGTGCTCTGTGCTCACTCCCTCTTCTTCTACCTCCAGTCAAAGGTGTTGTGTGTGTGCGAGGGTGCTGGTGAGCTAATCACTCACCTGTGATAAAGATCAAGGGCCAACTATTTCCTCGATGTGGTTGTTTGAGGCTTTGAGTTCAATTTTCTGAATCGACACTCTGGATTTCTTTCCAGGTCTTTTACATCTTTTCTTGATTCGATTGTGGTATTTGGTTCACTTAAGAAGATTTTAAAGAAGATAATAGAGGTCCTTTAACCCCTTGTAGTTTTGTGCTAAGTAGTAGAGGCATTGGACTGAACCATTGTGCCCTTTCTTTTGTCGAAAGGGAATATAGCAATTTATGTTTCAAATTCATACTAACTTGAGGATAATATTGGCGTTTTGATGCACTGATTTCTCTTTGTTTGATTTTTTTAACAGTGGACCTTGGATTGCTACATAAAAGTTAAAGATGTCACTTCAGTACTACTTCAAGCACAATTACAAACAATTTGGCATGGTAATACAAAAAATTGCATACTATTATCATTTGACACTTTTCTTTTACTGTTTCTGCACGCATGTGATTCATCATGGTCATTGCAATTTCAGAACCAGTCCACCACCTCTGTTGACTGTTGTTGCCTTAGGAGCAGCTTGCCAACCTCTGAATTGCATGAATGAAGGACAGCTCTGGTAAATTTGCTCAATCATTTACGGAAGTTGAGAATCTTTTTACTGGAGCATAAGCAAACTTCAAACTTTTGTTTTTCATTTGATTTGAAGTTTGTTTGAGTAACCAGTCAAGTGTAATGCGTGTTCGCTAACTCAGTAGTTTTTTTTGGACATGGGGGATGTTATTAGCTGCTGTTTCTTCTGGACTCTAGCTTTAGCTTATCCCACAATCACTGTGTTTATTTTTCTTTGTTCTTTTTGTGTATCCATTGATTACTGTGTTTGTATAGTTTCTTGGTATTGAGTCTTTATTTCCATTATATTATGCAAAAATGCAGTAGCTCATAACCTATATTGATAAAATAGTGATATTGCTCCGTTAGACCTTCATGGAAAGGATGGGGATGCACTGACATAGAAAGACCCACATGCGTTTTTCATGGAAAATCTGGGCCATCGAATATGTTGGGATTTATCTGTCATTGTCTAGTAGAAAAAAATAATGCATTATCTTGAATCTTCTCATTGGAAGAGAACCAAACTAACAATGGTGATTGCTTTGATTTTCAGAAAAGTTAAGTAGCAGGCCATGCTTTGAATACCACTACCAGAGTATCAGATACGGCAATACGGCAGTGTTATGTTGGGCACACTTAAGTGGGTGTCTCAGATTATAAACTGGCTACTCAGCAGTCTGGAGCGGCAACTAGCGACCATAATGGCAAAAATGGAAGGCTCCACCGGCAGTGTCCAAATCATGTCTAGTCGTTTGGTCCAGCCAGAGTCAGGAAGCTCACCGGACATGGTGCTGTCAGAGCCAGAGATCATTCACTTGACTCCATGGGATCTTGCGCTGATCACAGTGGACCACATCCAGAAGGGGATCCTCCTGCCCAAGCCTGAGACAGGAGGTGCACAACTCGTCGACAACCTTGCTTCGTCCTTTGCTAGCGCGCTGACCTGTTTTTATCCACTGGCTGGCCGTCTCACTGCCTCAGAGATCACGGAAGGTGTTTCAAGTCCAAGCCTCACCATCTCTCTCTGCTGCAACGGTGAAGGCGCCGAGTTCATTCATGCTGTCGCCCCTGAGGTCACTGTGAGCCACATAACCACCCCACTGTACATCCCCTCAGTCGTGTGGTCCTTCTTCCCGCTGAACAGGCTGCTGAATGTGGAAGCGGCTGTGAGCTCTCTCCCTGTGCTGGCCGCGCAGGTCACTGAGCTTGCAGATGGCATCTTCATTGCCATGTCACTCAACCATGGCGTTGCCAATGGGGCCGCATTCTGGCTCTTTTTTAACACCTGGTCAGAGATAAACCGGCGCAGCAACGGTGGAGGTGAAGAGTACAAGCTCTCCACACCACCACCAGTGCTGGACAGATGGTTCCTTGACACCTGCCCTGTGCCAATCCCTCTACCCTTTGGCAAGCTGGAGGACATCGTTCGGCGACCCGAGTACACGCTGGTGCAGGAATGTTTCTTCCATTTCTCCGTAGAGAGCATAAAGAATCTCATGACGAAGGCAAATGCTGAAATGGTGGGAACTGCAACGGTCTCGCTGCAGTCCCTGCTCGCTCACCTTTGGCGAGCTGTGTGCCGAGCCCGGGGGCTCGCACCACACCTGGAGACCACATACAAGCTTGCCACTGGATGCCGCGCTCGGGTGAAGAGTATACCACAAGAGTACATGGGCAACACTGTGGTACTTGATGTCGCAAAATCCACCGTCAGTGATGTCCTGGACAAAGGGCTAGGCTGGGCGGCATGGCTCCTAAATCGTGTTGTGGCATCATTCGACGAGGTGAAGGTGAGGAGCAATCTCGCGTGTTGGGCCCAGAATCCCAACCTGCTGTATGCGAAACCCTCCAGGAACCGTGCACATACTGTGACCGGGAGCTCGCCACGGTTCGACATGTATGGCAATGACTTCGGATGGGGCCGGCCGTTGGCCGTCCGGAGTGGCCCTGGGCACGCCGGCGGAGGTGTGCTTGTCTCCTGAGGCGCTCGGCAGGCTAATCGGCGACGAGGAGTTCATGGAGGCCGTGAATGAGTGGTGCCTCGGTGTCGCTGGACAATGCCTACCAGTGGTAGTGCGCGCTATGTGCACTCTTCTACTGCTCAGTGCTTATTAAATAATGTTGTGTTCATTGATTCAATAGCTAATTTATCTCTCTCTTTTTTTCTGCATGCTTTGTTGAAAGAACTCTATGCTTCTTTTGTGCTACAGTATTATCTATCTGTCTATACTATAAAAAGCGAAGAAATTGAAAATAGACTCTCACCTTGATTTTTTCTACCCACCTTAATTTTTATCTATTAGATATAAATTAAGATCGGATCCAACACATCTAATCATTCATTATAATTTGACAAGCGGACCCAGTTGACAATTGTTTACATGTTTACGTGTGTTTCTCTCTAGGGACCTCCCCTCGCCTCTAATTTTTTCACCCAGGAGAATTATACCCACACGCGTACCCACACCTGCCGTCTCTAAAAAACTGCCCCAAATAAGAGAATCCCTTCGCAATCAGAACCGCCGAACCACGATCCACGTCGCCGCTGCCCTGCACACTCCCGTTCTCCGGCGCCGACTGCGGGCCCCTCGGATGCAGCAACAGATGCTGGATAAGCCTGCTTCGCCGAGCCACCCCCGGCTCCCGGCGAGCAATCCACAGCCGCGGCAGGGGGAGAGGGTGCAACGAATGCCGTATCCACGCCCGGCAATGACGCCTAGGCAGCCGCCGCCTCCCCTCGTGCATCAATTGCTCCATCCGTATGCTGGCCCCCACTCTTTTCATCCACACCGCCTCCTCTTTGCCGATAGAATTCCGCGGCAGCGTCGTAGTATTCCACGATAGCAGCATCCTCCCATCCTCCCGCAAGCACTAGGTAAGCCAAATCAATCTGTTATCCCAATTCGATTTTTTTTGGCCACGCAATGGTCGAGTAGCATAGCCTGTTGCTGCTGTCAACACCCAGGATCTGGTCGCCGACGCCAATGAGCAGGTGTATGTATATCTTGAATGGCTTGGAGACTAGGAGTCCATTCACGCTTGATATATTTTGGTCCTTGCTGGCCGGCAGATGATTCAAGGTTTGTACATTTGTTAAGGTCTAATAGCAATGTTTGAGATTCAACCCCAATTACTGTAGGAAATTATGTAATTATTTCTTCCCGTGGTAGCATTAATCTTCAACTTTGGATCTTGTAATGATTCTGCCAAAAAAATGCATTGTGTGTTATGCTGCAATCCAGGGGTGCTATGGTGGGAGAACTGCACAAAGCTGCCAATGCTAGCGATTATTTGTGTTCATCAAAGTAGTATACTCTCTCCATTATCTTTTATAAGACATAAATTTTAAGAGTCAAACTTCAAAATCTTTGACCAATTATTGTACTATAATCTTGATATGGTTAAATTAGTGATCAAATGTACTATTTAAATATTGTAAATTTTGTAGATATAAATAATATAACATAACATAAATAAACATTCAAAGTATAGTTTGGGAGACCATATCATCTCTAGCCCGCCTTATAAAGGACAATGGAGGTAGTAATGATTAAAGTATATTGGGATTACAATTTGTAAAAGTTGAAATATGCCATAGGGATATACAGCTAGCAACACACTGAAATTATCAAATTTTTCGATGTGGTGAGTAGATTGGGGATGGTGATGACTTGAGTCGCTCATGTGGTGAGTGGATAAGAGATGATGATTTGAGTCAGACTCTGAGCCTATCCTTCTCTAGGCACACAGCAGCGTCCTACGCTCATTTGGTTCCAAACGTAGGGCATCTTTCTCTTCTCGAATTGTTCAACTTCGGTTTAAATTCCTTATAAATTTATGTTACCCTTGTGCAAAGGGTTCCATCTTGCAAATTCAAGAAAAAAAATGAATTGCTGTTAGTTGTGTTTGAAGACGTTTGAAGAGCATATATGTAGGAGCTTTTGATTTTCACTGTGCATGCAGTAATCATGATCAAGTCATTGGTTTCTCATTAATTTATTTCCCCTTTGTGAGCATGAGATCAAAATGATCCTGTATTTGAGGTCCTACCAGTTTTATTATTATTGATTCAAGATCAATATCTGAAATGATTGATAGTTTGGTTTTCCATTGATCTTTATAATATAGATTATAGACTTGCACATTTATTATTATAATCAATTTATTTATTGATAATTATTTTTTATTTTCAGATATGGTATAATTAACAGGATTTCTATGTATTCCCTGTATCTACAGATCTAGGTGAGACAGATACATCCAAATTCATTATTGAATATGTATGTGATTAGCTGTCCATGTATATTTTGTCACTTTCACTGAATACCATCTTAATTTATTTCCTAAGGTTATTCTTCCTCACTTGAGATCAAATTTGGTGAATGTATGTTGTTTATTACTTTAATTCTTCTTGGCTTTGAATAATACCTTACCCAGGTTAAATTCATATATAATAATAATATTTTGGCCTTAAAATGCTAGTGTACACAATCTCTCCCTCTCAATATTGGTCTGGTGTGAGATTCAGTGAAAGATTGTTGAGATAAAGATGGAATAGGAAACAGGCCAATGATAGAATGAGGGTGTCTATGGGATGTTTTTTCTCTTCAATAAGGCAATTGTATGGTGGTTCTTATCCAATTTAATGTCCCTTTCACAAAGTGTTTCCAATTTATATCTTAGCAGATCATTAGAAAAAAAAGACATACTATTCCATCAATCCTAAGTAGTAGTCTGTTTACAGATCAAGGTGTCCACGACCAATTACAGTTCCAATGGCAATGAATTGAGAAAGCTCTGCTCTGTCATGGTTTCCTATGCAAAACTTTCAGATCTCGACTCAGAACTAAGTGTGCTACTGTTAGTAGCTAGGTCTATTTTACGCAGTTGTCCTCATGATCAGATTAGTGTGCACCTAAGGTTGAGTAAAGATGAAAAATGCATCCATCTAATGTACTCACTTGTATTAAGAAGATTGCCTTATGATCTGTTACTGAACCACGTATATATTTTGAGTTTGGAATATTTCTATTGTGCATTAGGAAAAAATCAAGATTTATGGTTGTGCCCATTGTATTAAAAAATATTTGTACGGTATTATGATCATGTAATTATAATAATTGGATTTATAAAATTTATTATTCATTTAACCATTGTGAAAGATTTTCTATAGCTCCTCTTACCAATGGTGCCAAGGTATTTGGATGCATTGTGGTTTTGATTTTTGCTTGTGTTCTTCAATAATAAACGGTGGTTGTGGATATTGACCTCAATTTGATAAGGGAAATGCTTGCTCCTGCTAATATTTATTTCACAACGGACCTGAAACAATTCGACCCACAAGTAAGATTATATAACATGACTAAATGTTCACTCACTTATAGGTCTCTCCAGCACCCATTGATTATATGAATTGACAGCCAACTTCTGCAGTAAATACACGTTCTGAAATCTTGTTATCTATTATATATAGTCTCTCGAATGTATATTATTATTTTCAAATTTCACTATAAATCCTTCTTTATGAATAAATCATTCTATGAACACGTGCGTGCCGCACGTGCATGTTCACTAGTATAAGTATAAAGTGCTGCTATTATAACTATAAATAAACTCATGTGTAATACCTATCCTTGTGCTGTCTTTTATGTTCATTTTGTAACATAAATATGCACATTGATGCTATGTAATCTCTATGCAGCTATACTAAATTTACCAGTCACTTTGTAAGCTTTTCCATCCGTACCATATATTTTATCTTGCATCACACCTCGTTCGTTGAAAATCTTTTATGGTGGCTTTTTTCTTTAATGATCATTATGGTGTCCCTTGTTGCAGCTCAAGTCTTATGATGTCATAAATTTAGATTTTGAACTTTTTAAATTATGGTCATATAAGTTGTTACAAATATATTTATCTCATGTTACTTTCAAACCCTTATATTAAAGACTCTCGTTTTGTATTTTATCCGGACGAAGAAATGACCTAGCTATTTTCAGCTTGTTCCCGTAAAAAGTCCTTGGAAGACAGACATCATTCATCTACTCTAGTGATATCACAAAATGTTATCTGTCTTGCGTCTGGCCAACCTGATCAAAGACATTTTAAGTGCAATGTTGCAAACATTTTGGGATGATTACTCGTGCTCATTTCCTAGGTGTGAGTGCTTAAGTATTAGCCAGAAGTTCTATATATCTGTAAATTGCTTTTGTTTGCCATCGCCACCATTCGCATACTTGTACCATGCCGTGATGGTTCACTTCACTTCAGTACATGGTTTATATTGTATAGCGAACAAGTCGGTAGTATGTGCCCCAATATTCCAAACGAATCTGTTGGTGAAATTGGGAAAGTACTTTTTTTTTTTTGGGAAAACACACGAAATTGAATTTCCAGTTCCACAAAATCTTAAACGGAATTCATTATGTGATCCAAGCCAATTTTAAAAATATCGCAATGAAACGCTAGAAACCTAAAACCCTTGAGCGCGTTCGCTGAGCACAAGCGCTCTTTTTTACAGCAGAATCTGGAAATCACACTCTGAACACAATGTAAACATTCAGCATTATTAGTATATAGGTCTTGTAGCTCATGTAAGCTGGATCTGCTGATCCATAACATAAGCTTTATGCTCCAGCAATCGTTACTGTAGTCAACGTTCTTTCTTTTACCAAAGAAAGAAATACAAAACGTTAAATTGCATTTCAAATGTAGAGACGCTGGAACTAGCCATTGGTAGTGTCCCATGAAGAGGATAGATGTGAAATCAAGAAGAACATAAAATTTATTTAAAAGGAAGAGAAAGAGAAATAAAAAAAATTCCTTAGAAATGTGTGAGAAAAAGACGGCCCAGACGAAGGCCCGGATGAGCTCTCGCTGCGCCCAACAACCCCCAACTGGGCCGCCCGTCGCTGCATTCCCTCATCCGCCCGCTTCATCCTTCCGCGTGGTACTCCCAGTCCCGCCGCCGCCGTCGCCCTAAGCCAGGCGCTGAGGCTTTCGTTGGTCTCGTCTTCGCCGGCGACGAGCACCCATCAGGTACTCCCACCCCTTCTCTTCCCTTCCCTCCCCTTCATGTTGTGCGAAGCTGGGCACCGAACCCTCAACCTAAACCTCTTCACCGGATCCGCTCCTGCCCAACGACATGCATAAAACTCCGATTTTTCGCAAAAAATGAAGAAGTCCTATGCTGGATTTGATTCGCGAGTGGTTTACCGAGCGATTTCTTCTCAGGGCACGGGCCTCAGGATGCAGTCTTTGGTCCGGAATGTCTGCCGAGCCAGAAGCCGCGGAGCGGCGGCGAGGCTCCTGGAGCTTGCCGCTGCTCCCGTAGCCGCGGCTCATCCGGAGGCGGCGCAGCCATCCTCGGCCGTCAAACGCCTCAGCCAGCCTTACGGGTTCGCTCGTCCGATCGGGGTGGATCAATCCGTACGTGTGCAGAGCCGGGTCATTCCTACCACCGCCGCCCCTGGTTTCGGTCTCTTGCCAAAAGTTCTCGGTGCGACCAGGGGTTTGTCCACGGTGGGGAATGCGGCTGAGGTTGCTTCTGATTCGGATGATTCCACCTCTCCTGCGGTTGAGCACCCCCCGCGCATCAAGTTCAAGAGGCCTGACAAGACCGCCAGGCACATTATGAATGTATGTATGTAAGCTGAGTGAGTGTTACATACTTGCAGGGACTATATTGTTAGTTGTTACATTACATCCAAAAAAAAAAAGATAAATGTGCTTGTTTGACTATGCAGATCCTGAACAAAGTGGCAGTCGAAAAGGTCCGCTCGGAGAGGGAGATTCCTGATGTACAGCCTGGATGTATCATTCAGATGAGACTGGTAATATCATTTTTTTTTTGTCTTCCTGCATTGGCGCTATTCGGATATGTTTCTTTTACTGATCCTTCCTGTGAATAAACAGCAAGTTCCTGAGAACAAAAGGCGCGAGTCGACATTGAAAGGGATTGTGCTAGGAAGGCGCAATGCTGGGATCAATACAACCTTCAGATTGCGTAGATTAGTATCTGGTGTTGGAGTCGAGTCTGTGTTTCCACTGTAAGTCAATCCAAACATTTGCCCCTCTACTCTAATTTTTAGGATGCATTTATGCTTCTTCGTTTTGGAACTATCATGCTGATGTTGAAGTGCTTCATATATAGATTCTTTAGTATCCTTGTGCTGCGGTGCTGCCGGAACTAATTTCTTGTTCATCGATACCTGATACTTATTCAACAACCACTAAACTTTGTGTTACGAACTTACGATAGCAGACATGGAGTTCTTGTCCTCTGGTTGTGCCTGAGTTTGCAATATACTCGTATAAATTAAGGCCAGTTAAACTATAGATAGATGTGTGGTTGCTGCATGAGAAATGTAGTTGGATGTTTGCAAAACTGGGAAAGCTGTGCTCAGGAAATCAGGTTTTTTTTCCCCTTCTGTTTGGTCTAAATCCATGAAAACTATATTCATTGGAACCATGCTGACACACAGCTAATGACCCTGAAGCAAGTTAATTATGATACACTGAACAGTAGGCAGATTGGCCATTTTGCAGAATGATGGACATAGCATCTTGTGCCCTGCTAACAAGCATCCTAGTACGAGTGGATATTGTAGTTTCAGAAACATGTGATCCAGTGTGTTCATACCCCAGTTGTTCTGAATTCATTGCTCTGCGTTTTCCATGGGAACAAATGCATTGAAAGAATTCTGTTAGTAATTTGTATTTTTCCTTTTTTTATTGTCAGTATCGTTGTGCTTTGTTCAGCATTCAACTTTTAATATTTAGAGCTAGCATAATCATGGAATGATATCATTACATGTGGCTGCATATACAATACTTGCTTAGTTGGAGGTTTCACCAAATTTTGTTTTATGGTTTGAATGGTAACCTACTGCTGTTATATTTCATTTTTTGAATGGCCACATGCCTTTCTTCTAATTAGCTATCAACTATTTGCTTGGACTATTTTCTTGATACGACTTTCCCTTTTTTCGTTCAGTTACTCGCCAAACATCAAAGAAATCAAGATCTTGGACAGGAAGAAAGTCAGGAGAGCTAAGCTGTACTACCTGAGGGACAGGGTAAATGCACTTAGAAAATGAGGCTGTCCACATGTTGTTTCTTGGTTTTTGCCCTGTGGATCAGCATGGTTTCTGAAGATGCAACAGTTGCAGTCTGAGAATCACATTATCTGATTTGATCTTTGAAAAGCCATAGCTTGTAGTTGTCATGCTTAGTTTTGAGCTGCAAGTGGTAGCAGAATATGTTTCTGACACAATTGAACAATGCGGATCTTCCCTCTTTGATTTGCAGCACTGGAACTGCAGTGCAAAAAATAATGTGCTCAGATCTATTACTTTCCCACCCTTATTTAGGATGTGCATTTGACATAAACACGCTGGAATACTTATCAAATTGAAACTATTATGTGATGGTGATGCTTACTGCTATCGAGATTACTGGTTTTATATATCAATCCGTTTAGTGTTTGTTCAAAGAAACCAGTTGTTCTGAAGAATGGTGTAGGCGTCTCTTCTTCTGTCCAGCTTGACATAAACAGTTGGAATTTTTATGGCTCAGTATGTGGTGTGAGAATTTTTTTTATGGCTCAGTATGTGTGGTGCGAATCCAAGTGATTGTCAGTGGCTGGTATTGTAGCAATTGAGGCGTGTGAATGCTGAGTTTTAGAAACTGAGACCTTAAGCATCCAAATCTCATGGCCGTCGCCTTTCTCTGTTAGTGTTTTGTTTGTACATAAGAAACCTTGTTGATTTTGAGCTATGGAGCCGAAAGAAAGGTAGCTGGTGATTTTGGGCTATGGAGTAAGACAGCATCTATACATTACTGAAGCTCTTTGTTGGTGGTGTTTACCATGCAACTATGGTTGCTGTTCTTTTAGCATGCATCCACAGTGAGGACAGGCAGGTGTGAAAGAGAACAGGCAACCAGTACAAGTTAGTTGTAATGAAAGGCAAGCATGCAGCCTAATCGCCACCTGTGTTGTCGTGTTGATGCTCAGTGTTTTATCAACCTACTAATGCACCAAGTTTTCTTTGCTACAGCCACACGCAAAAAACGTCCCCCGCTGAGAAGTCCCCCCTTCGTTCACCCACGAAGTTGTACCCAGAAAACCAACACAATTAAAATAGACAGCCCAGATTTAATTTCATACATTCTCTCTCCTTACTCATTCACATCGAACGGTCCAGATCAAAAGTGTCACACATCATCCTGTCCACCCGGCCTCCCGCACGAGAGCCCCGGTGCCGCCGGCGCCGCGCGATCCATCTCCACGTGAAGGAAAAATAAGGTCACCTTGACGTTGGGCGTGACATCCTCCGCCTCCGCCTCCGCCGCCACGTACAGGAGAAGCACGTCATGAATGGGCCGCCATGAGAGGCCACCGGCCGCCCTCCCGGCAATCCACAGGACAGCCACCACACCCAACTGGCCAGGCCGCTAGCCGCAGGAGAGGTCACTGCCCGCCAGTCCGTCAGGATGCAGGAGCCAGCGGCAACGGCGGCATCGTCAGCCGGTAAAAAAACCCTAGCCTCGGATTCGTGCGCCCCCGCGTCGCCTGCACTCTGCCGACGCACCGAGGTATGAAGCGCGGGTGGATGGGGATCATGCAGGCTGCCTAAGCCTCCCCTTGTTTTTAGATTCTCTTCGAAGTGGGTGCCTTTAGGGTTTCTGGTGGGCGTCTAGGCTTCAGAGGCGGAGACGAAAGGAGTGCGCGGCAGGATCCGTTCGCTCCCAGAGGACCAGGATCCGATGCCTGTCGACGCGCCGATTTCTCTCAGTTCGATCACCTCGCGCGGCCATGTAAGTTCCAAGTCTCCTCCTCCCCAGAACCACAATGGGCTTGCCTTCTCCTCCCCAAGATTTCTCTCGTGGATTCGCGGCAGCTCGCTGCTGGGTTCTGCTCGGACGGCCACGTAGGTGTAGGGCGACCGCATCCTGCGGCATTCAAACAGGTACCCCTCGATTGATTTTTGTAATAATCCGGCTAGCCAAATGATTGAGGCGTCGGCGAGCTCGACGGATTTGGCCTGGTCCTTCTTTGCCCTTCTCATGCGGCGTGCATGCCTGGCCAATGAAATTTGCGTCGGCGAGCTCGACGAATTTGGCCTGGTCCTTCTTTGCGGTTCTCACGCGGCGTGTATGTCTGGCCAATCAAATTTCACTTTGTTGGGAAGTTGTCGTGTTCAGTCGCTTCACTAGCTAGCATGATAAGCTTCTCAGGAGCAGGAGATTGTAATTCGACTCCTTGAACTGTACTGTAGTTTTCTATTGAAGTAACTTAATTACAACCTTTCAGGTTTTGAAAGGGTGCTCAAGTGTGATGAACATAGAGACCATAAGTCAGACTTTGAAGTCCGTGATGATGAAAAGAAAGACCAAAGTGGGCTCTTGAAGAAAACCAATAGATGCATCAACAGGATGAAGAGGATGAAGAGTGGTAGTCGGATCCTGTCTGTGTCTATTGAGGATGTTCACGATCTAGAGGACCTGTTAGCTGTTGAAGAATTTAGACAAGCACTACTCTTGGATGAGCTATTGCCTTCAAGACATGATGACTACCGTATAATGCTGAGGTATATGTATCTAGTAAATTATGATGTGCCTTCTATTTAGCTTGCCTTCTATTTAGCTTGATGCGTTAGTTCTCATTTTTCCAAAGCACAAGTGCATAGCCCAACCTGAGTTAAATCTGGTCTGTAGATTTCTGAAAGCAAGGAAATTTGATATTGACAAATCAAAACAAATGAGGATTGATATGCTTCAGTGGCGGAGGGAGTATGACACTGATACGATTGTGGAGGTTATCGGCTGAGCTTAGCCATAAGACAGATTAAATTATATAACTGAAGTTTAGAACTGGACATATACAAACGGCTATGCCTCAAGCTTGAGCGTGACTGGGTATTTTTTTAGAGGTTAACAGTTTGTTAAATATTTTTTATGTAGCAATTGTTAAAAAAAGGGAAAATTAGAATGAAAAAGTTGGCTACAAAGTTTGAGGTTACGGTTTGTGAATGCCACCGTAGCATCAGAGCAGTCTACAGAAATATTGAGAGCTCCTCCGTTGTACAATTTGAGAATTGTCTTTTATATTCTGTTGTTCATGGTAACTCCCTATCCAAATATGTTAATTTTCACAACTGGTTAGTTCAGTTTGGAGCATTTTATATCTATTAGACCACGAAACAAAAGAGAATTGTGTGCTGATGTTTGAGATTGTTGCATTTTTTGTGCAACAACAAAATGTATAAACTTTGGTTGTTTGATTGTATTACCAGAGATCACCGTAGCGTTAGCACGGGCAATATACTAGTTACTTAACAAGACTGCGTGCAGCTACAAAGCAGAGATGTAGCATGTGTAGAAATCAATCAATCAATCTCACACCACGAACTCTTATCATATACATAGATTGTAGATTTATGGTTCATCGCCAATACGGCTCTCGCACACGACCAATACAATACAGTACAATACATATATGTTCCATCAGATACAATAAAATACATATGTTCCATTCCATCAAATGTAATCACACACGACAGGGGCGGATGTACACACACGCCTCTTATTATTACAAACATGAGCCTTGAGCTACTACTCTGATCACCGATCTGATCCCTGCCTCTCAAACAGGCTGGACCGGGTAGCAGACAGACACAGGCACACAGCACACTCATCGTTCATCAAGCTGAAACACAAATTTACATACGCAGAGCAGGCAATGACACCGGCGTGCTGCGTGCAGACACCAGGCACCAACTAGGCGCCTGGCCATCTTTCTTATTTCAAAACCAAACCAAACACACAGAATTGCAAACGGGGCAGCTGGCCAACTCGGCCGGCAGGCTGGTCATCGAAGGTAGGAGCTAACCTGAAGCCCCATACCTTCCCTGCCCTTGCACACAACAATGCAAACAATAATAGAGAACAATCCACAGACGACCGAACCGATGTAGCAGCACCAGCAGATGCATACTTAATTGCTTGAAATGATCGAGCCAGCAGTTCCCTTCACCTGGCGGCAGCAGAGTGAGTGATCAATGCAAGAAGCAAATCAATTATAAGAGCAAGCTAAGTAAGATGCCTTATTACTATTAATTAACTGGTCTACCTAGCTAGCTAGTACAACAAGTCAACAAGGGCAGATTCACTCAACAATGTATGCACGTATATAAGAAGATATGCACTTATTATCACCTCACCTGAGAACGGTGGTTCTGAGCATGCGCCTCTTGTAGTAGCGTGAGTGCACCGGCGCCTCGTACAGGGAAGGGTGGTGGCCAGCATCCACCCCGTCCCATTTCAGCGCATCCCACACGTCTTTCTCCATCTCCACTGCCGGCCTTCTCATGCCTGGCTTGCAGCCCTTCAAGGCCGGCAGCCGGCGCAGGCTCCAGCAACCCCTGATCTTGATGGTCTCCAGCACGGGCGCTAGCATCTCGGCGGCCTCGCATATCTGCTGCAATGCCGGCAGGTCATGCAGGTGGATGGTGGTCAGCTTCGGAAACTTGACGCTTGTATGCTTGGACTCCGTCTTGTCACCCGGTACAAAGATGTGTCTGAGATTGCCGCAGTGGATGATGTGGAGGGTCTCTAGGCTTGGGAAGGAGGGACGCTGGCCCATCGCAAGCCCGAACTGGAGGCTTGGGCAGCAGCGCAGGTGCAAGTGTTGTAGCCTTCTAAAGTGATCAATGTCGATGCCACCTTTGCTCCATACACAACGAGCCATCAAGAGATCCGATGCCCAGATGGTCTCCAACTTACCCCAACAATCCTCTGCGCCCGGAGGAAAGATGGCGTGCAACTTAGGGCACCTCTCGACGCGGCACCACCTGAGGGAACTAAAAAGTGCTGCAGGCATGGTATTGCTCCAGGTCGAGACATCATGCACATGCAGGGATTCAGTATACTGTCTCATCAATGAAGCCAAATTATCACCATAAGGATCCGCCTCCACTTCACTCCGCATGCTATGGCTTCCATCACCAATCTCAATGTGCCTACCCAGTTGTCCCGTTGGGCCCTTCGGGAAGGTCTGCATCGGGATTGGGCTGTTTCCAACCTTGGTAAAGACGTCACGATACATGTCTCTAGCAGCTATGCCATAGTGTCGTTGACGATCAATGGACCCAGTCACCTCCTTGTTTGGTGTTGCTTCAGGTTGAATAGTCTCCATGCATGTAGCTGAAGAGGTGATGCTGATACTGAAATGGTAATATGCACTCTTTATGGGAGCCAAAAGGGACCGAGCAAGCCTAGCATCTGCAAAGATTGCGTACACCTGCAGCTGGACGGATTTCCGTTGGGCACCAAGGGATGGCGGTCGAGCATATCCAACTCTAGACCGTGTGTCTATGCAGATCAACTCCAGTTGTTGCATATCTGGGCCCCATTTTATTGCACGAAGGTTCTTACAGCCTAGCAGGACGAGTCGCTTGAGCCTCGGGACATCCACCACCATAGCTCCAAAGTCAAGTACCTTGATCGCACATCCTGAAAGGTCCAGCTCCTCTAGGTTGGGAAGCCCACGCATGTACAGATCCTCCAACAATGTGCAACCTTTTAGAGATATTTTGGAGACTATGACATCCTTCTTATCCACAGCAGATGGATGCTCTGGACGAGAACTCATTGGAGGTAGCTTGCCAGTTGATGTCCATTGAGATGCTGGTCCATAGCCATCAAAACTGAATGACCCGAGCAAGGATTTGTGCAGCACAACATTCTCAAGCCCATCGCAACCATCTAGAACAAGTACTTGAAGGTTTCTTGCCTCTGATAAGCTTGCTGGCAGGCTTTTCATGTTACTATTTCCAGACAAATCCAGTATTTCCAGCTCTTTCTTATCCACAAATGAGTTCTCCATGCCCATGGATGTCTCTTCCTGTTGTGTAGGTTTGATTATCCGAAGTCTTTGAAGGTAAGGTAACCTTTTCTGTAACAATTGACCTGTATACTGCCAGCTCTTGCTAACTCCTTGTATGTTTAGTTCGGTGAGATTAGCCATAAGATCTATGTTTTCCTCAGATAAGATCTCAACCCAGTCTGTGTAACGCAGGTCAAGCACACACAAGCTATGTAGAAATGTCCACTTGTTGATACAGTCCCATCCTTCAAGTTCACTTTTATTATTCTGATGTGTACAGTTGTCCAACCCAAGAAATCTTAATGTTTTGCAGTAGAGGAAAGGAGGTGATACAAAACTAAAGGCACAATATGATAGAATTAGAACACCAAGTTTGCTGCAGTGTTTAAACAATGCATTTGGTAACCTTGGTGCAACACTAGTCTTGTCAAATGATAGGAAGATTGACGTTGCCGTTGCTAGTATAGTTTGCATGCTGTCATTAAGTATCTTATTCTTTGAGGTGACAGAAATCCAACGGTAAGACTGATTTTTATATTTTTCAATGTTGCCATCATCTCTGTCTTCAACTAGCAGATGAGAAGACTCTGAATCTTCCGTCAGCTTAGCAAACACCTTACCAAGCAGAGAATCATCACCTGCAAAATTTATTTCTGAATCCAATGCATTGCTAATCTCCCTAGCTCTATCCCCTTCTGGAATGATTCCATCACATATCCAGAAGTTTGGAACATGGGCCGCCCAATCCAATCCAAAGGTGTTGCCAGAATTGTGGCACAGGAAAAATCCATAGCGACAACAATGTATGATCATTCTTATGTCCATGTCCTGCATAAATGGATAGCGTGCAACTATGCTGGCAGCCTCATCACAGAAAAGTGCATTAATCTGTGTGTTTGATAGAAAGGTGAAAATGAAAAGGCCTGTGTATCTTAAATTCTTTGCAACCCTTTTAGTATCTGTGTGGTCATAAATAGTGACAAACCTTCTTCCAAACGTCCATATTATTATGCCATAAAATTCTGGAATACCAAATTCGCTCAAGGAAACCTCATCACTGCCCCCATTAATAAAAATCATCATAAATCTACTTTCCCTCAGGGTTTGGTCAATCATTATTGAAACTTGTCGTATCACATCCCTAGAACCATGATCCACTCCATTGAAGTCATCTTCCTCGTCCTGCTCCTCAAACATGGCCATGGTCTTCCGGTCAAGTTTTAGCTCCTCTGCAATTTTTCTCTGCATCCCCCTTTTACTCTCCCACCATGAGCAATCAATGTAAATGGTTCTGCCAAAGCATAACTTTGGAGGAGGAGATTTCATAGATGGAATTGCTTCTGCTATGGACCTAAGAACCGCGGTTGCCCCAAAGCCATTCCACCCATCAAAGTAGACTATGTTGTTCTTGAGGTTCCCCTGAATAAGATTCAGTATTTCCTCTCTGGCACCAACAACATCCATTGCATTGATTCCCTGGAACGTGGTGATAGATAGCTAGTTAAGATCTGCTCGGCATTTATATAAGGAATTTGGTAAGAAAACAAACTGCTAGGAAAATAAATATGCATAAAACATGAGAGTCAGAGAGTAGCGGTACCTTCCATACTAGTGCCATGGTGAAACTCCTCTGCTTCTGTACAAGAGAAGCAAATTATATCAACAGGAAGTACTCGGGTGCGCAGACAGATTCTCGTCTACTTAACCCATGATGATGATCGAGCATGAGTCGATCAATCAGCTAGCATATTTGATCATCAAATCAAAGATGAACTCTCCGATCCGCAACGAGCAGTGCATTCGATTCCCTGTATGCAGGCAGGCGTGCACACAACATTATTATATATGTTTAACCTGTCAGTGAGTCGATAGATCAGTGCTAGTAGTAGGGAGGAGTAATAATTTACGTGCACGCATACCTATATATTTTTTAGATTTGCACGTGTAGCATCAACAATCTTCCATCGATTTTATTTTATTTCGAGCTGAGACGGCAAGCAAGCACACACAACACTGATCAGTTTCTTAATTGGAGTAGTACCTATCTACTATGTAGGAGTAGAAAATAATAGAAATTGTCTACGTACCTTCAGTTTCTGCTAAGATCGATGATGGGTCGGAGATGAAGATGGTGGAGAGTGAGTTGATCGACCCCAGCAGAAAGATAGACTGGACGCTCCAATTAATGCAATGCAAGGCTTGACGACATACGTACCATGCAGCAGGGAGATCGATTGGAGCGGAGAGTGTTTAATTAGTTGCAGTACCGACTCGTTTTTTATAAGAAAACATGGATAATGTACACACCGTACCTTTAGATTCTGCAGAAGAGGATGGAGGGTGAGTTGGCCGATCGATATCCCAGATAGATAGATGCTTAATTGCCCAGCCCACCAATGGATCGGAAAGAAACTGATGGAATGAAAGATCCAATATAATGCAAGCCGATGATGGAATGAATAAGATGATGGTAGCTAGCTGTTGTTGTGTCCTCCTCCTTGCTAGTCCTTCAGATCCAACAAGGCAACATAAAGCAAAAGCTCACTCGCACGCAAGGCACGATCCCTTGCTTGCACATTGCATTGTTGGAGCATCTGATCCGATATATGCATGCATGGACGGTGCTTTGCTTCTTTTTTTTTGTTGCATTGGGAGGCCGCTTTTCTTTGTTTCTCTCGCGCGGGCGGCCTTGTACGTCTTTCGTGCAAAAAGCTTGGCATGCATATATGCTGGCCCCTTCGCCTTTTTTCGTTCACGTCATCGTCTATGCACCGTGGTGCAAGCTGATGATTCTGTCAGCGTTTTACTTTTTTTTTTTATATATTTTACCTCCTCCTCTTTTAAAAATAAAAGTTAATTAGATTGATTCCAATACAACTTTCATGGATTGGAGATTTATCACTACGATTCATCTATTTTCGAATCATACTAATCATACTACTACAATTTCTTGTCTATCCAATATATACCACTATCCGTGACCTACCACATGACGCCAGCTGGCTCTGGAGCATGCATACGCATACATCCCTTCAATTTGGAACATTTATTTAGCCTTTAATTTGGTAGACTTTAATCATCATTATTAATAAAAACCATCAAATGACTTCTACTTTTTAAAAGAATTGTCCACCTATGCCATTCTGAAAAAAAATCATAAAGTAACCTCCTAAATTTGAATCTAACTACATATCAACTTCTGCCATTATGAAAGGTAAAATAACCCCTAAATTTCTATCTAAATTATACGCATTGCTTTTATGAAAGAAAATGCAAAGTAACTCTAAATTTTCATACAAATTATTAGCACATACACGCCATTATGATCGATAAAGCAAATTAGCCAGTAAATATGATTTTTTTTTGAATTGCCTGTATTTTCCATTATAATGAAAGTTGAAATAAAGAAGTCAATTTAGTTTCTATCTATGTTATCTACATCCCCGCCATTATAAAAAAATAATAATTTTAACATTTCTCGAATCAACGCATGAAAACCAACATAAGCTATTAAAAACAATTCAATAATTACCATAAAGTGCTATATGTTTTTCTATATTACACACTTTTGAGACTATTAAATTTAAAGACCAAGTAAATTACATATATTAGGATAAATATTTATTTATTTTATTAAGCATGCAATATTCTCTTAGCAAACCACATATCAATAATACTATGTCCAATTAAACTATATATTCCAAGATAACAAATTTGTAAAATTTAACTTTAGATTTTATATATTTTTTACTAAAACATTGTGGCATATAAATGTTTGTAATTAAATTTAATCCCTCTACGCATATCTTTAAGTGAGAGTATATTACATTATTTTGCTTTCCTTTTTCTGGTGTGCCAAATTTGTTGATGTGTATTGACAAGCTAAATGACTTGATATCTCTAATATTGTAATAGCATAGTTTATTTTGTCAGCTTCAAGCTAGAAGACTGCTGAGTTATAGTGTCTGAAAATAAATACAATTTGGTCGCAAAATTCTTCAAGTCATGCTGCCAATAATGGCAACACATGCCACGTGTAATATGGAGCCTTCCAAATTGATCTTCTTGGGCAAATAAAATGTGGCAAGCAACTTCTACCGTGTTGTTTTCGTCATAGTTCTCCATCCACGCCGGTGGTGGGAGCCGACGGGAAGACCAGGAGAGTGGTGAGGCTCCGCTCAACAAGATTGACATCGAGAGAAAGATGAGCCTCCCAGCTTCGTCCGCTCATCAACAGGCTGGAGGGAGCACACAGAGAATTTCGGTGAAGCCACCCGAGAACCTGCGCTGTACCCTATACATAGTGGCATCATTCTGAGTAGTTTATCATAAAGACAAGTATGAGATTAGTATAATCAATTAACATAACAACCATTTGACGATTCACATTCTTGCACCTCTATCTAACAACCAGTGGAGCAGAACCAGACCACTGCATCAAGCAATGTGCTACAAATTAAAGAACACAAGCACCTCAACGAACAATCACAGGCACGTGTCCTTGCTGTTACAACCTGACAAACTCACAGAAGGACCTAAAACCCAAGTTGAGAATCCACCAAGTAGGCCGAAGCTGAGGTGGACTCTCACGCAACTCCAGGTACATATATCAATCGATACTGGACCGCGATGGGCGGGAACAAACTACAATCACCCACTACACCACTCAGGCCCAGTAACCAGCTTGCTCGGCTTCACAGACCTCTTAGGCCTAGCTTCCTGTAGCTCGTCCTGCACCGTAGTCTTCTGTGCACCTGCTCACGGAGGAGGAGTATATGACTAGCTAGCTACTGTGAAGTATTTTCCCCAAAATGAGCCCTACTGTGAAGTAAAGGAGGAGTATATAGGGTTAGCTACTGTGATCAAGTAAAGCAGGAGTATGCATGATGGGCACATGGCTAGTTACTTCTCTTCAAACACAGGAGAAAAAGAGAGAGAGGGGGGGGGGGGGGGGGGTGGTGTTGGGGAAGGCAATAGATGAGAATTAGCAATACATGTTCAAGGGAAAAAATGAAATAAAACAAAAAGGGCCACATGCCAGTGCAAGCGCTTTATTTGAGGGGAAACAAAAGACAAGGATGACGGAGACAAGCAAGACAAGCAAAGCACCCTCCCACAACAGAATATATGAAGATGCGAGACGTCCTTGTGTCATATATTGAGCTACGTAGTGTTAGCACTCCTGTTGAGCAATCCCACTGCTCCTGAGCCGACCTGCCCCCGACCCGGACCCTTTCGCTCTCGCAGTCCTTTCTAGACAAAGCCGCCGCCGCCTCTCGTCCTCGTCCTCGCCGGCGCCGCCCCTTGCCCTCGCCGCGGCGGCCTGCCCTTGCCCCACGCCGCCGGCATGCCCTCGTCCTCGCCGGTACCGCCCCTTGTCCGTGCCGCGCTGGCCTGCCCTCGCCCCGCGCCGTCGACACGCCCTCGTCATCGCCCGCCCTGCGCCGCCGACAGCCCGCCTTCGCACAGCGCCGCGCTGGCCTGCCCTCGCCCGCGTTGCCACGATTGCCGCAGCCCAGACTGTGTCGCTGCCTGCCCGCCCTTGCTTTCGCCATCGCCCGCCGTGCCCCACCGCCGGAAAGGAGTTTGCGGCGGCCGCTGGGGCGCGAATTGGTTCAAGTATTTCGTGCCGGCGGCGATGCGATCCAGGGTGCCGGCTCCTCCATCCACGGGCTTGCCCTTTCCACCATCAGCAACCGGCCTAGGTACAGGCAATTTCCCACATTTTCTTGAACAGCGAAAGAATCCAGCTTCATGTTGGTGATCCCTTGACATGTTTTAGCAATTTAGAGTTGGGCGACTATTTTCCTCTCTTGTTAATTAATTGCTAAGTCTCTAAAAAAAACTTCCACTGCATATTAGACACCTACACGATAACAGTGATGTACTTAACTTCAGTAAGTCTCTTGAACAAATAATAATTAGAAGAAGTGAGAACGTTGTATTGCTTTATCTATGTCTCTTGAACAGGAAATGAATTCAGCTTCATGTTGTTTTTGCTCTGTTATTATCTTTGATTACACATTGATCAGTATTCTTAAGAACCAAACTCAGGAAGTGTGGGAGTCGAAATAAAAGATACATCATGTATTACACAATCTTTGATTCATCAGTATTGTTAAGAACCAAGCTCACCTCTAGGTGAAGTGTCTTTGTTGCGTATTTGAACCAACTTGTGTGTAACTTAATTTGTTGGACCATGGATTGAGTGGCTGCTGCAAGTTTGATGTCAGGTTTCAGAGACATAATATTTTGGTCATCTCTGTACGTTGTCTGTACGGAGGAGCACTGGTTGCTCCATTTTTATTAGCTGCTGAACCTGTGGATCCCAATGGTTAATACGGGTGGCCTGGCCTTGCTCCTTCGTTTGTGCCTTCAGCAGCTTGGGATCCATCTTGGTAAGCACTTGATCCTGTAAATTGCCTGAACAGCTAAGGTTAGCAACCTGTACATGTGAAACAATACTGAAACTCTGAATTCTAATTTAGTAGTTTCAATAGACATCCTTATTAGATTGTTGCTGATGCATGTAGTTCTCTGATATGGATACAACGCTAAACTAGTAGTGAATTTGAGGCTATCTGGTACTTAAACTTTATCCAATTTTCAGTAACTTAATTAAACTTTATCCAATTTTCAGTAATCTGTACTATCAAGTTTCAGTTATCTGAATGTCCTGCTAGCTGTGCCGTGCACCAAAACAATTGCTGTCAGGATGAGAATAGTCGAATAGAGCACAATTTTTTTTCCTAGTGAACGATGACAAATAGCAGGGCACCTATATACGAAAATAGTTGTTATCTAATTAGGGTTCACTGCTATTTTTTCTTAATGTGAACAGTGTTAGGTGAACTTGTATGCTGTTATTTTTGTAGATCACATCACAGTTAGTGACCTTGACTTCAACTCTCAATTTTGATTTAAGAATTATATCTCAATTTCGCAGGACATGGTGTGATGTACCTGCTGCTATGATGTATAATTTTTCTGTGCAGAGGATGAGTTGTGATCTGAATGCTATGTACTAGTTATCTGAATTTATCTGAATGCTATCAGTTCACATGTGGAAGTTATCTCAATACTAGTCATGCCTTTTTTTTATTTTGAAAGCATGTCCCTCTGGATTAGTGAGTGTGAATGCTATCAGGTCATACTTATGTAGATCAGGATAAAGTTGCTCCAATTTGAAAACCTTAAATAGCATAGCTAAATCTTGCATTGCAGGTAGGGATTACACGAATAAGGGGCTTGCTTGGTTCACTTCCAAATTTTACCATGCCAAAGATTTCTTCGATCAAGTTCTCAATCATACCCCTTAGAATGGCTAAGTGCTTACCATTGGACTACAAGACTTTTAGTTTTTGTAGTATCAAGTAACACTATATATTATAAATGTTTTTGAAACATATATATTATAAATGTGATGAGCACCGAGCGACAGAGGCCGGCAGAGGCACGGGTTCTCTGGCTCCAGAGACAAGTTTGCCAGCGCCACGGCGGCGTCCGCACCGCATGCGCAGGCGCGGTGTGGCGCGAGGACAGCAGCTCGCGCCACCGCGAGCAGCCGCGGACCAAACAGCCATGCCACCGCAGCCCTCGGGCCTCCTCCTCTTCCTCCACCTCCTTGGGCTTCGCCACGTCGCAGCTCGCCGGCCTCTCCCTCTCCGCCGGCGCTGCCACTCCAACCTCCATCGCCCTCCTCCCCAAGAGGCAGCACCTCCGGGCGTCGCAGCGCGCGCGGGGCATGGCCGCGGTCCGCGAGCGCCGTGAGGAGCGGCGGCATGGCACCGAGCATGCCGAGGGAGCGCAATTGCCCCTTGTGGAGGGCAAGGCCGAAGAGCGCGTGCTCGCGTGCCTCGTGCGGCGAGGCGGCCAACACCAGCACCTCGACGAGCGCCGGCAGTGCGCCCACGCGCACGACGGGCACCCTGTTCTCCGGCTCCAGAGACAGGTTCACCAACGCCGCATTGGCATCTGCGTGCGCAGACGCAGTGTGGAGCGAGGACAGCAGCACGAGCCCGAGCGCCGCGAGCAGCCGCGGACCGCACAACGCGCTCCGTCAAGGCTACAGCGGCGCCCGCATCATCGTCCGGTTCCACTACCCAGCTGTCCGGTTCTAAGAAGAATGATTTTTTTTAAAAAATCCAGCAGAGCTATACTACTCAAAATATTAATTTTGTATTTATAGAGTTACCGTTTTACCCTTATTAGAAAAAAGAATCACGAATATGGAATTACCACTCTGTTACTTAGAGTTATAATCCGCTCAGTTTTGGAGGCGATGAGAGGCGATTTGACCGCATATGGCCCACTAAGCATAGAAACATCAATTGCTTCCTGTTGCCTCCCTCCCATCGCCTTCCATTGCTTTTGGCCTTTCTAGCCATCGGATCGGTCGTTGTGAGGCGTCGAAATTCTCCGCAAGCATTATAAAAAATCCCATCATTTTTTTGTGTTCCTGCATTGGCGCTGTTCGGATATGTCTCTGGTACTGATCCTTCCTGTCAATAAACAGCAAGTTCCTGAGAACAAAAGGCGAGAGTTCCTGCAATGCTGGGATCAATACAACCTTCAGATTGCGTAGACTAGTATCTGGTGTTGGAGTCGAGTCAGTGTTTCCACTGTAAGTCAACCCAAACATTTGCCCCTCTACTCTAATTTTTAGGATGCTTTTATGCTGTTTTGTAACTCCGCCTGTGCTGGGGTGCCTTGGTGTCTTAGCATAGCAGGTTCCAAGCCCTGGTAAAGGAGGAGGGTTGTGTATTGGTGTGGCAAGCCGGACGTAAAAACCAGCCACTCTTATGGAGAGGAGACCTGATAGACTCTCGTTGGGGCGTAACCCTCTTAGCGACGCGCCATGTCGGATCCCGGGCATGGTGTCAAATGAGCAAGGGCTGGGTCGTCACCCCCGTGACGCGCCGTGTCGTGATCTGGGCACGGTGTCAAGTGAGCAAGGATCGGGTCGTCGCATCCTTAGTGGCGCGCCACATCGGCGCCCGGGTGTGGTGAAAAATGAGCAAGGGTCTTCACACCAGCGACGGGTGCGAAGGGTAAGGAAGCTAGTCGAGCCCACTAGGATTCGTCTAGGTAGCTGGAACGTAGGGTCCCTAACGAGTAAGTTAAGAAAGCTAGTCGATGCAGCGATTAGGAGGCATGTAAATATTCTATGCGTTCAGGAGACTAAATGGAAGGGCCAGAAGGTGAAGGAAGTGGAGGATACTGGCTTCAAACTTTGGTACACGGGGTCAACATCGAGTAGGAATGGTGTAGGCATCTTGATCGATAGGAGCCTTAAGGATGGAGTAGTTGATGTTAGGAGGCAAGGCGATCGGATCATCCTTGTCCGGCTGGTAGTTGGAGATTTGGTCCTGAATGTCATCAGTGCCTACACCCCTCAGGTAAGTCTTAGCGAGAACACCAAGAACCAGTTTTGGGAAGACCTAGATATCATGGTTAATACCGTGCCTATCAACGAGAAACTCTATATAGGAGGAGATCTCAACGGCCATGTGGGTGCGACTAATGTAGGTTTTGAGCGGGTGCACGGGGGGTTCGGGTATGGTAGTAGGAATCAAGAGGGGGAGGATGTTTTGAACTTCGCATCAGCCTATGACTTGTTGATAGCGAACACCTTCTTTAGGAAGAAGGAATCCCATCTAGTGACTTTTCGTAGTGGACAACACTCGAGCCAGATCGACTTTATCCTCGCAAGGAGGGAGGATAGACGTGCTTGCTTTGATTGTAAGGTGTTACCCGGGGAGTGTGTTGTCCCTCAGCACAAGCTTGTGGTGGCGGACTTTCGCTTTCGGGTATGTGTCCACCGGGACAAACGGGTCAAGTTTGCGAGAACGAAGTGGTGGAAGCTTAGAGGGGAAGCAGCACAAACGTTTAAGGAGAGGATGATAAGCGAGGGGCCTTGGGAAGAAGGAGAAGATGCAAATGACATGTGGCTAAGGATGGCAACATGTGTTCAGAAGGTGGCTTCGGAAGTGTTTGGCATGAGTAGGGGAGGCAAACGGGAAACGAGAGACACCTGGTGGTGGAATGACGAGGTGCAAAGGGCCATTAAGGAGAAGAAGGAGTGTTTTAAGCGCCTCCACCATGACAAGAGTGCAGCCAACATTGAGAGCTATAAAATAGCGAAGAGGGTTGCAAAGCGAGCGGTGAGTGTTGCAAAAGGTCAGGTGTATGATGACCTTTATCAGCGGCTCGGCACGAAGGAAGGGGAGAAGGACATTTATAGGATGGCTCGGATCCGCGAGAGGAAGACAAGGGACATCAACCAAATGAATTGCATCAAGGATAGGACAGATCGACTTCTGGTGAAGGACGAGGAGATCAAGGATAGATGGAGAGAGTACTTCGACAAGTTGTTTAATGGGAAGAATGAGGGTCCTACCTTTGAGTTGGACGACTCATTTGACGATACCAACATATGCTTTGTGAGGAGAATCCAGGAGGCAGAGATCGGGGAGGCTTTGAAGAGGATGAAGGGAGGTAAAGCGATGGGCCCTGATGGTATCCCCATTGAGGTGTGGAGATGCTTGGGCACTAGAGCGATAGTGTGGTTAACTAAGCTTTTTAACCTTATTTTTTGATCTAACAAGATGCCTGAAGAATGGAGGAGAAGTATATTAGTACCTATCTTCAAGAACAAGGGTGATGTTCAAAGTTGTACGAACTACCGCGGGATTAAGTTGATGAGTCATACAATGAAGCCCTGGGAGAGGGTCATTGAGCATCGCCTGAGAAGAGTGACAAGTGTGACCCAAAATCAGTTTGGGTTCATGCCTGGTAGGTCGACCATGGAGGCAATTTTCCTTTTACGTCAGTTGATGGAGAGATATAGGGAACAGAAGAAGGACTTGCACATGGTCTTCATTGACCTCGAGAAGGCATATGACAAAGTACCGAGGAATGTCATGTGATGGGCTTTGGAAAAGCACAAAGTACCAACTAAGTACATTTCCCTCATTAGTGATATGTACAGGGATGCGGTGACGTTTGTCCGAACTTGTGATGGCGAGACCAGTGACTTTCCAATTAAAATAGGACTACATCAGGGGTCAGCATTGAGCCCTTATTTATTTGCCTTGGTGTTGGATGAGGTCACAAGAGACATACAAGGTGATATCCCTTGGTGTATGCTCTTTGCTGATGATGTGGTGCTAGTGGATGACAGTAGGGCAGGGGTTAATAGGAAGTTAGAACTATGGAGACACACGTTAGAGTCGAAAGGGTTCAGACTTAGTAGGACCAAGACCGAGTACATGAGGTGCGATTTCAGCGTGACTAGGCGCGAGGAGGGAGACGTTAGCCTAGATGGGCAAGTGGTGGCCAAGAAAGATACTTTTCGGTATTTAGGATTGATGCTACAAAAGGATGACGACATAGATGAAGACGTCAGGCATAGAATTGCAGCGGGTTGGTTGAAATGGCGCCAAGCTTCTGGCGTCCTTTGTGATAAAAGGGTGCCTCAGAAGCTGAAGGGTAAGTTCTATAGGACGGCGATTCGCCCGGCGATGTTATACGGTGCTGAGTGTTGGCCCACAAAAAGGCGACATGTCCAGCAATTGAGTGTGGCAGAGATGCGCATGTTGCGTTGGTTTTGCGGGCACACCAGGAGGGATAGTGTTCGGAATGACGATATTCGGGATAGGGTTGGGGTGGCACCAGTGGAGGAGAAATTGATTCAACACCGATTGAGATGGTTTGGACATGTCCAACGGAGGCCTCCCGAGGCGCCAGTGCGTAGTGGGGTTCTGAAGTGGGCCGATAACGTAAAGAGCGGTAGAGGTCGACCTAAACTGACTTGGGACGAGTCAGTTAAGAGAGACCTTAAGGAGTGGAATATCTCCAAGGATTTAGTTTTGAACAGGAGTGCTTGGAGACTGGCAATCAACGTGCCTGAACCGTGACCTCTTTCTGTCGTGTGCCCTTTTGTGTCCCCTAGTTTCTTGTCTCTATTGGGTTTCATCTCTAGTCTACCCTAACTTGCTTGGGATAAAAGGCTTTGTTGTTGTTGTTGTTGTTGTTTTATGCTGTTTTGTTTTGGAACTATCATACTGATGTTGAAATGCTTCATATATAGATTCTTTAGTATCCTTGTGCTGCGGTGCTGCCAGAATTAATTTCTTTTTTCATCGATACCTGATAATTATTCAACAACCACTAAACTTTGTGTTACAAACTTACGATAGTCGATAGCAGACAGCAGACATGGAGTTCTTGTCCTCTGGCTGTGCCTGACTTTGCAATATACTTGTATAACTAAGGGCCATGCAGTTAAACTATAGATAGATGTGTGGTTTCTGCATGAGAAATGTAGTTGAATGTTTGCAAAACTGGGAAAGCTGTGCTCAGGAAATCAGGTTTTTTTCCTTCTTTTTGGCGTAAATCCTTGAAAACTATATTAATTGGAATCATGCCGACACATAACTAATGACCCTGAAGCAAGTTAATGATGATAAACTGAACAGTAGGCAGATTGGCCATTTTGCAGAATGATGGACAAACATCTTGTGCCCTGTTAACAAGCAACCTAGTACGAGTGGATATTATAGTTTCAGAAACACATCATCCAGTGTGTTCATACCCCAGTTCAGAATTCGTTGCTCTGTGTTTTCCATGGAAACAAATACATTGAAAGAATTCTGTTGGTAGTTTATATTTTTCCCCTTTTTATTGTCAGGATCGTTATGCTTTGTTCAGCATTCAACTTTTAATATTTAGAGCTAGCATAATCATGGAAAGAAATCATTACATGTGGCTGCATATACAATACTAGATTGGCCGGAGGTCTCACCAAATTTTGTTTTATGGTTTGAATGGTAACCTGCTGCTGTTATCTTTCATTTTTTTTGAATGACCACATGCCTTTCTTCTAATTAGCTATCAACTATTTTGTTGGACTATTTTCTTGATACGACTTTTTTTTTTTTTGTTTAGTTACTCGCCAAACATCAAAGAAATCAAGATCTTGGACACGAAGAAAGTCAGGAGAGCTAAGCTGTACTACCTGAGGGACAGGGTGAATGCACTTAGAAAATGAGGCTGTCCACATGTTGTTTCTTGGTTTTTGCTTGTGGATCAGCATGGTTTCTGAAGATGCAACAGTTGCAGTCTGAGAATCACATTATCTGATTTGATCTTTGAAAAGCCATAGCTTGTAGTTGTCATGCTTAGTTTTGAGCTGCAAGTGCTAGCAGAATAAGTTTTTTTGACTCAATTTAACAATGCAGATCTTCCCTCTTTGATTTGCAGCACTGGAACTGCAGTGCAAAAAATAATGTGCTCAGATCTATTACTTCCACACCCATATTTAGAATGTGCGTTTGACATAAACACACTGGAGTACATTACTTTATCAAATTGAAACTATTATGTGATGTGTGATGCTTCATGCTATCGAGATTACCGGTTTTATATATCAATCCGTCTAGTGTTTGTTCACAGAAACAAGTTCTGAAAAATGGTCTAGGCGTGGTATAATAAGTTGACACCCATGCATGGAACTGAAGTTTATTGGAGTTTTTATGGCTCAGTAAGTGTGGTGTGATCCAAGTGATTGTCAGTGACTGCTATAGCAGTTGAGGCCTGCTAATTCTGAATTGTAGAAACTGAGACCTGATGACAGTCCAAATTTCGTGGCCACCGCCTTTCTCCGTATATGCAGGGGAGTCTTCAGTTATTACAAAGAAAGGAGAATAATTACAGTGTTGTGTTTGTACATAAGAAAGCTTCTGTATGTTGGGCCTTATCAGTAATCAACCTTATTAATTTTGGGCTATGGAGTAGAAGGAGTTAGCTAGTGATTTTGTGCTATGGAGTGAGACAGCATCTATGCATAACAGAAGCTCTTTGTTCGTGAAGTAATATCAAGGTGGACTTTGCTGTTCTTTTAGCATGCATCCACCATGAGAACAGGCGGCAGGTGTCAAAGAGGACAGGCAACTGGTACTAGTTGTAATGAAAGGCAACTGTCCCGGCCTAATCACCACCTGCATTGTGTTGGTCAATGTTTCAGTTAACCAGACTACGTGCTGCCACAAAGCAGAGAAATCAATCAATCAATCTAGCTCACACCACAAACTCTATCACATACATAGATTGTAGGATAATGGTTCACTAATACAGCTCACACACAACCAATACAATACACATGTTCCAAACTTCCAATTCCAACAAATCACACACGACAGGGGCGGACACACCTCATCACCAGCCTGCCTCTTCAGCTACTACTCTGATCTCCGATCTGATCCCTGCCTCTCAAAAAGGCTGAACTGGGTAGCAGACAGACACAGGCACACTCACATCAAGCAGACATGCAGGCTGGCAGGTGACACCGGCGTGCAGACACCAGACACCAACTAGGCGCCTGGCCATCTTTCTTATTTCAAAACCAAACCAAACACACAGAGGATTGCAAACGCCGGCTGGCCATCAAAGGCGGGGGCTAACCTGAAGCCCCGTACCTTCCCTTCCATGGCCTTAATTTCACACAACACGGCAAACAACAACAATATAGAATAATCCACAGACGACGGAGCCGAAGTAGCAGCTGCAGCAGATGCATACTTGCTTGAGAATGATCAAGCTGGTTTCCATCACCTGTCGACAGCAGAGTGAGTTGATCAAGGAAGCAAACCAATTTGAAGGTGCAAGGTAAGTAAGATGCCTTATTATTAATTAACTGGTCTATACCTAGCTAGATAGTACTACAAGTCAACAAGGGCAGATTATATTCCCTCAACAAAACAATGTACGCACGTATATAAGATATACTATGCAGTTATTATCACCTTACCTGAGGACGGTGGTTCTAAGCATGCGCCTCTTGTAGTAGCTCGAGTGCACCGGCGCCTCGTACAGGGAAGGGTGGTGGCCAGCATCCACCCCGTCCCATTTCAGCGCATCCCACACGTCTTTCTCCATCTCCACTGCCGGCCTTCTCATGCCTGGCTCGCGGCCCTTCAAGGCCGGCAGCCGGCGCAGGCTCCAGCAACCCCTCATCTTGATGGTCTCCAGCACGGGAGCCAGCATCTCGGCGGCCTCGTATATCTGCTGCAATGCCGGCAGGTCGTGCAGGTGGATGGTGGTCAGCTTCGGAAACTCGACGCTTGTATGCTTGGACTTCTCGTCATCCGGTACGAAGATGTGTCTGAGATTGCCGCAGTGGATGATGTGGAGGGTCTCCATCGCAAGCCCGAACTGGAGGCTTGGACAGCAACGCAGGTGCAAGTGTTGTAGGCTTCTGAAGCGATCAGGATCATTGATGCCACTTTTGCTCCATACACAACGAGCCATCAGGAGATCCGATGCCCAGATGGTCTCCAACCTACCGTACCAGTCCTCTGCGCCCGGAGGAAAGATGGCGTGCAAGTTGGGGCACCTCTCGACGCGGCACCACCTGAGGGAACCAAAAGACTTTGCAGGCATGGTATTGCTCCAAGTCGAGACATCATGCACGTGCAGGGATTCAGTATACCGTCTCATCAATGAAGCCAAATTATCACCATAAGGATTTGCCTCCACCTCACTCTGCATGCTATGGCTTCCGTCACCAATCTCAATGTGCCTATCCAGTTGTCCCGTTGGGCCCTTCGGGAAGGTCTGCATCGGGATTGGGCTGTTACCAACCTCGGTAAAGACGTCACGATACATGTCTCTAGCAGCTATGCCATAGTGTCGTTGACGATCAATGGACCCAGTCACCTCCTTGTTTGTTGTTGCTTCAGGTTGAATAGTCTCCATGCATGTAGCTGAAGAGGTGATGCTGATACTGAAATGGGCATATGCCTTCATTATGGGAGACCCAAGGGACCGGGCAAACCTAGCATCTGCGAAGATTGCGTGCACATGCAGCTGGACGGATTTCTGTTGGGCACCAAGGGATGGCGGTCGAGCATATCCATCTCTAGACCGTGTGTCTATGCAGATCAACTCCAGTCGTTGCATATCTGGGCCCCATTTTATTGCACGAAGGTTCTCACATCCTAGCAGGAAGAGCCGCTTGAGCCTCGGGACATCCACCACCATAGTTCCAAAGTCAAGTACATTGATCGCACATCCTGAAAGGTCCAGCTCCTCCAAATTGGGAAGCCCACGCAAGAACAAACCCTCCAACAATGTGCAACCTTCTAGAGATATTTTGGAGACTCTGACTTCATTCTTCTTATCCACAGTAGATGGATGCTGCGGGACGAGAACTCATTGGAGGTAGCTTGCCAGTTGATGTCCATTGAGATGCTGGTCCATAGGCATCAAAACTGAATGACCCGAGCAAGGATTTGTGCAGCACAACATTCTCAAGCCCATTGCAACCATCTAGAACAAGTACTTGAAGTTTGCTGGCCTCTGATAAGCTTCCCGGCAGGCTTTTCATGTATCTATTTCCAGATAAATCAAGTATTTCTAGCTGTTTTTTATCTGCAAGTGAGTTGTCCATGTCCAAGGATGTCATCTCTTCCTGATTTCCAGGTTTGATTATCCGAAGTCTTTGAAGATAAGGTAGCCTTCTCTGTAATAATTGACCTATATATTGCCAGCTCCTGCTAACTCCTTGTATGTTTAGTTCTGTAAGATTAGCCATAAGAGTTACGTTTTTCTTAGATAAGATCTCACCCCAGTCTGTGTAACGCAGGTCAAGCACCCACAAGCTATGCAGAAATGTCCACTTAGTGATACATTGCCCTCCTTCAGGTTCACTTGTATTATTATTCTGATCTGTGCAGTTTCTCAGCCCAAGAAATCTCAATGTATTGCAGTGGAGGAAAGGAGGGGACACAAAACTGAAGGCACAACAGGAGAGAATTAGAACGCCAAGTGTGCTGCAATGTTTAAACATAGAATTTGGTAACATATGTGCACTACTGGTCCTGTCAAATGATAGGAAGATTGACGATGTCGTTGCCAATATAGTTTGCATGTTGTCATTAAATATCTTATTCTTTGAGGTGGCAGAAATCCAACGGTAAGGCCTCTTTTTATATTTATCAATATTGCCATCATCTTCATCTTCAACTAGCAGAAGAGAAGGCTCTGAATGTTCCATCATCTTAGCAAACACCTTACCAAGCTTGGAATCATCACCATTAAAATTTATTTCTGAATCCAATGTATTGACAATTTCCCTTGATCTATCCCCTTGTTGAATGATCCCATCGCATATCAAAAAATTGGGAGCATGAGCTACCCACTCCAATTCGCTGGTGCTGTGAAAAATGCGATGCAGGAAAAACTCATAGCGATAACAATCTATGACCATTCTTAAGTCCATGTCCTGCATAAATGGATATCGTGCAACTATGTTGGTAGCCTCTTCATAGAACAATGCATTAAGCTGTGAGTCTGATAAAATGGTGGGGTAGTAATCGGTATAAGTGAAAAGACCTGTGTATCTTAATTTATTTGCAGCTCTTTCAACATCTTGGACTGTTTTGTAGTGATAAACAGTCATGAACCTTGTTCCAAATGTCCATATTATTATTCCGTAATACTCCAGAACACCAAATTCCCTTAGGTCAATCTCATCAGTACTCCCATTAATGAAAACCATCATAAATCTACTTTCCCTCAGGGTTTGGTTAATCACTATTGAAACTTCTCGTACCACATCCCTAGAACCATGATCCACTCCATTGAAGTCATCTTCCTCGTCCTGCTCCTCAAACATGGCCTTGGTCTTCTGATCAAGTTCGAGCTGCTCTGCAATTGTTCTCTGCATCACCCTTTTACTTTCCCATCTTGAGCAATCAATGTAAATGATTCTGCCAAAGCATAATTTTGGAGGAGGTGATTTCATAGATGGAACTGCTTGTGCTATGGACCTAAGAACCGCGGTTGCCCCAAAACCATCCCACCCATCAAAGTAGATTATGTTGTTCTTGAGGTTCCCCTGAATAAGATCCAATATTTTCTCTCTGGCACCAACAACATCCTTTACGCTGATTGCCTGGAACGTGGGGGATAGATAGCTAGTTAAGATCCGCTCGGCATTTATATAAGGAAATTTGGTAAAGAAAACAAACTGCTTGGAATTTCGCTCGCTCCATCGCAGGATAACCCCCCAGCACTCCTATCGCACGCTCAATCCACGACACGGTGGAACCGCCCAATCTATTCCCCTGAAAATAACACTCCCCACAGGCCCCTCTCCAACAATGTTTAAGCTCCCGCGTTGCTCTGTGCGTGCGTGGGTGATTCTGCTCAGCCACTCTCCACCAATCAAGTGATCCGGATCTTGATCTCTTCACTCTCGTGCCGTGCCGCTGTCGTCGCCCAAGCCGTCAGCCTCGTCGCAGGAATTTGGGCCGAGGTTCCTATCCGTGCTGCTACACGTTGCCGAGGCTGCCGTGCCCTGTCTCACGCCGTCGCCGCCGCCGCCGTTCTCGCCGTCGCCGTCGTCGCCCGCCCGCGTCGTCGCCCTTGTCGCGGGAATTTGGGCGGATCGGCTATCCACGCAGTCGCCGTCACCGATGCAGCCGGACGTCGGCGATGACGCCATGCCCGTCCGTGCTGCCGCAGCAAGGCCATTCCGACACGGCAAGATCATCCCAAGCCCGTCATTCCCTGCCCCTTTGTCGGTGACGAGCACCCAATAGGTATGCCCACCCTTCTCTACCCTTCGTGCTAAAAAAATTAAATTTGACAGGTATTCCTTTTGATTTCTCAAGGTTTGTTTTGACCCTGGTAATTAGCATATGCTAAAAAACAATAAACCAAACCATATTTTCTCTCAAAATATGAAGTCTCTTTCCAGTACAACACCGTTTGTAGTAGTAAGTACCTTGATCTCAACTACTGATTTCCATTTTTCCTGGTGGTACAGGTACTTCTTAAAGGCTGGTTATGCAGCCATCTTCATCCATCGATGTTAATACACAAGCCTGTAGCCGCTGTGTCATAGGGCAGCAAGCCAGCAGTTTTTTTACCATTCATTTTCGACTGTCAACCATTAAGTATCTTTGAGGGTATTTTTGAAAGGGCGTTAGCATCGGCGATGTGGCTATCTTGCAGTGACTTGTGGTTGGAAAATATCTATTCCTGACCCATGGTTTTTGGTCATAGTGTCGAAGACTATATCACAATAATTTTGGTTTCTCCTATATTTAGTATTGCACCTGGAACTTCATTTAGACTGTTCTTAGAAAACTAATGTGGTGCCATTTCTTTGTTTTTAGTAGTTCCCTGATTGATTTTATGAAAGCCCTATGAAATATCTTGCTATTAACTACCTAATTCAAAAAAGAAGTTGAGGATGCAGTCTTTTCGAGCTAATTTATAAAGGTTAATTCTGTCTAAACAATAGTTAATATCTGAGCTAATTCATAAAAGAACTATGTGCGCTCTTTTAGCGGGTCTTCTTTTCTTCCTTTTATCCAAGAATGACTACCGATCTATAGGCTGTATTATGTTATTGGTTAAACAAATGGGGGTGATAGCAATGTAAGAAAAAAATTAATGAGGTCCACTAATGGCTGTATTATAGGCTGTATTATGTTATCAGTTTTAGAATGGACTGGAGAACTACTCCAAAAAGGAAGAATGTCACCATCATCCCTGAGAATGGAAAATGCACTGAGCATCAATTTGCAGAGTTTGCTTACCATCAGTTTGCAGAGTTTGCTCACCCAGAGGCCAGAGTCAATAAATTGTTAAGGCATTGCAACAGCAATTCAGCTCAGCTCTGCAGGGGCTACAGGACCTCGTCAGTTTGAGGTGAGCAGTGGAATTGATGGTAGCATGGCATGGCTGGTTATTAACAATTAACCATTCACGCATATGTATAGTATATGATACCTTACAGTAGCTTTGTTGCTACTAATGTGGTAACTAAAATACTTAATAATTGACAAAAAAGAAAGCCTATTTTGTTTGGTCAGTAGTCAGAACTTCATATTAACAAGGACTCTGTTGTGCTTGCCTTTGTTTTACTCTCCGCTAGGTATGACTTTTTATGTTGTGACTATATTCACTTCGTTACAGATTATGGTTTTAATGGGTGATATTTAGCTATAGCAGTCATCTCTTTAATTTAGTTATGTCAGACTTCTAGACTGCTGAAGTTTAACTGAATTCAAGTGATTTGTGTGGTCAACGCAACAGTGGCCCTGTCCTCAACTCTGTGTCCTCGACACAACAGTGACACTGCACTTCTCCTATACTCGTTGTTGCGAAATTGGAGAGGCAACAACAAAAGATCCAGGTTTGCCATCACTCCCTTTTGTTCAGGATGTTTTGGAATTCTAGGAATGACCAATAGTAGGATTGAATGGCTGAACAATGCATGTTACTTTGCTTCCTGCGGTCAGCTTGTTCTTTATTGTCTCATACTAAAGAGAACTACTTTTATTTTTCAATTCTCCAATCAAAGCATTTCCTGTTGAATTTTTAAATTGTATAGTTTGTTAGTTGCTTGTCTTGCCATTTTTTCTGAACCGAGTCTTCTAGTCTGACATGAATATGGATTTTATGATTTTAAAAATGTAAAAATTATACATGAATATGGCCAAAATAAAGCATTGTAGGTTGTTCATAATTTTTGCATTGTTGATGACAACAGAAAAGACTCTGTAAGCTTCAATTGCATCATTGCGCGTCAACTGTTGGTGGACTGAAGTTCCTAATCCGTGGAAACTGAGGTTTGACCATGTCAACTACAGTGAGCTTTTTGTTGATTATTAGTAGATTGAATCATCGTTGGTCCTAAATCATCGCCTAGGTGAAAACAGAAAAGACTGCAAGCTTCAATTGCATCACAGCGTGTCAACTGTTGGTGGAATCTGAAGTTCCTAATCCTTGGAAACTCGGGTTTGGCCATATCAACTACAGTGAGCTTTTTGTTGATTATTACTAGATTGAATCATCTCTTATTGGTCCTAAATCATTGCCCGAACAATATGCAATTTATAATGTGTCAACTGAAATATTGAATCAGCATACTTTACGTGACTAATTTCTCCTATTTTTATCAGCTGCCCAGTATTGGTCCAGTCATTCAGAAATTTGGTATATTGGTTGGCCAATCCAATTAATATGTGATTAGTGACTTCATAATTATCTGCTTTATGGCAAGCTGGCACACCTCACACGTAGTTCATCATCAGTCAGTTATTTCAGTTGCTCCACCATCTCTCCAGTTACCTAACATGAAATATCCTTGTCATCATTACACAGTTTAGTACACCTCAGAGGCTCTGATTGGCATCAAGGCTATCGCATGCCATTAAGGTTGTTACATTATGAATAATATAAAGTTGATGTTTCAGTTTCACATCAAAATGTGGAGTTACATTTTAGTTATCTATTTTTCTTTAAGATTTGTGTAATATTGATGTTTCAAATATCACAATTGCTATATTTATTTTTAGGAAACAATATAACACACATGTTATCGTGGTATTATGTATTCGTTCCCACTGCAACGTATGGGCATCTATCTAGCATGCATAAAACATGAGAGTCAGAGCAGCGGTACCTTCCATACTGGTGCCATGGTGAAACTCCTCTGCTTCTGTACAAGAGAAGCAAATTATATCAACAGGAAGTACACGGGTGTGCAGACAGATTCTCGTCTGCTTGACCCATGATGATGATCGAGCCTGAGTCGATCAATCAGCTAGCATATTTGATCATCAAATCAAAGACGACCTCTCCAATCCGCAACGTGCACGTGCGTTCGATTCCCTGTATGCAGGCAGGCGTGCACACAATATTATTATAATGTTCAACCTGTCAGTGAGTCGATCGACCAGTGTTAGTAGTAGGGAGGAGTAATAATTTACGTGCACGCATACCTATATATTTTTTAGACTTGCACGTGTAGCATCAACAATCTTCCATCGATTTTATTTTATTTCGAGCTGAGACGGCAAGCAAGCACACACAACACTGATCAGTTTCTTAATTGTAGTAGTACCTATCTACTATGTAGGAGTAGAAAATAATGGAAATTGTCTACGTACCTTCAGTTCTGCTAAGATCGATGATGGGTCGGAGATGAAGATGGTGGAGACTGAGTTGATCGACCCCAGCAGAAAGACAGACTGGACGCTCCAATTAATGCAAGGCTTGACGACGTACGACGTACCATGCAGCAGGGAGATCGATTGGAGCGGAAAGGGTTTAATTAGTTGCAGTACGAACTCTCGTTTTATAAGGAAACATGGATAATGTACACACCGTACCTTTAGATTCTGTGCGGAAGAGGATGGAGAGTGAGTTGGCCGATCGATATCCCAGATAGATAGATAGATGCTTAATTGCCCAGCGCCCAGCAATGGATCGGAAGAAACCGATGGAATGAAAGATCCAGTGCATGCCGATGATGGAATGAATAAGATGATGGTAGCTACTGTTGTCGTGTACTCCTCCTTGCTAGTCCTTCAGATCCAACAAGGCAACATAAAGCAAAAGCTCACTCGCAAGCCAGGCACACCATCCCTTGCTTGCATTGCATTGCATTGTTGGAGCATCTGATCCGATATATGCATGCATGGACGGTGCTTTTCTTCTTTTTGTTGCATTGGGAGGCCGCTTTTATTTGTTTCTCTCGCGCGGGCGGCCTTGTACGTCTTTCGTGCAAAGCTTGGCACGCAAATATGCTGCCCCCTTCGCTTTTCTTTTTTTTTTTTCGTTCTCGTCAGCGTATATGCACCGTGGTGCATGCTGATGATTCCATCAGCCTTTTTTTTTTTTTTATGTTTTACCTCCTCCTCTTTTAAAAATAAAAGTTAATTAGATTGATCCCAATACAACTTTCATGGATTGGAGATATATCACTATGATTCATCTATTTTCGAATCATATTAATCATACTATTATAATTTCTTGTCTATCCAATATGTACCACTACCGTGACCTGCCACATGGCGCCAGCTGGCTCTGTAGAGCATGCATACACGCATACATCCCTTCAATTTGGAACATTTATTTAGCCTTTATAATTTGGTAGACTTTAATCATCATTATTAATAATAGCCATCAAATGACTTCTATTTTTTTTAAAAGAATTGTCCACCTATGCCATTCTGAAAAAAATCATAAAGTAACCTCCTAAATTTGAATCTAACTACATATCAACTTCTGCCATTATGAAAGGTAAAATAACCCCTATATTTCTATGTAAATTATACAGATTGCTTTTATGAAATAAAATGCAAAGTAACTCTAAATTTTCATACAAATTATTAGCACATACACGCCATTATGATCGATAAAGCAAATTAGCCGTAAATATGATTGTTTTTAATTGCCCGTATTTTCCATTATAATGAAAGATGAAATAAAGAAGTCAATTTAGTTTCTATCTACGTTATCTACATCCCTACCATTATAAAAAATAATAATTTTAACATTTCTCGAATCAATGTATGAAAACCAACATATGCTATTAAAAAACAATTCAATAATTACCATAAAGTATGCTATATGTTTTTCTATATTATACACTTACTGAGACTATCATCATCAATCAAACTATAAAAGAGCGAGTTTTTTTCTTGTGGGCTCTCCCCCTATAATAACCGTTCGATCTTGATGCGGTGTTATATGAGCCCTCCGTCGTCTAAGATCTTACTCTCCATTGTTAATAACCGTTGAATCTAAACTCTGTGTTATGTGAGCCTTCCATTGTCCAAGATCTTACATGTCAAAAATAAGACTCCTCTTAAACCAAGATTCAAGATACAATCTCAACACGTCTCACGGTAGAGTCTAAATTAAAGTCCAATCACCATCAGGGAACTCATGACTCTATTTCTTTTTTTCCCCTCTAGCACACCGTGTCCATGGAACGTCGTCCTCGTCGTTGTGTTGTTCTAAACTTACACGGTTGCTGACTTGCTGTGCTGTTCTAAACTTACACGGTTGCTGACTTGCTGTGCTGTCCACTGTCTAGCTATGGCCACTACCGGTTTGCCGGTGCACCTTTGGCTGTATGTGTAGTGGGCGTGCTTCCGCCGGTGCTGCTCGCCGGCCGTGGGCGTGCTCGCCATGCCAGAGTCGCCGCGGCGGCAGGCGCCATGCAGATGCGAGCGTGCTGCTCGTGCGCAATTCGAGGCACCCCGGCCGGCGGCGGCCCGAGGCTAACCTGCGCGTTGATGAAGCAGGACGTCATCACGTCAATAAGGAGCCACATGGCTGTCAAGGAGCCACAGGTTAGTGATATACTGATGGAATTTTGGCTTAATACTTGTGTATGTAAAACCACGTACGGGTAGTATCTTGATTTCAGTATGCAATCATTTTTCTTTACACGTTTTTTTCTTCGGCTGATCTCTGGTTACCTGTCTATTCTATTACGTCAGTGTTTTTTTTCTATTTTATTTTCTTTTCCATTGTTTGCAGTCTTATAAAACAAGAAAAATAAATATTACCGTTCTTTAAAATCTTATTTTTACTGTTAATATAAATAAATATTCCATCACTAAATTATCGACATACTGACATCTGTTATCTAATTTAACCTAAATAAATATGTCTCGAGCCTATAGACATGTACCAGAACAATTCCAAGGTTGAAACTCAATATTTAACTCTACCATAACACATGTATATTATAAAAATTAAAGTTATGATATATATATGCAAGTAAATATTTCAATGCCTTACACGGGAGAAAGAAACCATCAAGGTAGTATTTTAATTCAATATGTAACAAGATGCTGTCAATTTATACCACTATACTAATAACTTTTTACTATGGATGTTATGATCACTTAAATTAAATTATAGCCTTTAGATTTGTAATGCACGGGCATATGAAACAAAGTCCTAATTTTCCATGAAAATCTTGATGTCTTTTTCTCTCTCTTTTTACAACGCACAGGCATATTTGTAAAAGAGCGAAACAAATTTGGTTCAGAGTCGTGGTGCTTATCCTGTAAAAGGAATGTATCTTAGTTATTACTTATCATTTAGCAATGTTTGGACCTTGATTCTTACTGCATCAGGCCATCAAGGCACATGAATATATATACAAATTGGTAGGTGTGTTTTTTCTGTTTTACTAGATAAATCATCATATACTGATCTTTTATGTTAGATTACTTACTACATTTTTATACCAAATAAAGGCTCATGTTGTCATACTTAATTATTAAGGCTAATGATTGTTGATATACTTAATCTCCTGGACTCATTCACTGAAATGGAAGCAAATATCAGTTTACCTATAAAAAACAAGAAAAAAAAAGCAATATGTGACTTAAACGCTATTGTATTGTATATATATTTTAGTTTAGAATAAGCTCACTTCTCAAGAAAATTAATTGTTATTTATCCATTATATGAATTTTTTTCCATATGTGTGTTGGAGGATATGCATTGTTAGTTCTTGACTTAAAAAATACTATTATTTCTTCTTTTCAGATAAATTCTTTAAATAGACACGTGCGTGTCGCACGTGCATCTCCACTAGTTAAATTTAAAGACCGAGTAAATTGCATATATTAGGATAAATATTTATTTATTTTATTAAGCATGCAATATTCTCTTAGCAAACCACATATCAATAATACTAATGTCCAATTAAAGTATATATTCCAAGATAACAAATTTATAAGATTTAACTTTAGATTTTATATATTTTTTTACTCAAACATTGTGGCATATAAATGTTTGTAATTAAATTTAATCCCTCTACGCATATCTTTAAGTGAGAGTATATTACATTATTTTTTGCTTTCCTTTTTCTGGTGTGCCAAATTTGGTGATGTGTATTAACAAGCTAATTGATATCTCTAATATTGTAATAGCATAGTTTATTTTGTCAGCTTCAAGCTAGGAGACTGCTGATTTATAGTGTCTGAAAATAAATACAATTTGGTTGAAAAATTCTTCAAGTCATGCTGCCATGGCAACGCATGCCACGTAAGGAGCCTTCCATCTTGATCTTCTTGGGCAAATAAAATATGGCAAGCAACTTCTACCGTGTTGTTTTCGTCATATTTCTCCATCCACGCCGGTGGTGGGAGTCGACGGGAAGACCAGGAGAGTGGTGAGGCTCCGCTCAACAAGATTGACATAGAGAGAAAGATAAGCCTTCCAGCTTCTGCACACAGAGAATTTCGGTGAAGCCACCTGCGAATCTGCGCTGTACCCTGTACATAGTGGCATCATTCTGAGTAGTTTATCATAAAGACAAGTATGAGATTAGTATAATCAATAACATAACAACCATTCCACGATTCACATTCTTGCACCTCTATCTAACAACCAGCAGAGCAGAACCAGAACCCAGACCACTGCATCAAGCAATGTGCTACAAATTAAATAACGCAAGCACCTCAACACACACCATTCTGAGTATTCATCAATTTAAGAAAGGCTTAGTTCTAGGGTCGAACAATCACAGTCACGTGTCCTTGCTGTTACAACCTGACAAGCTCACAGAAGGACATAAAACCCGACTCAGCAGCAGAAGTTGAGAATCCACCAAACAGGCCGATGCTGAGGTGGACTCTCACGCAACTCCGGGTACATATATCAATCGATACTGGACCGCGATAGGGCGGAACAAACTACAGTCACCCACTACACCACTCAGGCCCAGTAACCAGCTTGCTCGACTTCACGGACCTCTTAGGCCTAGCTTCCTACAGCAGCTCGTCCTGCACGGTAGTCTTCTTGTGCACCTGCTCAACAGGAGTGCTAACACTACGTAGCTCAATATATGACACAAAGATGTCTCGCATATATTCTGCTGTGGTAGGGTGCTTTGCTTGTCTCTCTTGTCCTTGTCTTTTGTTTCCCCTCAAATAAAGCACTTGCACTGGCATGTGGCCCTTTTTGTTTTATTTCACTTTTTCCCCTGAACATGTATGGCTAATTCTCATCTATTGCCTCCCCCCTCCCTCTCTTTTCTCCTTTGTTTAAAGAGAAGTAACTAGCCTAGTGCCCATCATGCATACTCCTGCTTTACTTGATCACAGTAGCTAACCCTATATACTCCTCCTTTACTTCACAGTAGGGCTTTTTTGGGGGAAAATACTTCAAAGTAGCTAGCTAGTCATGTGCCCATGCAGTACGAGGGGACTTTTTATAAACATGTTGTATCCAGTTAATTAGTATGTCGTTCAAATCGAGATTTGTTGTAACACTCTAATTTGAATTTTTCAAGTTTTCTAAAATTTATTTGTTAGACACAAAAATATTCATGACTACATTTGTAGCAGGAGGAAATTTTTTTATAAATTCATTTAATGTTGTCATAGGCATTCGTAAAAAAAATATTGTCATATGCAAATATCTGCAGTTGAACGGATGATGTTTGCAGGCGAGGTGGACCTATCAGATGCTTGAGGTTTGGCCTGCAGATTCAGTATGAAAAGGAGATCGAACGGATGATATTTGCAGGCGACGTGGGCCTAGCTAGCAGATCGATGCTCGCGGGGCGCCTCGGGATGCAATCGTTGCTCTGGAATGCCTGCCGGCCCGGAAGCCGTAAGTGGAGCTGCGTGGCGAGGCTCCTGGAGCTTGCCACCGCTGCTCCCGTAGCAGCTCATCCGGGGGCGGTGCCGGCATCCTTGGCCGTCAAACACCTTAGGCAGTGTTACCGCTTCTCGCTCGTCTGATCGATCCATGCGTGTGCAGATTGCAGAGCCAGGCCCGCCTTCCGTGTGACGGCCACGTTCATGCCGCCGCCGCGCCCGTGCTGACGACGGTAACAAAATAACTGCAAAAGGACAAATCTGCTTGTTTGACTACTATGCAGATCCTGAACAAAGAGGCAGTCGAATGGTCCGCTCGGAGAGGGAGATTCCTGATGTACAGCCTGGACGTATGATCCAGATGAGATTGGTATATCATTTCTTTGTGTTCCTGCTTTAGCGCTGTTAGTTCAGATATGTTTCTGGCACTGATCCTTCCTGTGAATCGATGAACAGCAAGTTCCTGAGAACAAACGGCGTGAGTCGACATTCAGAAGGATTGTGATAGGAAGGCGCAACTCTTGGATCAACACAACCTTCAGGCTGCTTAGATTAGTATCTGGTGTTGGAGTTGGAGTCTGTGTTTCCACTGTAAGTCAATCCAAACATTTGCCCCTCTACTCTAATCTTTGGGATGCTTTTATGCTGCTGCTTTGTTTTGGAACTATCATGCTGATGTTGAAGTGCTTCATATATAGATTATTTAGTATCCTTGTGCTGCAGTGCTGCCAGAATTAATTTCTTTGTTCATCGATACCTGATAATTATTCAACAACCACTAAACTTTGTGTTACGAACTTACGATAGCAGACATGGAGTTCTTGTCCTCCTCTGGTTGTGCCTGACTTTGTAATATACGTATTCGTATAAACTAAGGTCAGTTAAACTATAGATGTGTGGTTTCTGCACGAGAAATGTAGTTGGATGTTTGCAAAACTGGGAAAGCCGTGCTTAGGAAATCAGTTTTTTTTCCTTCTTTTTGGCGTAAATCATGAAAACTATATTCATTGGAATCATGCTGACACATAGCTAATGACCCTGAAGCAAGTTAATGATGATAAACTGAACAGTAGGCAGATTGGCCATTTAGCAGAACGATGGACTTAACATCTTGTGCCCTGTTAACAAGCATCCTAGTACGAGTGGATATTATAGTTTCAGAAACACATCATCCAGTGTGTTCATACCCCAGTTCTGAATTCGTTGCTCTGAGTTTTCCATGGAAACAAATACATTGAAAGAATTCTGTTAGTAGTTTATATTTTTTCCTTTTTTTGTTGTCAGGATCGTTGTGCTTTGTTCAGCATTCAACTTTTAATATTCAGAGCTAGCATAATCATGGAAAGATTACATTACATGTGGCTGCATATACAATACTAGATTGGCTGGAGGTTTCACCAAATTTTGTTTTACGGTTTGAATGGTAACCTGCTGCTGTTATCTTTCATTTTTTGAATGACCACATGCCTTTCTTCTAATTAGCTATCAACTATTTGCTTGGACTATTTTCTTGATATTCGTTTCCTTTTTTTTTTTTTTGTTCAGTTACTTGCCAAACATCAAGGAAATCAAGATCTTGGACAGGAAGAAAGTCAGGAGAGCTAAGCTCTACTACCTGAGGGACAGGGTGAATGCACTTAGAAAATGAGGCTGCCCACATGTTGTTTCTTAGTTTTTACCTGTGGATCAGCATGGTTTCTGAAGATGCAACAGTTGCAGTCTGAGAATCACATTATCTGATTTGATCTTTGAAAAGCCATAGCTTGTAGTTGTCATGCTTAGTTTTGAGCTCCAAGTGCTAGCAGAATATGTTTTTGACACAATTTAACAATGCAGATCTTCCCTGTTTGGTTTGCAGCACTGGAACAGCAGTGCAAAAAATAATGTTCTCAGATCTATTACTTCCACACCCATATTTACAATGTGCGTTTGACATAAACACACTGGAGTACTTTACTTATCAAATTGAAACTATTATGTGATGGTGATGTTTCATGCTATCAAGATTACCGGTTTTATATATCAATCTGTTTAGTGTTTGTTCACAGAAACAAGTTCTGAAGAATGGTTTATGTGTGGTATAATAAGTTGACACCCATGCATGGAACTGAAGTTTATTGGAGTTTTTATGGCTCAGTAAGAGTGGTGTGATCCAAGTGATTGTCAGTGACTGCTATAGGCTAATTGAGGCCTGCTAATTCTGAACTGTAGAAACTGAGACCTGATGACTGTCCAAATTTCATGGCCATCGCCTTTCTGCGTATGCAGGGGAGTCTTCAGTTATTACAAAGAAAGGAGAATAATTACAGTGTTGTGTTTGTACATAACAAAGCTTCTGTATGTTGGGCCTTATCATTAATCAACCTTATTAATTTTGGGCTACGGAGTTGAAGGAGTTAGCTGGTGATTTTGTGCTATGGAGTGAGACAGCATCTATGCATAACATAACAGAAGCTCTTTGTTCGTGAAGTGATATCAAGGTGGACTTCTCTGTTCAGGCAACTGGTGCTAGTTGTAATGAATTATTAATTTTGGGCTACGGAGTTGAAGGAGTTAGCTGGTGATTTTGTGCTATGGAGTGAGACGGCATCTATGCATAACATAACAGAAGCTCTTTGTTCGTGAAGTGATATCAAGGTGAACTTTGCTGTTCAGGCAACTGGTGCTAGTAGTAATGAAAGGCAACCGTCCTGGCCTAATTACCATCTGTGTTGTGTTGATGATCAATGTTTCAGTTAACCAGACTACGTGCTGCCACAAAGCAGAGATGTAGCATATGTAGAAATCAATCAATCTAGCTCACACCACAAACTCTATCACATACATAGATTGTAGGTTAATGGTTCACCAATACAGCTTGCACAGGACCAATACAATTCATACATATGTTCCATCAGATACAATACATACACACGTTCCAATTCCAACAAATCACACACGACAGGGGCGGACACACCTCTTTGCCCTCTTATTACAAGCATCACCAGCCTCTTCAGCTACTACTCTGATCACCGATCTGATCCCTGCCTCTCAAACAGGCTAGACTGGGTAGCAGACAGACACAGGCACACTCACATCAAGCAGACACCAGACACCAACTATGCGGCGCCTGGCCAACTTTCTTATTTCAAAACCAAACCAAACACACAGAGGATTGCAAACGCCGGCTGGTCATCAAAGGTAGGAGCTAACATGAAAGCTCCGTACCTTTCCTTCCATGGCCTTAATTTCACACAACACGTCAAACAACAACAATATAGAACAATCCACAGACGATGGAACCGAAGTAGCAGCTGCAGCAGATGCATACTTGCTCGAGAATGATCGAGCTAGTTTCCATCACCTGTCGACAGCAGAGTGAGTTGACCAAGGAAGCAAACCAATTTGTAGGTGCAAGGTAAGTACGATGCCTTATTATTAATTAGCTGGTCTGGTCTACCTAGCTAACTAGTACAAGTCAACAAGGAAAGATTCACTCACAATATATGCACGTATATAAGATACGCAGTTATTATGCATTTATTATCACCTTACCTGAGGACGGTGGTTCTGAGCATGCGCCTCTTGTAGTAGCGCGAGTGTACCGGCGCCTCATACAGGGAAGGGTAGTGGCCGGCATCCACCCCGTTCCACTCCAGCGCGTCCCACATGTCCTTCTCCATCTCCACGATCGGCCTCCTCATGCCTGGCTTGCGGCCCTTCAAGGCCGGCAGCTGGCGCAGGCTCCAGCATCCCCTGATCTTGATGGTCTTCAGCACGGGCGCCAGCATCTCGGCGGCCTCGCATATCTGCTGCAGCGCCGGCAGGTCGTGCAGGTGGATGGTGGTCAGCTTTGGGAACTCGACGCTTGTATGCTGGTACTTTTCGTTACTCGGTACGAAGATGTGTCTGAGATTGCCGCAGTGGATGATGTGGAGGGTCTCTAGGCTTGGGAAGGAGGGACGCTGGCCCATCGCAAGCCCGAACTGGAGGCTTGGACAGCAGCGCAGGTGCAAGTGTTGTAGACCTCTAAAGCGATCAATGTCCGTGCCACCTTTGCTCCATACACAACGAGCCATCAGGAGATCTGATGCCCAGATGGTCTCCAGCTTACCGAACCAGTCCTCTGCGCCCGAAGGAAAGATGGCGTGCAACTTGGGGCACCTCTCGACGCGGCACCACCTGAGGGAATCAAAATATCCTGCAGGCATGGTATTGCTCAAGGTCGAGACATCATGTACGTGCAGGGATTCAGTATACTGTCTCATCAATGAAGCCAAATTACCAACATAAGGATATGCCTCCACCTCACTCTGTATGCTACGGCTTCCGTCACCAATCTCAATGTGCCTATCCAGTTGTCCCGTTGGGCCCTTCGGGAAGGTCTGCATCGGGATTGGGCCGTTACCAACCATGGTAAAGACGTCACGATACATGTCTGTAGCAGCTATGCCATAGTGTCGTTGACGATCAATGGACCCAGTCACCTCCGTGTTTGGTGTTGCTTCAGGTTGAATAGTCTCCATGCATGTAGCTGAAGAGGTGATGCTGATACTGAAATGGGAATATGCACTCTCTATGGGAGCCCAAAGGGACCGAGCAAGCCTAGCATCTGCAAAGATTGCGTGCACCTGCAGCTGGAAGGATTTCTGTTGGGCACTAAGGGATGGCGGTCGAGCATATCCAACTCTAGGCCGTGTGTCTATGCAGATCAACTCCAGTCGTTGCATATCTGGGCCCCATTTTATTGCACGAAGGTTCTTACAGCCTAGTAGGAAGAGCCGCTTGAGACTCGGGACATCCACCATAATAGCTGTAAAGTCAAGTACCTTGATCGCATATCCTGAAAGGTCCAGCTCCTCCAGATTGGGAAGCCCACGCAAGAACAAATCCTTTAACAATGTGCAACCTTCTAGAGATATTTTGGAGACTTTGACATCCTTCTTATCTACAACAAATGGACTCTTCGGACGAGAACCCATTGGAGGTAGCTTCCCGGTTGATGTCCAATGGGATGCTGGTCCATAGCCATCAAAACTAAATGATCTTAGAGAGGAGTTGTGTAGCACAACATTCTCAAGCCCAATACAACCATCTAGAACAAGTACTTGAAGTTTGCTTGCCTCTGATAAGCTTCCCGGCAGGCTTCTCATGTTACTGTTACCAGACAAATCAAGTATTTCTAGTTGTTTCTTATCCACAAATGAGTTTTCCATGTCCGTGGATGTCTCTTCCTGTTGTGTAGGTTTGATTATCCGAAGTCTCTGAAGGTAAGGTAACCTTTTCTGTAACAATTGACCTACATACTGCCAGCTCCTGCTAACTCCTTGTAAATTTAGCTCTATGAGACTAACCATAAGAGCTATCTTTTCCTCAGATAAGATCTCACCCCAGTCCATGGAACGCAGGTCAAGCACCTCCAGGGTACGAAGAAATGTCCACTTGTTGATACAGTCCCATCCTTCAAGTTCACTTGTATTATTCTGATGTGTGCAATTGTCCAGCCCAAGAAATCTTAATGTATTGCAGTGGAGGAAAGGTGGTGATACAAAACTGAAGGCACAATATGATAGAATTAGAACACCAAGTTTGCTGCAGTGTTTAAACAATGCATTTGGCAACCTTGGTGCAATACTAGTCTTGTCAAATGCTAGGAAGATTGACGATGCCGTTGACAGTATAGTTTGCATGTTGTCTTTAAATACCTTATTCTTTGAGGTGATAGAAATCCAACGGTAAGGCTGATTTTTATATTTGTCAACATTGACGTCATCTTTGTCTTCAACTAGCAGATGAGAAGACTCTGAATCTTCCGTCAGCTTAGCAAACACCTCACCAAGCAGAGAATCATCACCTGCAAAATTTATTTCTGAATCCAATGCATTGCTAATCTCCCTAGCTCTATCCCCTTCTGGAATGATTCCATCACATATCCAGAAGTTTGGAAAATGGGCCGCCCAATCCAATCCAAAGGTGTTGCTAGAATTGCGGCACAGGAAAAATCCATAGCAACAACAATGTATGACCCTTCTTATGTCCATGTCCTGCATAAATGGATAGCATGCAACTATGCTGGCAGCCTCTTCACAGAACAGTGCATTAAGCTGTGTGTTTGATAAATAGGTGGCTGTGTAAGTATAAATGAAAAGGCCTGTGTATCTTGAATTATTTGCAACTCTTTTAACATCTTTGACTCTTTTATAGTCATAAATAGTGTCAAAACTTCTTCCAAACGTCCATATTACTATGCCGCCATAATATACTGGAATGCCAAATTCACTTAAGTCAACCTCATCACTATCCCCATTAATAAAAATCATCATAAACCTACTTCCCCCCAGGGTTTGGTGAATCATTTCTGAAACTTCTCGTATGATATCCCTAGATCCATGATCCACTCCATTGAAGTCATCTTCCTGGTTCTGCTCCTCAAACATGGCCATGGTCTTCTGGTCAAGTCTCAGCTCCTCTGCAATTTTTCTCTGCATCACCCTTTTACTTTCCCACCTTGAGCAATCAATGTAAATGATTCTGCCAAAGCATAACTTTGGAGGAGGAGATTTCATAGATGGAACTGCTTGTGCTATGGACCTAAGAACAGTGTTAGCTCCAACGCCATCCCACCCATCAAAGTAGATTATGTTATTCTTGAGGTTCCCCTGAATAAGACCCAGTATTTCCTCTCTGGCACCAGCAACATCCATTGCATTGATTCCCTGGAACGTGGGGGATAGATAGCTAGTTAAGATCCGCTCAGCATTTATATAAGGAAATTTGGTAAAGAAAACAAACTGCTAGGAATTTCGCTCGCTCCATCGCAAGATAACCCCCCCGGCACTCCCACGCTCAATCGACAGCACGGTGGAACCGCCCAATCTATTCCCCTGCAAATACCGCTCCCACAGGCCCCCCTCCAACATTGTTTAAGCTCCCGCGTTGCTCTGTGCTGCGTGGGTGATTCTGCTCACCCACTCTCCACCAATCAAGTGATCCGGATCTTGATCTCTTCGCTCTTGCGGTCTCGCCTCGCTCTCTCCTCTGCAGTCCTCGCGCCCGTGCCGTTGTCGTCGCTGTCGTCCTCCCCAAGCCGTCAGCCTCGTCGCAGGAATTTGGGCCGGGGTTCCTATCCGTGCCGCTGCACGTCGCCCGAGGCCGCCGTGCCCGTCTCACGCCGTCGCCGCCGCCGCCGTTTCGCCGTCGCCGTCGTCCTTCGCCCGCCGCGCCGTCGCCCTGGTCACAGGAATTTGGGCGGATCGGCTATCCATGCAGTCGCACGTCGCCGATGCAGTCGCACGTCGCCGATGCAGCCGGACGTCGACGACGACGCCATGCCCGTCCGTGCTGCGGCAGCAAGGCCATTCCGACACGGCAAGAACATCCCAAGCCCGTCATTCCCTGCTCCTAGGATGGAGCACTTAGAAGGAGAAGGTGCCGCCGATGCACACCCAGGGATCAGGTCTTCCTCAGGCCCCTTTGTCGGTGACGAGCACCCAATAGGTATGCCCACCCTTCTCTTCCCTTAAAAAAAAAAAAAAAATTGACAGGTATTCCTTTTGATTTCTCAAGGTTTGTTTTGACCCTGGTAATTAGCATATGCTAAAAAACAATAAACCATTCTCTCAAAATATGAATAGTCTCTTTCCAGTACAACACCGTTTGATGAATAGTAAGTACCTCGATCTCAACTACTGATTTTCATTTTTCCTGGTGATACAGGTATTTCTTAAAGGCTGGTTATGCAGTCATCTTCATCCATCGATGTTAATCCACAAGTCTATAGCCGCTGTGTCATAGGGCAGTAAGCCAGCAGTTTTTTTTCCATTCATTTTCTACTGTCAACCATTATCTTGAGGGTATTTTTGAAAGGGCGTTAGCATCGGCGATATGGCTATCTTGCAGTGACTTGTGGTTAGACTATATCCCCATAATTTTGGTTTCTCCTATCTTTAATATTGCACCTGGAACTTTATCTAGACTGTTCTTTGTCTAGACTGTTCTTAGAAAACTAATCTGGTGCCATTTCTTTGTTTTTAGTAGTTCCCTGATTGATTTTATGAAAGCCCTATGAAATCTCTTGCTATTAACTACCTAATTCACAAAGGAGTTGAGGATGCAGTCTTTTCGAGCTAATTTATAAAGGTTAATTCTGTCTAAACAATAGTTAATATCTGAGCTAATTCACAAAGGAACTATGTGCACTCTTTAGCGGGTCTTCTTTTCTTCTTTTTATCCAAGAATAGCTACCGATCTATAGGCTGTATTATGTTATTTGTCAAACAAATGGGGGTGATAGCAATAAGTAAAAAAAATTAATGAGGTCCACTAATGACTGTATTATAGGCTGTATTATGTTATCAGTTTTAGAATGGACTGGAGAACTGCTCCAGATATGAAGAATGTCACCATCATCTCTGAGAATGGAAAATGCACTGAGCATCAATTTGCAGAGTTTGCTTACCATCAGTTTGCAGAGTTTGCTCACCCAGAGGCCAGAGTCAATAACTTGTTAAGGCATTGCAACAGCAATTCAGCCCAACTCTGCAGGGGCTGCAGGACCTCGTCAGTTTGAGGTGAGCAGTGGAACTGATGGTAGCATGGCATGGCTGGTTATTAACAATTAACCATTCACGCATATATATAGTATATGATACCTTACAGTAGCTTTGTTGCTACTAATGTATGGTAACTAAAATACTTAATAATTGACAAAAAAGAAAACTTGTTTTCTTTGGTCAGTAGTCAGAACTTCATATTAACAAGGATTCTGTTGTGCTTGCCTTTCTTTTACTCTCTGCTAGGTATGACTTTTTATGTTGTGACTATATTCACTTCGTTACAGATTATGGTTTTAATGGGTGATATTTAGCTATATGCAGTCATATCTTTAATTTAGTTATGTTAGACTTCTAGACTGCTGAAGTTGTTAACTGAATTCAAGTGATTTGTGTGGTCGACGCAACAGTGGCCCTGTCCTCAACTTTGTGTCCTCGACACAACAGTGACGCTGCGCTTCTCCTATACTCGTCGTTGCGAAATTGGAGAGGCAACAACAAAAGATCCAGGTTTGCCATCACTCCCTTTTGTTCAGGATGTTTTGGAATTCTGGGAATGACCAATAGTAGGATTGAATGGCTGAACAATGCATGTTACTTTGCTTCCTGCGGTCAGCTTGTTCTTTATTGTCTCATACTAAAGAGAACTACTTACTTTTATTTTTCAATTCTCCAATCAGAGCATTTCCTGTTGAATTTTTAAATTGTATAGTTTGTTAGTTGTTTGTCTTGCCATTTTTTTCCGAACCGAGTCTTCTGGTCTGACATGAATATGGATTTTATGATTTTAAAAATGTAAAAATTATACATGAATATGGCCAAAATAAAGCATTGTAGGTTGTTCATAATTTTTGCATTGTAGGTGACAACAGAAAAGACTCTGCAAGCTTCAATTGCATCATTGCGCGTCAACTGTTGGTGGACTGAAGTTCCTAATCCTTGGAAACTGAGGTTTGACCATGTCAACTACAGTGAGCTTTTTGTTGATTATTAGTAGATTGAATCATCGTTGGTCCTAAATCATCGCCTAGGTGACAACAGAAAAGACTGCAAGCTCCAATTGCCTCATTGCGTGTCAACTGTTGGTGGAATCTGAAGTTCCTAATCCTTGGAAACTCAGGTTTGGCCATGTCAACTACAGTGAGCTTTTTGTTGATTATTAATAGATTGAATCATCGTTTATTGGTCCTAAATCATCGCATGAACAATATGCAATTTATAATGTGTCGACTGAAATACTGAATCAGCATACTTTACGTGACTGATCGGTTTCTCCTATTTTTATCAGCTGTCCAGTATTGGTCCAGTCATTCAGAAATTTGGTATATTGGTTTGGCCAATCCAATTAATATGTGATTAGTGACTTCATAATTATCTGTTTTTTGCCAAGCTGGCACCTCTCACATGTAGTTCATCATCAGTCAGTTATTTCAGTTGCTCCACCATCTCTCGGTTACCTAATATGAAATATCCTTGTCATCATTACACAGTTTAGTACACCTCAGAGGCTCTGATTGGCATCAAGGCTGTCGCATGCCATTAAGGTTGTTACATTATGAATAATATAAATTTGATGTTTCAGTTTCACATCAAAATGTGGAGTTACATTTTAATTATCTATCTTTCTTTAAGATTTGTGTAATATTGATGTTTCAAATATCACAATTGCAGTATTTATTTTTAGGAAACAATATAACACACGTGTTATCGTGGTATTATGTATTCGTTCCCACTGCAACGTCACGGGCATTTACCTAGCATACATAAAACATGAGAGTCAGAGAGTAGCGGTACCTTCAATACTGGTGCCATGGTGAAACTCCTCTGCTACTGTACAAGAGAAGCAAATTATATCAACAGAGGAAGTACACGGGTGCGCAGACAGATTCACGTCTACTTAACCCATGATGATAGAGCATTAGTCGATCAATCAGCTAGCATATTTGATCATTAAAGACGACCTCTCCGATCTGCAACGTGCAGTGCATTCTACTCCCTGTCTGCAGGCCTGCACACAATATTTTTATATATGTTTAACCTGTCAGTGAGTCGATCAGTGCTAGTAGTAGGGAGGAGTAATAATTTACGTGCACCATACCTGTATATTTTTGAGACTTGCACGTAGCATCAACGATCTTCCATCGATTTTATTTTATTTCGAGCTGAGACGGCAAGCAAGCAAGCAATAATGCAAAGCATGCACAACACTAATCAGTTTCTCTTAATTGGAATATCTATCTAGGAGTAGATAGTAATGGAAATTGGCTGCCTAACTACTCGTTAATGTAAAAAGAAACATGGATAATGATGTACACACATACACCGTACCTTTAGTTTCTATGGTGGAGAGTGAGTTGGTCGATCCCAGAAATATAGATTGGACGCTGGAATGAATTGAACGATCCAATGCAAGGCTGACGACGAGAAAGCAGCAATGAGATCGATTGGAGCGAGAGGGTTTAGTTGCAGTACCGACTCGTTTTAAAAGAAAACATGGATAATGTACACAACGTACCTTTAGTTTCTGCGGAAGAGTGAGATGAAGATCGATATCCCAATGGAAGAAGAAGCCGATGGAATGAAGCTGATGGTGGCTACCTAGATGTTGCCGTGTCCTCCTCAACGCTAGTCCTTCAGATCCAACAAGGCAACATAAAGCAAAAGCACACTCACAAGCCAGGCACGATTCCTTGCTTGCATTGTTGGAGCATCTGACGCTGCTTTTCTTCTTTGTTGGGCAAAGCTTGGCATGCATATATGAGCTGCCCCCTTCGCTTTTTTTCTTTCATTCTCATCAACATATATATGCATCGTGGAGCTGATGATTCTGTCATCCTTTTGCCTTTTTTTTGTTTTATAACACCCCCCCTCATTTATAAAAATAAGAGTTAATAAGCTTTTCTGGCATAGTGACTTGAAATTAAAATTTTCACTGGTACCTGTGCATTAAGTTCAGTGGTCATGGCTGGTGCTGGATCAATAGATGTTTCTCTTCTTAAATTTGGGGCGCCACGGCCAGCATTCAGCTGATCCACGTGTCCTGCTAATCACTGTTCCCCTCCCTGGACACACGTCCGCCTGGCCATTGACGCACCCGGCCCCGCTGCCTTTTGTTCCCTGGTGTTATTGGAAATTGACATTGACCACTCCGTCGCCTCCGCATTTTACTTTCCCCGTTTCCTTTCCCTTTCACCTCGTCCGCTCCGCTTCCACCGCCGCCGTCGTCTTCCTGGTCCTTTTCGTCGCCGTGATTCCGATTGGTGGGCTCCCCTTCCTTCGTTTTCCCGTCTACCTTCTTCCCCTTCGCTGCTATTGTTTTGGTTCCGTTGCTTTTTTTTTTTTTTTCTCTTGCGTCGTTTCCTCCGTTTTCCTTCCGTTCCCTTCTTCCCTCGTCTCATGCCTGTGTTGCTGTCCTTCCCTTGCTCATATCGTCGCCGATGTGTGTCCTTGTGCTTGCGGTTCGCCGTTGTCTCCGCCGCCCACCGAAGTCTCGAACGCCGGCCACCACCTCTGGCTCTCTACCCCTGGGACTGCTACGTCGTCATAGGCGGCTGATCCTAGCGCCCCCGCCGCGCAGGCTAGGGCGGGACCCACTGCGATGGCGGTGCTCCCCGATGCCCCAGCGCGGGTGGCACGGGAGGGCTCCTGGCTCGGCCGTCCCAGTGAGGGAGGCCGTCTCTCCTCCCTCTTCCTCCTCTCTCGGCGGCGGCTACGGCGGGCCCAAGTGGAGGCAGCGCGGCAGCGCGGGCGAGCGTACGTGGCGGCGCGGGGCGAGGGTGGCCTGGCCCAGCGGCGCGGCGGCCGCCTCTCTCAGTGGCGGTTAGGGGGCAGGCCCCAAGCGGAGGCGGCGCGACTGCGTGGGGCTATTGCGCCCGGCTGCGTGACGGCGCGGGGCGACCACGACTGGTGGCGTGGAGGCCTGGCATGGCGCTGGCGCGGCGGCCCTGTGGTCGCGGCCTCTAGCAACTGCGGGCGCGGGCCGTGGGCGAGATGGCCACGGGCCGGCGCCTACCCAGCCGCTACAGGTTAAGGTGCACTCTCTCTCTCTTGCTCCTCCTCCCCTTCCCTCGCCGGCGCCGGGGACAGACGTGGATCTACGCTTGTCTGCTCAGTCTTCCTGGCTGGCGCAGGCACACACCGGCGGATTTGGCAGATCCAGTGCCTCCATGGCCGGGTTCATACTCCTCCCGTCGGATCCGTGCAGGTGGCACCAGATCCTTCCCAAGTCAATCTGTGCAGGAAGTTCGTCGTCTGCGTAGAAGCCGGAGGCAAGGAAGAAGCTAGGCAGTGGAATAGATGGACGCCTCTGCGTGGCACTATTGGAATACCAGGGTATTTTGATTTCCCGATTTTTCTTTGGTCGTATTTGCTGGTACTAGGTGTGAGCTTCTTTGCCCTGATGCAGACTTCACCCGCAAATGTTGGCTACAAGCTGTGTGCGGGCTACTTGGACTGGTATGGTTCTTGCTGATCTGTGTTTGATTTCTTACTGGCTTAATCTGATGCCTGTTGCATCCTTCACCTGATCAGTGTGGAAATGGGCATGTCAAGGCAACAACCAAAACTTCTGAGGGTATGTTCGTTTCAATGTACGTACTTGTGTCATGTGTTCTTACGTTCTTAACTTACTGCCAGCTGAAAAATGTGAACCATCTTCAGAAATTCCTTTTCCTAACATGTACAGAGGATTTGATTTGATGCCATTATATCCTTTTCTTCAAGTGTGACAAAAGAGTTCAAAGATTCTGTTACTAACAGAGGGCCAATTTCCATAAGCTAAATATGTTATGTTAGTTCTTTCAGACAACAACGTCCATGCAAATTCAGAACAAACCTGAATTGGATGTCAAATCTCGCTAGATTACTGAATTTGCTTACAAAATGTGAAAGTCCACGAAATTAATTTGTTTGGATCCCATAAAATTTTATTCTCTTGGTTTCACATGGGTCACTCTAATCTGAGGCTTAATGACCACCGTGGAGAAATGCATGCTTCTAATGACAGTGAGTAAAGTTTTGAAGTTCAGAAAAATAATACAAAGAAGCATTTTGTTTTCCGTGATGTATTATAATTTAGTTACTTTGGTTGTTGTCATACTATAACTATCTTTGGTGGATAAGCTGAATGAAACTGAACTTATGCATCCTATTTTTTGGGGTGAACATGTCGTGACCAGCATGAATTTATGCATCCTAAAATTAATCCTATATGAAACTGAACTATCTTGGAAGGTGTCTCTTCTACCAGTTAGTCCTAAAATTAATTGTATTTTCTTTTTGTCTTCCATCTTAATGTCATCGTGAAGGAAGGGAACTAACCAATATAGTATACCAACCTATGAGATTGTGATACTTTATTGATTTTCCATTTTTTTAGTTCTAGCACAGGAAGGCTTACAGGCAAACCAGCAGGAGCATTGCTCAATTGCAGTTTGGCACCCCGCACAGCTGTAGCAGTATTAAACTGTTTTGATTTCCATTCTTTCTTTCCTCCCTTTTGTTCACGTGTTTGGCTTAGCGGGATTTGTTGGTTTAGTCATATTTGCCTAAACAGGAACTATTGTTACATATCATATTTGGCTTCTGATCTGGTATAGCACACCATCTGTTTGTAATTTGCCTCAACAAATGTTTCACAGCACTACATTGGCCTTAGCATCTCATCCTATTGTGAGCTATTTAATCCTAGAAAATAATCTGCTCCAGTAAACTTAAATTTGGGGCGCCACGGCCAGCATTCAGCTGATCCACGTGTCCTGCTAATCACTGTTCCCCCTCCTGGACACACGTCCGCTGGCCATTGGCGCACCCGGCCCCGCTGCCTTTTGTTCCCTGGTGTTATTGGAAATTGACATTGACCACTCCGTCGCCTCCGCATTTTACTTTCCCGTTTCCTTTCCCTTTCACCTCGTCCGCTCCGCTTCCACCGCCGCCCGTCGTCTTCCTGGTCCTTTTTCGTCGCCGTGATTCCGATTGGTGGGCTCCCCTTCCTTCGTTTTCCGTCTACCTTCTTCCCCTTCGCTGCTATTGTTTTGGTTCCGTTGCTTTTTTTTTTTCTCTTGCGTCGTTTCCTCCGTTTTTCCTTCCGTTCCCTTCTTCCCTCGTCTCATGCCTGTGTTGCTGTCCTTCCCTTGCTCATATCGTCGCCGATGTGTGTCCTTGTGCTTGCGGTTCGCCGTTGTCTCCGCCGCCCACCGAAGTCTCGAGCGCCGGCCACCACCTCGGCTCTCTACCCCTGGGACTGCTACGTCGTCATAGGCGGCTGATCTAAGCGCCCCCCCCCCGGCGCAGGCTAGGGGCGGGACCCACTGCGATGGCGGTGCTCCCGATGCCCGGCCGCGGGTGGCACGGGAGGGCTCTGGCTCGGCCGTCCCGGTGAGGGAGGCCGTCTCTCCTCCCTCTTCCTCCTCTCTCGGCGGCGGCTACGGCGGGCCCAAGTGGAGGCAAGGCGGCAGCGGCTGGCGAAGCGTGCGTGGCGGCGCGGGGCGAGGGGTGGCCTGGGCCCAGCGGCGCGGCGGCCGCCTCTCTCAGTGGCGGTTAGGGCAGCCCAAGCGGGCGGCGCGGCTGCGTGGGGCTATTGCGCCCGGCTGCGTGCCGGCGCGGGGCGACCACGGCCCGGGTGGCGTGGAGGCCTGGCATGGCGCTGCGCGGCGGCCCTGTGGTCGCGGCCTCTAGCAGCTGCGGGCGCGGGCCGTGGGCGAGATGGCCACGGGCGGCGCCTACCCAGCCGCTACAGGTTAAGGTGCACTCTCTCTCTCTTGCTCCTCCTCCCCTTCCCTCGCCGGCGCCGGGGACAGACGTGGATCTACGCTTGTCTGCTCAGTCTTCCTGGCTGGCGCAGGCACACACCGGCGGATTTGGCAGATCCAGTGCCTCCATGGCCGGGTTCATACTCCTCCCGTCGGATCCGTGCAGGTGGCACCAGATCCTTCCCAAGTCAATCTGTGCAGGAAGTTCGTCGTCTGCGTAGAAGCCGGAGGCAAGGAAGAAGCTAGGCAGTGGAATAGATGGACGCCTCTGCGTGGCACTATTGGAATACCAGGGTATTTTGATTTCCCGATTTTTCTTTGGTCGTATTTGCTGGTACTAGGTGTGAGCTTCTTTGCCCTGATGCAGACTTCACCCGCAAATGTTGGCTACAAGCTGTGTGCGGGCTACTTGGACTGGTATGGTTCTTGCTGATCTGTGTTTGATTTCTTACTGGCTTAATCTGATGCCTGTTGCATCCTTCACCGATCAGTGTGGAAATGGGCATGTCAAGGCAACAACCAAAACTTCTGAGGGTATGTTCGTTTCAATGTGCGTACTTGTGTCATGTGTTCTTACGTTCTTAACTTACTGCCAGCTGAAAAATGTGAACCATCTTCAGAAATTCCTTTTCCTAACATGTACAGAGGATTTGATTTGATGCCATTATATCCTTTTCTTCAAGTGTGACAAAAGAGTTCAAAGATTCTGTTACTAAACAGAGGGCCAATTTCCATAAGCTAAATATGTTATGTTAGTTCTTTCAGACAACAACGTCCATGCAAATTCAGAACAAACCTGAATTGGATGTCAAATCTCGCTAGATTACTGAATTTGCTTACAAAATGTGAAAGTCCACGAAATTAATTTGTTTGGATCCCATAAAATTTTATTCTCTTGGTTTCACATGGGTCACTCCTAATCTGAGGCTTAATGACCACCGTGGAGAAATGCATGCTTCTAATGACAGTGAGTAAAGTTTTGAAGTTCAGAAAAATAATACAAAGAAGCATTTTTTGTTTTCCGTGATGTATTATAATTTAGTTACTTTGGTTGTTGTCATACTATAACTATCTTTGGTGGATAAGCTGAATGAAACTGAACTTATGCATCCTATTTTTTGGGGTGAACATGTCGTGACCAGCATGAATTTATGCATCCTAAAATTAATCCTATATGAAACTGAACTATCTTGGAAGGTGTCTCTTCTACCAGTTAGTCCTAAAATTAATTGTATTTTCTTTTTTGTCTTCCATCTTAATGTCATCGTGAAGGAAGGGAACTAACCAATATAGTATACCAACCTATGAGATTGTGATACTTTATTGATTTTCCATTTTTTAGTTCTAGCACAGGAGGAAGGCTTACAGGCAAACCAGCAGGAGCATTGCTCAATTGCAGTTTGGCACCCCGCTTTTGGTATGCTAGCAGTATTAAACTGTTTTGATTTCCATTCTTTCTTTCCTCCCTTTTGTTCACGTGTTTGGCTTAGCGGGATTTGTTGGTTTAGTCATATTTGCCTAAACAGGAACTATTGTTACATATCATATTTGGCTTCTGATCTGGTATAGCACACCATCTGTTTGTAATTTGCCTCAACAAATGTTTCACAGCACTACATTGGCCTTAGCATCTCATCCTATTGTGAGCTATTTAATCCTAGAAAATAATCTGCTCCAGTAAATTTGATATATTAAAAAAATACTTTTGTAAATTTAATGTATGATAATACAGGCTCCTGTTGAAAGAAGGTTTGGGATAGCATAGTGGTTTTGAGGGAAAACTTACATGTAGACCTGTTCGGCTGCCATTTTTTGCTGCCTTTCACCTGCTGCTGGAGCAGGCAGCAGAAGCCAACAACCAACTAGCTGGTCCATCCAAACAGCAGCTACCAAGGAGTGCCTTCCGCTGCAGGGATTACGGCCGTTCGGCTGGGGCTGGCAAGTCCAGGCACATCCAACCACAGCAATGTCTGGCTTTTCTGATGCTGATTTTTTGCTATGGCGTTGAGGGCCACTTGCCGAGCATCTATTGCCTCTCCTTGGAAAATCTTCTATTTCTTTCCTTCCAAATGTCCACATTGTGTATATCACCACCCTGTTGAAGTTACCACGGTTTTACTTTCTCTATCATTGCAATGGATCTAATGATTTAGTTCTGCAGCTCAATGAGCTGTAGGCCTTGTGTAGATGAAACAACTGGGGGAGTGAAAGACTTTTCCATCTTCCTGGTTTGTCTAAGGTCCTGCACAGATGCCATGCCTCCCCTTTTCCCTCTTTTCTTTTTTAATTGATCCCTACCTTTGAGAAGTAAAGGATATTGGTTCATTGATTTACAATGTTGTCCTTTCATCAAGGAAAAAAATATGTTGTTGCTGGAGCACCTTTTTTGAATTGATATGTCACTCATGGTAGCCGTACATAATCTATAGCCCTTGCTTATTACCTTGGTTGTATCGTGTGTTACTGAAGGTGCCTAATCTTATTTACTCCATGATGATTTCATCTCCTTGTCTTCAAACTGTCATGGCTGCAGATTCATATGCATCAATCATACATGTGAAACAACACTAATCCATTTGGTGATGGTGATGCTTACAGCATATCTTTTCTGTTTGCAAAATTAAAGTGCGCGAATAGTAAAAGTATCAACAGAATTGTTTATGTTCACTCATTAGGCATCTTACGGCGTTGTGCAGCTAAAAATATTATGGACCTTTTATGTTGGTCCAAGAATGCATTTCATTGTTCTCTTATATATTCTTATTATTATATGTTGCCAAATAAGAAAAGTATTAGTTTCCATGGACAACAATTAAATTTAGTATTGCTATAAGAAAAGAAAATCGAAACTTTGGTTATTGTACTGAAGCATTCTGAAATTTATCCCATGAATGTTCCCTACATAACAATAAAGTTAGTTTGCGTCCATTGCAGTTTCCTTCATGAATTTGTAGCCATCCAGTACATGTTTCTTGTGTTTCAGATGCTTGTGCATGATATGATATGAATATGACTGTAGATACCATTGGATTGCTTTAGAGATGTCTGAGCCTTACCTGGTTCACATCACGCATGGTGTTCCTATCCACCAGGAGCCCCGCGGCCGCCGTGGTAAGCTCATATCTTTGGTTGAATTAGTTCCTGTATGAGTAGAACTGAAATCCCAAAATCTTGTGAGATTGAATGTATGCTTATTTGAGGGAAGTTTCTGATATGTGTTAGATTAGCTCGTATCAAGTTGAAAATTTTTATAGATTTGGAAATAATTGAAACGAGTTTCCGCTGTTAGATCAATGAGCAGCACGCAGAAACAACAAAAAACTAAAAGTTACTAATTTGCATTTTTTTTCTTCTAATTTACAGATCTGCTCTACCAGAGATTTACTCTACCATGTTTGTTGTATTCTTAAATTAGTTAACCAACTACTAAAGGGCAATAGGAAATCATGCAGTAAAGTACTGAACCCTGTTTGAATTGTTTCTGCGTCCCTTGGTCACCTACATCAGTTCTTACCTGATCTTCATTAACTGATTTGCTATGTTGTCTCTTACTCCAGATTGTGACATGCACAGGGTTATATTTCATACATGCAAGACACAGGCATCCAGTGTTTTCTTACCATATCAACCCTATAAACCTAAGGCGAGTTCCAGGCCACCCCCAACAAAAGGTCGTCCTGTCAAAACGCACCTGTTCCTCAGCCTGTTAGTTGTATATTTGCTAGGCTATGATTAGTTTAGTTACAATTTGTATGCTATGGGTGTGTAACCCGATCAAAAACCTGAGCTTCTCATTTATTCGACGTCTGAAAACTGCAAATGTGTTCTCCAGATTGATATACTATGTCGGAAACTAAATATCCTCTAATTTCCTTTTGTACCTTATTTATTATTAGTGGTCGCACTGTGTCCTTATTTAAAATTTTACGTATCACTGTACACGCGCCACATTGTATCTAATAGCTTGTTTCAAGACACGTAACTTATTATTTGTACAAAATCCTTATTAACTGTACAAAAATTTTCAAGTAAGACATGTATCATATATTTATGTGGTTCTCTTTTCCGGTTTCCCTAGAATTTACAGGGAGAGTAATTTGTAGGGCTACAAAATAAGTCATTTTGTACCCACCTCTATTTACGATAATTTTTATATTAATTTTGCATATCAAATTCAAACGTACGTTTCTAGATTCTGTCATCGGATGCGCGCAGTGGCGCGCACATTACACTAGTTGTACACGATGCCCAATGTGCAGAGATAGTGGCTTGTCAGAAAACTCTAGAGGCAGCCTCTGCTAATGGTATGATAAAGATCATCATTGAAACATATTGTTCTTCTATCCCTGAAGTACATAGCTTTTGATCAAGCTCTTCTGGTGTTTGGTTTAGGAACACCACTTGTTTTTTTTCTGATGTGGTATTTGTACTCCATGATTGTAATGGGTGTGCTCATGAGATTGCACACCAATATTTGTATGGGCACCCGGGTGAGCTGTGAGCATATTTGGCTTGAACCCCTGCGAACACAAGGTTTATACTTGTAGTTCAGTTGTGATGATGAGTGATTGATTCAACTACTAGCATCTCGGATGGGGTGCTACTGACGGTGGTGAAAGCCACGAGTTCCACATGTGCCTTGGCTTGTGTTGTGCAGGTGTCGAGCATGGAGGCGGTGGCCGACGGCGAGGTGAAGGTCAAGTGATGGCGGGCCGCGCTGAATGGACCGGAAGTGGTGAAAGGGCGGACGCATCGAGACTTGGACTGAGGGACCCGGAATCGCCGGGCGGGATCGCGTTGCTGGCGCTTGGCTTCGACAAGTGCAAGGACATGGGCCGGTTTGTTGGTTTGGGCCTCAAAACCAACGGTGGAGGGTTTCGGTGGTTTGGGCCTCAAAACCACCCGGCGGGTTTCTGGGTTGAGCCACAAAACCCTGGCGGAGGTCCCGAGGCGGGCCGGACGGCACGTGGCGGCATCGGGGAGTTCGCGCGAGGCGAAGCTACCGGTGAGAAGGCGCGGTGGTCGTCGGATCAAAGATTGCATCGAGTCGGTTCGAGTTAGACCGCAATGTCCCTAGGGCTAGGCGGTTTGCTCAGAGTTGTATCAGGGGCAAAAACTGGAAAATGAAATAAGCCCAGTCGATAAGTAAGGTGGAGGGAGCCCCATCTCCCTCACCTCTCCCATTTGCATTTTTCTTCATCCTTTCTAGGGTTTCCCTCTTCTAGGTGCTAAGTGAGAGAGAGGTCCACTAATCTTTGCAATTAGTGTAAGAACCAAGTTTACTCATGGGAAAGGAGGTCCCGAATCCTCCTTGTTTCCTCGTTGGGTCAGATTGATGTGTTGATTCGCGTTTTGATTGGTGTTCTTCGCGTTCTTCGTTTTCCCTCTTCTCCCCGTTTGTTCCCGAGTTGATTTCTCGAGCTATGGTTGATCATTTTGCTTTGCACCGTTTGTTGCTGCTTTCGATCCTTGCTTGTAGGAGAACACTTCCACCGAAGGGTTTCCTCCAATTTGTCCCGTGCAAGGAGATCGGGCGATTCTTGGCGACGCCCGGTTTTTTTTTGCTCGTTTTCTTCGTCCCCTTTGTGATTCCGTTGATTCGTCCAATCTCAAGCTATGATCTCTTAGAGGGAGCTTCTCCATTGCCTTGGGAACACACGGTTCAAATTTGGGTGCGAGTTGGTTGAGATTTGGAGGAGATCGGGCGGATTGAAGATCATGGCGATTTTCGTTCTTGGTGTTCTTGTCTTTGGAGCCCGTGTTTGAACCTCAAGACTTGAGGCGCCGAGCCTCGGCCGATCTGTAGCGTTTTTACGTCGAAGTTCGAGAAGTGCTGAACCTCGGCACTAGAGGTGCTTGAGCCTCGGCGGTCTCAGAAGCGTTTTCTTTGTCTCGAAGTGCATTTTTTGGCTGAACCTCAAAGATCGAGAATCCCGTGAACCTCGGGGGGTACATTGCGGTTCCGGTCTTGAGGAGTTCTTTGTTTTCGCTTGGCTTTTCGTTGCCTTGAGTGTTTATTTGTGTTCCGGGGACTACCGGAGAACATCCATCACTTGTTGACTCGAGAACTACTCATGTGTGAGTTTTGGGTTTTTGGAGGGTCGATTGGGGACGGTGGCCATTCGAAAGAAATTTTGATCGGCTCCCATTCACCCCCCTCACGGTCGCCGTATTCGGTCCTTCAATTGGTATCGAGCAGCTTAAGGATCATTCCACCTTAACCGGTTCTTGATCCGCAGAAGGCGACATGGCTCGTGGTTCGGGGAAGCCACCGTTTTTCGATGGAACCAATTACCCGTCTTTGGAAGATTCGGATCCGCATATCTCCGCAGTCTCGGTGCGAGGGTATGGGAAATTTGTGAGAATGAGGCTTACGTTGTTCTCCCTGCTCGTGTTGGTCAGGAGCAAATGGAACAACACGATGCCAATAGCGAGGCACGTAATGCTCTCTTCTCGAGTCTTTTCGAAGTCCGAGTTTGAGCGTGTCGGACACTTGACTACTTGCTAGAGAGATCTGGGTGAAGCTACAGAGCTATCACGAGGGGACTCCCCAAATTAAGACCAGACTCTTTGACACATACAAGCAGGAGTATGAGAGTTTCCGGCAGCTTGATGGCGAAACCATCGATTCTATGTTCTCACGCTTTCATACCATTGTCAACAAGATGCGTGCGAACAAGCCAAACTTGCCCTATGACAATCATGAGAGAGCTTTGAAGTTGTTACATGCTCTTGATCGGAGGGTTTGGGATGCGAAGGTGCAAGCTCTTCTCGAGTCGCAGAAACTACGAGACCCTCACGTGGACGAGCTCTTTCAAAAAGCTGAAGTCCAGTGAGATCGACCACCGAGATCCGAGCCAAACTTCACAACCCCTCCTGCTCCGACTATGGCGGTGTGTCGTAACGGTGTCACTAGTTCTTCAGCCTAACCCCTCCTCTGCGATGTTTGCCTTGTCTTCGTTGATCACGGTGATGAGGAGCAGTTGGGCGTGCTCGGAGACGATGAGCTGGCCCTCTTCATCGGCCCGGTTCTCGCGGTTCCACAACAACCGCTTGAATCGTCGGCGAGGTGGACCGAAGGATGGATGCTATGGATGCGGCGACCCGACCACTTCGTCGCCAAGCGTCCCCCAAGCGAAACAAGCACTCCTTCGGCAAGTCCACCTCCGACAAGCACAAGGAGAAGCGCGAGTACACCTCCGGCAAGTACAAGTCCAAGGGAGGCTTTGACAAGGAAGCGATGAAGCGCAAGTTCGTGAAGAAGTTCAAGGCAAGAGAGCGCGCCTTCCTCGCCTCCCTCGGCAACCTCGACTCCGACAACGAGCATGCTTCCTCCTCTTCGAGCGACGACGAGTCCGAGAGGAAGGTCGAGGACAAGCTGAACGGACTCTGCTTCCTCGCCGACTCCACCCACGGAGGCTTACGCACCATGGCACTTGGTGACGAGGTGGAGAGCGGCAACGGCGATGCTCCCCGACGACGACGACGACGACCCATCTAAGGTATCACCTTCCGTCGATGCTCTTGTCGCCGAGGTTGATGACTTGACCGCCACTTTGCTTCGTCAAGATAAGTTGCTTAAGCATTTGCTAGGGATAGAAAAGAGTACAAGGCTAAGCTAGAAGATGCGCTTAAGGAGCTTGAGCTAGTTAAGAACACTCCCATAGTGTCTGACGAGCCAGAGTGTGAGTTTTGTAGCGTTTACATGGCTGATCTTGCTAGTCTGCAGTCCAAGTACGCTAAGTTGGTTGATGATTTTGATAGTGTGCATGCTTCACCTGTTCTGTTGAGTGCATGCAAGTCTTGCTCGGACTTGCAATCTGAGTTGGCAGAGAAGAATGCCAAACTTGCTTTGTTTGAAAAGGCCAACTCAGATAGCACTAGTGTGGCTAAGTGTGCTCTTTGTGAGGGTTTAGAGCTTGAACTTGCAAATTGTCGGCTTGACAAGGTGCGTACCGAGGAGGAAAACACATACCTTCGGACCATCTTGAGTTGGGTGTCTTGCGGTGAGCCGCAACTTGGCATGATGGTCAACCAATTCAGGAGGGGAATTGGTGGACCGGGATTAGGCTTTGCTTTAGGTGGGAAGGGTGATGATCTGTATGGCAAAGTTGGTGAGTATAGTGGTGTGCCCCCGAGTGAAAAACCTACCACTACTCATAAGCTTATCAAAATCACTCCACCTAAGCCACCTGTGCCTCCCACCAAAGATGGAGTGTTTGAAGAACCTTCAAGAGCTCCACCCCAGAAACAAGTGTGGATTCCAAAACCGAACCATCTAAGGAACCCACTTGACACACTCCCTTCCATCTCTGAGGAACCCCTTCCTAAAGCCAAGCCACCTCCAAGAGTGAACCATACCCACAAGAAAGTGAGCCAAACACCTAAGAGAGAAGTGTACCATTGTGAGTATTGCCATAGGGATGGTCACTTGGTTGAGTTTTGCTTTAGGAGGAAGAGAGATGAGAAGCGTGAGTTTGAGTTGAACAACCGGAACATGTACCGTCCTCCCCATGGTGTACATGTACCGCCTGTTCAGAGGCGCACTACTAGGCCTAGAGGTGCAATGCCTCAAGGTGCTAGGCCTCAGGTTGCGAGACCACGTGGTGGTCGTGCACGGCGGGGTTCGGGTCGTGGTCAATATGACTATGAACCTCGCGGCGGTGCTTTTGAGTCCCACAGCTCTAGCGGACCACGTTTTCCCTCTCGTGGTGATCGCTTTCCTCAAATGGGACATGGCATGTTTGGTGTTTTTCCTAACACTTTTTTAGGGCAAATGATGCATCACTGGTATCCTTCTCAGTTTACTAACCCCAAGTGGTGTGCCATTTGCTCATCCTATGTCTTTCTATTGATGTAGGATGGAGGCTTGGAGAACACATGGCTCATTGATTCGGATGTTCGCGCCACATGACCGGAAGTTCTAAATGGTTCTCGGCCTCGACCCCCGTGCAACACAAAGAGTACATCACATTCGGGATAATAGTAGAGGTAAAGTGGTCTCGTGGAACCATTCGGGTTAACGAGAGCTTTGTTCTCAAGGATGTTGCTTTGGTCTCGAACTTGCATTTTAATTTGCTCTCTGTTTCGCAACTCCTTGAGGATGGCTTTGAAGTGCGCTTTTAAACATGGTTTTTCTTGAGTTCTCGATTCTCGGGAGATCTTGTTTGTCGGATCGTCCCATTTGGCCGTGTCTTTCGAGCTGATTTTTCTCACTCTTTTGGCTCTTCCAATTTGTTTGGTGGCCGGATCCTCTTTCGAGCTTTGGAAGTGGCATAGGAGACTTGGTCATTTGAGCTTTGACCTTCTTTCTAGGTTGAGCTCACTTGGCTTAATCAAGGATTGCCCAAGTTGAAATTTGAGAAGGATCTTGTTTGCCACCCTTGTCGTCATGGAAAGATGGTAGCCGCTTCTCACTCACCTTGAATCAAATCATGACCAAGGAACCCGGCGAGCTACTTCACATGGACACGCTTGGTCCAGCTCGGGTTCGGTCGGAAGGTGGGAAGTGGTATGTGCTAGTGATTGTGGATGACTTTTCGAGATACTCTTGGGTGTTTTTCATGGAGAGTAAGGATGAGGCTTTTTCACATGCTCGAGATTTGATTCTTCGGTTGAGAAATGAGTCCCCTCAGAATGCCATGAGAGCTATTCGTAGTGATAATGGCACAGAATTCAAGAACACTCATTTTGAAACCTTTTGCAAGTCTTTAGGCCTTGAGCATCAGTGTTCTTCTCCTTATGTTCCATAGCAGAATGGCATTGTTGAGCGCAAGAATCGGACCCTTGTTGAGATGGCTAGGACGATGCTCGATGAGCATAGGACTCCTAGGAGGTTTTGGGCCGAAGCAATCAACACTGCTTGTCATGTTTCCAATCGCATCTTTCTCCGTGCTTTTACGAAGAAAACTTCTTATGAGTTGCGATTTGGAAGGCTACCCAAGGTGAGTCATTTCAGGGTGTTTGGGTGTAAGTGCTTCATCTTGTAACAAGGTAATTTGGACAAGTTTGAGTCCAGGTCCTCCGACGGTATCTTTCTTGGTTATGCTTTGCATTCTAGAGCTTATCGAGTACTTAACTTTGAAACTAACCGTGTTGTGGAGACCTGTGAGGTCACATTCGATGAAACTATGCCTTGTACACCCCCCGTCTTTGAGCGTGTAGGTGATGAAGAGCTTGGTGAAAGCATTTTTGTGGAGGAGGAGCAGGACGATGCCGATTGGGGTGATCCCGAGCCGACTCCACCGGCTGCCCCTATCAAGCCTGCGACGACTACTTCAGCTCACGGTCCGGACCCTCTACCTCCACTTCTTGGGGACCGTTCGAGCAGCTTCCTCGCCTGCACCCGGTTGCACCCGAGGAGGCACCACCTGCCGTTGAGGGGGAGGCGACTTCTTCCAGAGAGGCTCCACGACACATTCGGCGTCGCCACCCCCTCGGACGATGATCGGTGACATTGACTAGCGAGTCACGCGGTCCAGTCGTATCACATCTCTCACTTTGCTCATTCTCGCATTTGTAGCTTCTTTTGAGCCCCGAGATGTTGGACATGCTTTATCGATCCTCGATTGGGTTAATGCCATGCATGAGGAGTTAGAAAACTTTGAGAGAAACCAAGTGCGGGTCTTAGTTCCTCCACCTCCTCAGTGTCATCCTATAGGTACAAAGTGGGTGTTTAAGAACAAACAGAGTGAAGATGGGGTGGTTGTTAGGAATAAGGCTAGGCTTGTTGCTCGGGGGGTATTGCCGTAAAGAGGGGATAGACTTTGAGGAAACCTTTGCTCCTGTAGCTCGCTTAGAGGCTATCCGCATTTAGCGTTATTTGCTGCTAAGGGCTTTAAGTTGTTTCGGATGGATGTCAAGAGCGCTTTTTCTGAATGGGTACATAGAGGAGGAAGTGTATGTTAGGCAGCCCCAGGGCTTTGAAAATCCCAAGTATCCTAACCATGTCTTCAAGTTGCACAAAGCTTTGTATGGTCTTAAGCAAGCCCCTAGAGCGTGGTATGAGAGGCTGAAAACCTTTTTGCTTAAGAAGGGGTTTAGGATGGGATCGGTAGATAAGACTTTGTTTTTCCTCAAGCAAGGCAATGACATCCTTTTGGTTCAGATTTACGTGGATGATATCATCTTCGGTGGTTCTTCTCACGCTTTGAATGCCAAGTTTGCGAGTTTATGAGCGGGGAGTTTGAGATGAGCTTGATGGGCGAGTTGACTTTCTTCCTCGGCCTACAAATCAAGCAAACACGGGATGGGACGTTTATGCATCAAGGCAAGTACACAAAGGACGTCCTGAAGAAGTTTGACATGGGCGAGGCCAAGCCTCTTTCAACGCCCATGTCGACTACGACGGCCCTTGACGCCGACGAGGATGGAGAAGCAGTCGATCGAAGGAGTTCCGAAGTATGATCGGGTCGTTCTTTGTACCGACGGCGACAAGACCCGACATCCGTTTCTTTGTGTGCCTGCCTGCACGCTTTCGCCAGCGTCGCCCCGCGCACCTCTCACCATCAGGCGGTGAAACGCATCATGAGGTACCTCCGCTTCACTCCCCGAGTTTGGACTTTGGTACTCGCTTCTTCCTCATTTGTCTCTTTGCGGTTATTCGGATGCTGATTTCTTGGCTGCCGCTTAGATAGGAAGTCCACGTCGGGGACTTGTCGGTTTTAAGGTTCGTCCCTTGTGTCTTGGTCATCCCAGAAGCAGTCTAGCGTTGCACAATCCACCACGAAGTTGAGTATGTCGGCCGCTTGCCGCTTGTTGTTCCGGCTACTTTGGATGATAGCCACCCTACGTGATTTTGGTCTTGAGTTCTCTAGAGTGCCTTTCTTGTGTGATAGTACTAGTGCCATCGGTGTTGCTAAGAACCCAAGACTTCACTCCCAAGACCAAGCACATAGATGTTCGCTTTCACTTTCTCCGTGATCACCAAGAGAAAGGCGACATTGAGTTGCATCACGTAGCCACCCAGATCGCCTTGCGGATCTTCTCACTAAGCCCCTCGATCAAGCGACTTTTGCTCGCTTGTGAGGTGAACTGGGTGTGTGTTTCCCTTTTAGAGGAGGGAAGCACTTTGTTTGTTGTACACTAGTTTCAGTTTACATTTGTAGTCTAGATTTCGTTTTGTCTTTGTATGATAGTGCATTTGCATTGCATTTTGTGATATACTTGCATTTTGAGCTTCATGTATATAACACTTAGAATGAAACTATGCTCTTGTTAGTATGCCATGTGAGTACTTTGTGGTGCTTGTCAGCTTAGGCTCTCATTGATCATCCGCTACATGTTATGAGTTGAGCATGATTTTCTAATGTAAACTTGATTAAACTTGTTGAAATCTAAAAATGTTCACCGCTTGAGACGATATCTAGCATGTGTAGGATGTTGAGATCCCTTTATCTGTCTTGTATATGCTAGGTTGCTATGTCTCATGCTTTGAGTCATTCACTTGCTTAGACACTTCACTTGTGCTAAAATTTGACAACTAAGCTAAGTGAGATGAAAAGATCGAGATGGGTCTGTATTGTCCCACATCAAGGTATCGAGACTGCTTCCAATTGCACATTTGGATGAACTTGAGCCTTGTAGTGGATGACCGAAACCATTGCTTTGAGCTCCTGATTGTCGTTTGACATAAGCTCCCCTTGGTTGAAAAGTTAGGCTTGACAAGACAGATAACCTCTCGTACACACATGTTTTGACTAATTCTTGTGCTAAACTGCAAACTCTGATAAAATGATATTTGATAAAAACACAAGTCTTAGGTTCGTCTTTGACATGATGTGTGACCGCTGTTTGGGGTAGTTCACCTTGTATATCCTTGCTAGCACTAGGTTGATTTCCAGCTTATGCTTGCTATATGCTATCTTTGGTGGTGAACTCCTTTTTAACTTGCTTAAGAACTGTTCAAAACTGCTTAAACTTCATATTTCGTATCAGCTGATCAGTTTGAGCATTTGCCAGCACTTGTATATTGTTGCTATACTCACTTGTCTTACCGGCTAGAGCATCTTTTCACTCTGATTGCTATATACTTGAAGCTACTGCATTCATGTGCATTTCATTGCATTTTAGGCTTGCTGTGTGCATTATTCAACAAGGGGGAGAAATTTGACACACACACAAGCTTTCATGAAACAAGGGGGAGTGATTACACATGTTTGCTGCACTTGACAAGGGGAGAGTCACTTGTCATGTTTGGAAGGTTGTCTTCTCGTGAGGGAGAGACTAGTTCTCAAGGGTTGAAGGGGAGAAGATTGTGTGCACTCATATATGCATTTGCTCAGGGGGAGTTGTTTTGCATTGCTTCTTGCTAGATGTGTTGAGTCTTGCCTCTTTCTGGAGGATCTAGCGTTTTTGAGTGCTTCTTGCTTGGCTAGTGGTGTTGAGCCCACTTTCTGCCTCTTCTTGAGGGCTAGCCATGTTTTGCTTGGTTGTGTCGAGCCGTTGCCCATGTCTTTGGGGACCAAGTTGTGCTTGCTTCAAATGACCACATTTGGCTTCTCTTTGGCTTTTGGTCGTTTGGTGAGCTTTCTTTTTCTTCTTCTTCTATTTCTTTTTTTTTTTCTCGGCCGTGGTGTGTTGGTGTTGAACAATGCACTCATCAAGGGGGGAGATTGTGAACACAAGGTTTATACTTGTAGTTTCGGTTGTGATGATGAGTGATTGATTCAACTACTAGCATCTCGGATGGGGTGCTATCGACGGTGGTGAAAGCCACGAGTTCCACATGTGCCTTGGCTTGTGTTGTGCAGGTGTCGAGCATGGAGGCGGTGGCCGACGGCGAGGTGAAGGTCAAGTGATGGCGGGCCGCAATGAATGGACCGAGAGTGGTGAAAGGGCGGACGCATCGAGACTTGGACCGAGGGACCCAGAATCGCCGGGCGGGATCGCGTTGTCGGGCGCTTGGCTTCGACAAGTGCAAGGACATGGGTCGGTTTGTTGGTTTGGGCCTCAAAACCAACGGTGGAGGGTTTCGGTGGTTTGGGCCTCAAAACCACCCGGCTGGTTTCTCGGGTTGAGCCACAAAACATCGGGCGGAGGTCCCGAGGCGGACGGACGGCACGTGGCGGCATCGGGAGTTCACGCCGAGGCGGCTACCGGTGAGAAGGCGCGGTGGCCGCCGGATCAAAGATTGCATCGAAGTCGGTTCGAGTTAGACCGCAATGTCCCTAGGGCTAGGCGGTTTGCTCGGAGTTGTATCGGGGGCAAAAACTGGAAAATGAAATAAGCCCGGGCCGATAAGTAAGGTGGAGGGAGCCCCATCTCCCTCACCTCTCCCATTTGCATTTTTCTTCATCCTTTCTAGGGTTTCCCTCTTCTAGGTGCTAAGTGAGAGAGAGGTCCACTAATCTTTGCAATTAGTGTAAGAACCAAGTTTACTCATGGGAAAGGAGGTCCCGAATCCTCCTTGTTTCCTCGTTGGGTCGATTGATGTGTTGATTCGCGTTTTGATTGGTGTTCTTCGCGTTCTTCATTTTCCCTCTTCTCCCCCGTTTGTTCCCGAAGTTGATTTCTCGAGCTATGGTTGATCATTTTGTGCACCGCTTGTTGCTGCCGATCCTTGCTTGTAGGAGAACACTTCCACCGAAGGGTTTCCTCCAATTTGTCCTGCAAGGAGATCGAAGCGATTCTTGGTGACGCCTTTTTTTTTGCTCGTTTTCTTCGCCCCTTTGTGATTCCTGTTGATTCGTCCAATCTCAAGCTATGATCTCTTAGAGGGAGCTTCTCCATTGCCTTGGGAACACACGGTTCAAATTTGGGTGCGCTTGGTTGAGATTTGGAGGAGATCGGGCGGATTGAAGATCATGGCGATTTTCGTTCTTGGTGTTCTTGTGTTGGAGCCCGTGTTGAACCTCAAGACTTGAGGCGCCGAGCCTCGCCGGGGTCAGAAGCGTTTTTCGTCGAAGTTCGAGAAGTGCTGAACCTCAAAGACTAGAGGTGCCGAGCCTCGCCGGTCTCAGTAGCATTTTGTTGTCTGAAGTCTGCATTTTACGCTTTGAACCTCAAAGATCGAACACTGAACCTCGTGGGGTCTGTTGCGCTTCCGGTCTTGAGGAGTTCTTTGTTTTTTTTAGCTTTTCGTTGCCTTAAGTGTTTTCGCTGTGTTCCCTGGGACTACCGGAGAACATCCAGTCACTTGTTGACTCGAGAACTACTCACGTGTGAGTTTTGGGTTTTTGGAGGGTCGATTGGGACGGTGGCCATTCGAAAAGAAATTTTGATCGGCTCCCATGCACCCCCCTCTGGTCACCGTATTCGGTCCTTCAACCCCCACCCAAAACTTTGTACCAGCACTTGCACCACATGATACCGATACATCGGTGGTGATTGATTAATATTCAAAGGACGTGTTTTTTTTTTAAAAAAAAAACTACTTGTGTTTACATGAAGAATCCATTATTTTTGCTTTCCTTTTTTTTCGGTGTGTCAAATTTGTTGATTTGTATTGACAAGCTAAATGACTTGATATCTCTAATATTCTAATAACATTGTTTATTTTTGTCAGCTTCAAGCTAGAGGACTGATGAGTTATAGTGTCCGAGAATAAAGACAATTTGATCATAAAAATTCTTCTTAAGTCATGCAGCCAATAATGGCAAGGCATGCCACGCGGTAATATGGAACCTTCCATCTTGATCTTCTTGGGCAAATAAAATGTGGCAAGCAACTTCTACCGTGTTGTTTTCGTCATAGTTCTCCATCCAAGGCGCCTGGTGGGAGCCGACGGTAAGACCAGAGAGTGGTGAGGCTCCGCTCAACAAGATTGACATCGAGAGAAAGATGAGCCTGCTCCGCTCATGTAAGACGACCTCAACAACAGTACTGGAGGAGCACACTGAGAATTTCTATGAAGCTGATGGGGACGTGATTCTCGATCTTCCGTTAGGTCCTGGATAACTCTCGTTTTGGGTGGAACGCGACACACCGATCCGGCTTCAGATCAAAAGACCCGAACCCTGCAACCTTAGCACCACGAATCCTCAGGTTATCAACCGTGTCACCAACCGGTTGACCTCGCCAAGAAGGCTAATTCATGCCTACGAAAACGAAAAACACAAGCAAGAACTCGAAAGAACGCAGCTCGAAAGTTGGGACAAACTGCGGATGAATGATTAAGTTCTCAAGTTGGGGTTCCACAAACCGACGATCGCGATCATTGTCAATGGGACGTAATAATCTTAAGCAAAACCCAAACCCTAACTTAGGCGGTGGCTACTGATTATAAAGAGTTTAAGGTCATGCAAGACCCCCTGGACGCACCCTTAATGGGTTCCAACAAGATACAAGGCCCAAAGACCAAAATACGACGTCGCAGTCGGGGACAGATTCGGACGTCAACTTGTTGAATGATTTCCGATGACTCCGAATGAATTTGGGCCTCCAACAACTCATTGGAAAGGTCTTCTCATTATCTTTCTTTAGAGTCTAAGAACGTCCAATCCCGAGTCGGACACATCCTGGACGTCCGATTTAGTATCTGACGCTCCCCGAACTCCGAGATGGATTCGAAGTCGACTTGATCTAGGCCTCCACCTTGACTTGAGCGCCCTTGCTGGCCCTCCATGCCTCTAAGCCCTCCTCTATGTATCTTCTGGTCCTCTTCATGATTCCTAATCATAATATAATCATTAGGTAGTAATCTATTCTCCAAATCATATAAAGAGTTGCTTAGGAACAAGCTCACTGTAAATTTAATTGTCGCGCATAAGCTCTTGTGATTGGATCTTGAATGTTCAAGTGGAGGATCATTGAGTGTATCCGAAGGAGTGATGTCCTCATCATCCCCCCCTCTTGAATCGGAGTCGCCCTCGACTCAAGCTCATCTTCTTCTCCCAAGTATGGTGTCAAATCTGCAATGTTAAAAGAAGGACTAACCCCGAACTCGGGTGGCAACTCAAGTTTGTATGCATTATCATTTATTTTCTCAATAACTTTATAAGGACCAGCAGCTCTTGGCATTAATTTAGACTTACGCAGCTTTGGAAACCTTTCCTTTCTCAAATGTAACCATATTAAATCTCCTGGTTCAAGTTTAATTTCTTTTCTACCTTCACTTTCGCCAGTTCTATACTTTTCATTCATCTTTTGATATTTTCTTTAGTCGTTTCATGCAACTTACGAATAAATTCAGCACGTGCACCGGCATCACTATATGTTCTTTTTCAGTGGTAGGTAAAGGCAAAAAGATCAATGGGAGCACGAGGGTTGAAACCATACACTACCCGAAAAGGACTTACCTTAGTGGTAGAATATATCGTCCGATTGTAAGCAAACCCACATGAGGCAAACATTCCTCCTACATCTTTAAATTTTTGTTCAAAATAGCTCTCAACATGGTGCCCAAAGTACGGTTTACTACCTCTGTTTGTCCATCGGTTTGTGGGTGACAAGTTATAGAAAATAACAATTTTGTACCCAACTTATTCCATAGAGTGCGCCAAAAATGACTCGAGAATTTTGCATCTCGATCTGAAATAATAGTACAAGGCATACCATGCAAGCGAACAATCTCTTTGAAAAGAGGTCAGCAATAAGAACAAACATCATCACTCTTATGACAAGGTATAAAATGAGCCATCTTAGAAAATCGATCCACAACAACAAAAATACTATCCCTCCCCTCTTAGTCCTAGGCAATCCCAAAACAAAGTCCATCAAAATATCCGCCCAAGAAATAGAAGGAACAGGAAGAGGCATGTACAAACCATGTGGATTCAAGCGAGACTTAGCTTTTTGACATGTGGTGCAGCATGCCACGAACCGCTCAACATCTCTTCTTATCCTTGGCCAAAAGAAGTGTGTGGCCAAGCATATCCTCCGTCTTCTTAGCACCAAAATGCCCTCAAACCTCCTCCATGTGCTTCCCGCAACAACATTAGACGAATAGAACCAACTGGAATGCATAGACGGTTAGCTCTAAACACAAAACCATCATTGATCACAAACTTGTTCCAAGCACGCCCCTCTTTACAATTGAGCAACACATCTTAAAAAAACAGGATCAAGCACATATTGTTCTTTTATTGATTCAAGTTCAAAATCCTACAATCAAGTTGGGACAAGAAAGCATAGCGTCGAGACAAGGCATCGGCAATCACATTATCCTTCTCTTTTTTATGTTTAATAATATAAGAAAAAGATTCAATAAATTCAACCCACTTAGCATGTCTATGATTCAGATTATTTTGAGAGCGAAGATACTTAAGCGATTCATGATCTGAATGTATAATAAATTCTTTAGGCCACAAATAATGACGCCACGTCTCTAAAGAACATACAAGTGCATACAATTCTTTATCATACGTAGAGTAATTAAGAACAGGACCATGCAATTTTTTCGCTAAAGTAGGCAACCGCTTACCTTCTTGCATCAAAACACCTCCAATGCCAACTCCACTAGCATCACATTCTAGCTCAAAAGTCTTACCAAAGTTATGAAGTTGCAGCAATAGCGCGTGTGTAAGCTTGTCCTTCAAAGTGTCAAAGGACGCCTCTTGTGCCTTACCCCAATGAAACACCACACCTTTCTTTGTCAACTCATGCAATAGGGCAGCAATGGCGCTTGAAATCCTTGACAAAGCGCCCGATAGAAACCCCGCAAGACCAAGAAAACTTCTCATCTGTGGTGATGCTTGTAGGCACTAGCCAACTCCTTATAGCCTCAATTTTTTGTCTCATCCACTTGAATTCCTGTGGAGTAACAACATAGCCAAGAAAAGAGACTCGATCCGTCAAGGAAGATTAATTCTCGCGTCATGCCAAAGCATTAAAAACAACATGTAAGTGTTCCATATGTTCATCCAAAAGACTTGCTGAAAAGATGCACTTCTCAAGGTTACCAAATAAACGTGCATCATTAGTCAAACAAAGCATTAAAAACAACATGTAAGTGTTCCATATGTTCATCCAAAGACAACTCATCAAGCATGTCATCAAAGCCTAGAAATAGGGTGACGATATCTAATAGTAATATTATTAATGGCTCTACAATCAACACACATACGCCAAGAACCATCTTTCTTAGGAACCAAAATCACTGGAACAGCACAAGGACTAAGGCTTTCACGTACATACCCATCTTGGACTTGGCGGCTGAATCTCCTTAGTCTCCTCGGGGTTGGCACGATAGGCGCCTCCGTTTGGCGTGCTTGCTCCAGAATTAAGTCGATCCGGTGCTCGATCCCTCGAATAGGTGGAACTCCGTGAGGTACCTCAAATAAAAAATGTCATCGTACTCCACAAAAAAAGGTTAGTGACAGAGGGTGGCAAAGCGCTAGCTATATCATCAATAGAAAATAAAGCATCTTTACATATCAAAACATAACATGTATCATCAATTTTAGCAAGATCATATTTATTTGCAAGTATAACAGGATGTTTCGATTTAGCTACTGGTTGTTTATTTTCATTCTCAGCAACTCGCTCTCTACCATTTTGAACAATTTGAGTAGGGGTCATAGGTACCAAAGTAATATTTTTGCCCTTGTGCATATATGTGTATTTATTACTTTTTCCATGGTGGATCGCATCGTTATCAAATTTCCAAGGTCTACCCAATAAAAAGAGAACAAGCTTGCATAGGAACCACATCACAATCTACAAAATTAGAGTATGTACCAAAGGGAGAAGTGTACACGTGCTGCTTTTGCGTTACCTTGGCCTTACCCGAAGTCGTTTAGCCATGAATATGGTAGGGATGTCGATGTGGACGAGTTGGTAAAGTCAAGCTTCCGAACTAAATCAGAACTCACAGATTGTTGTTGCTCCCTTCATCAATAATGACTCGTGCACGCCGATCCTTAATGACGAATAAAATCTAAAACAAGTTGTGGCCGCAACTGTTCGCCTTCTCCATCTGTTTACTAAGAACCCGTTGCATAATGATTGTGCGCCTGGTGACTGCATCATCAATGCTCAAAAGACAGGACCTTCATCTTGTGAGGTGGGCTGTTCTTTAATATCATCCTCCACATTAGAAGTGCTCATATAGCCTCCATCGTCTGTAGCAATATATGCCCACTTGCTAGGGCAGTCTTTGGCGACATGACCAATCCCATGGCAGCGATGGTACTGAATGGATGAAGAGCGGCCGGTGGAAGCTATTGAGGAAGCACTCTTGGGCTCGTTCAAAAAGCGAGGTTTACGGTGGGTGAAGGAGTAGACGCGGATGGAGCTGTTCGCACGCTATTTCTTTGGAGTTGATGGAGATGCTCGAGGACTTGGGGGCTACGAAACGTTGTTGTCTTGGGCATGAAGGGGCTGCTGTAGTTTCTCCTTCAAGGTCGTTGACGCCCTGCAATTCCTTCTCTTGCAAGCATAGCAAGTTGGAACAAGCTGGTTGGTAGTATTAAAATCTTTATAATCAACGATATCCTAAATTTCACGTCTCAAAACCACCATAAAAATAATAAATTTTATCCTCAGAATCCTCCTCTATATCGCAACGCAAAGCATACCCTTTTGAAGTTCGGCAAAATATTCTTGAACAGACATGTCTCCCCTGCTCTAAATGTTATAATTTTTTTGTAAATCACGTTTGAAAGAAGGAGGTACAAATCTATCACGCATTGCTATTTTTAGCCTGTTCCATGATAAAGGTTTTGGATCTAAAGTTTTGCTACCAGATTATAGCAAAATCTTTAAATTTACTAGTGGCATGTCTAATCTTATAGCAACCGAGGCACTCCATGGGACTCAAATTTTTTGTTCTCTTGTCATCTCCCAATCAATATATTCCTCAAGTGTCATATTTGCCATGAAAAGGAGGTATGGTAAATTTTACATTAGCAAAAGGATCTTCTTTACCTTCATTGCGCGCCCTCGATGTCCTCCTCCCATACTGCTCAAGTATATTCTAGCCGCCTAAGTAGTTTATTCTCATTTGTGGACCTTTCATCAAGGCTACCATCATGGTTGTAGACTTTATCTTCTTCAAACACTTGGCCTAAATCAAAATTCTCGTGGGCATTGTTCTTGAGCTCTTGAACCTTCTCGATAGTGTGGATGGCTTGTCCCACCCATAATGTAATAGTTGAGTTCTTTAACTTTCTTCACTAGCTTTTTCCATCTGTCAAGCATCATATCCTTAAATTTACAGAACTAACTAGACAAAACAGGAACATCGTTCTAGGTATGGTTAGTTGTTAAAGAAAATCCCTAACAACTATTTATTGGTCACTTGGTGGAATCACACCCTCACTAGACGTTTTACCAAGTTCTTACCGGCGTTCTTACAAATGCAAGCGGATGATAACACTTTCGAGTGGGCGGTTATGATACTGTGGAGATGTAAGTAATCACATTGCAAGAGTCCTTTTTTTGCACCGATCTGAAGAATATGTGGAGCTTGGAAGGCAAAAAAAGGAGAATAATATGTATATATGGCACACAAGTCGATGATGAATGAGATAGTATCTTTGAATTATAGTCCTAAGTACTCCTTCTCGATTCTTGGTCGGTTTTAAGTCTTTGCAAGTGAAGTTGTGTGAGTGAACAAGGTGGAGAAATAAATATGATGGATGACAAGAGCACCTAAAACAGCCAGCTAAAGACACAAGGATAACACAGCCACTTTGCCAAGTAGAGCTCGGACTTTTTCTTTTCCTGAATTTTCCTCGGATTTTGCAAAAGGCACTAGTAGAAATCAAACTTTCTTATTTTTCACTATTTTTATATTTTCCGAACAAGGATCACAAAAAGATGTAACCACAAAAATTAGCACCTACAACGGAGGTGGGATGTGATCTCTGAAATTCAAAGACGTTCTCTAAAAAACCGAGAAACCTTGACAATTTTTTTTCTTTATTTTCCGAATTTTTTTTGGCAATTTTAACGAAAACCAAACAGGCCAAAGGCAATTTGGGTCCCCTCCCAAATGGTGTCAAGATTTTGCTGAATTTTTCAGATTTTTTCGAGAATCAGAGCGAAAAGTTATACCATTTTTCTGAAGGTATCTCAAGTTATGTTTTAAATAAAGACCTAACATGACGTAGTTAGGGTAAAGCGTCTCTAAACTCCAACACTCATCTCGTATTCGGCTAGATGATGGAGGGACTCACGATGCGAGGCCCGAAATAACAAATAGTGATTAACCTATCTAGGGTTATACGGGCGCGAGATCACACAAGGCCGGCCTGTTAGGGGCAGAGTCGAAATGTAATATGGTGGCCACGACTTGTTGTTTTTGGGGACAGTGGATGGGACGAATACGATTAAAGATAAAACACATAACAATGGACTCTAACACAACCTAACCAGCAACAAGACCTGGAGCCTGGACACAAAGTCAACACATGACAAACTCGAAACCGAAATATGCAAAGGCTGGCGCGGAGAGGTTGTGGGACGAGAGAGGAAACAATTATGGCCGTGGACTATGGGATGAAACGAAAACACGAACTAAGGGATAACTTTGAACCTAACGGTATACCTTAAGCTCAATACCACTTGATGGGGACGCGGATTCCCATCTTCCGTTAGGTCCTGGATAACTCTGCTTTGAGTGGAACGGCGACATAATCGATCCGGCTTTAGATCAAAAGGCCTAAACCTCGGCAACCTTAGCACCCATGAATCCTCGTGTTATCAACCGTGTCACCAACCGTTGACCTCACCAAGAAGGCTAATCCGTTCTGAAACAAAAAACACAAGTAAGAAGAGCCTAAAGAACGTAGCTCCGCAGTTGGGACAAACCGCGGAGATGAATGATTAAGTTCTCAAGAAAGTTAGGGGTTCCACAAACCGATGATCCAGCGTCAATGGACAGAATAATCTTAAAAGCAAAAACCCAAACCCTAACTTGGATGGGCTGGCTACTGATTATAAAGAGTCTAAGGTCGTGCAGACTGGACGCACCCACTAATGGGTTCCAACACGGTACAAGGCCCAAAGACCAAAAATACGCCGCCGCGTGCGTCGGGACAGATCTCTGGACGTCAACTTGTTCGGACGATTCCTGATGACTCCGGATGAATTTGGACCTCCAGCGAAGACTCATTGTGAAAGGTCTTCTCGTTATCTCTTTAGAGTCTAAGAACGTCCAATTTCAAAGTCGGAGCGCATCCCTACGGCGTCGATTTTGTACGAGACTACTCCTGGACTCCGAGATGGATCTCGAAGTCGACTTGAGTGCGGGCACTCCACCTTGACTTGAAAGCGCCCTTGTTGGCTCTCCATGCCTCCAAGCTCTCCTCTATGTATCTTCGGTCCTCTCTCATGAATTTCCTAATCATAGTATAATCTTTAGGTAGTAATCTATTCTCCAAATCATGTAAAGGGAGTTGCTCAGGAGCGAGCTCACCGTAGATTTAATTTAATGCGTGACTTTGTGATTGGACCTTGAATGTTCAATGAAGGATCTGAGTGTAT
>JADLZL010004019.1:0-53344 GCA_015844335.1 Chrysopogon serrulatus
TTTATTTTGCTAGATCTTAACTTAGTCATTTTTTGTGACTGCCAAAATCCGCACAGAATAGTTTGGTTGCAGTCTGCTAGTCCTCCTACAGTCCTACTTACAGAGTTCTAAACTCAAATGCAGGGACAAATTCATTCACTTGGTATGGCCCGACTCCGAGGGTGATAATTGCAGACCCGGAATTAATGAGAGAGGTTTTGTCTAACAAGTTTGGCCACTTCCGCAAACCATCATTTAGTCGTCTTGGCAAGTTACTAGCCAATGGGCTTGCTAATCATGAAGGCGAGAAATGGGCAAAACACAGGAGAATTCTCAATCCTGCATTCCACCATGAGAAAATAAAGGTCATTCTCCACTAAATTTGTTTTAATGGATATATTTTTCTTGGTTCAAATTTTGGTATATCATATTGGATAGTGAACACCCTAAGTGAACTAACATTGTTTTTTCATTCACAGCGGATGCTGCCTGTATTTGCCACCTGTTGCACCGATATGATTAACAGATGGGAAAATTCAATGTCTTCCGATGGATCTTCTGAGATAGACGTCTGGCCTGAATTCCAAAATCTTACTGGAGATGTTATCTCAAGAACCGCATTTGGTAGCTACTATCAGGAGGGCAGGAACATTTTCCAGCTGCAGGGAGAGCAGGCTGAACGCCTTATACAATATTTCCAAACAATGTTTATCCCAGGCTACTGGTTTGTTCTTTTCCTTATAAAAACAACCATGCAATTTGTAGAAATGAGACTTATCTATGTTCGCTTACTGCGTAGAAATATTTACTTATCTATGTTCAACAGTAATGATTTGATATCATTTATAGTAAAGGAAGAGATACAGAAAAGACTTCTCCACATCCAATAATATTTTGAACACAATCTACATTTTACTTCTACTTCAATTGTCCTAGCTGAGTGAGGATAAAGACTAGCGAAGTTTTGCTGTAGGAACCAAGAATCTGTTCTGTTATAACACTGTTGAACATATGCAGGCTCTTGCCCACCAAAAATAACAGAAGGATGAAAGAAATTGATCGGGAGATCTGTAAAATTCTGCATGGAATAATCAGGAAAAGAGAGAGGGCTTTTATAGATGGTGAAGGCAGTAATGATGACTTGCTAGGCTTATTGGTTGAGTCAAATATGAGAGAATCAAATGGGAATGCGAAACTGGGAATGAGCACCGAAGATATGATCGAGGAATGCAAGTTATTTTACTTTGCAGGTATGGAGACCACATCAGTCCTGCTTACATGGACGTTAATTGTGCTAAGCATGCACCCTGAATGGCAAGAGCAGGCTAGAGAAGAAGTTTTAAACCACTTTGGAAGAGGAAGACCAGATTTTGATGGCTTGAACCGCCTGAAGATTGTAAGTATGAAATCATTGTTCTTTTGTTCAATGAAATGCAGAAATAGATAGATATATTAAAGGCATTATTAATTTGGAGCAATTGCAACTTTGCCACCACTCTGAACCTGATACATTGCCAATAGAAAATTGCATAAATACCACAAACACTGTCATTTGAGTGGCATTCGTGCAATAAATAACAATAAAACCAGTGATAAATTTGCAAATAATGCCCCTATTAAGTTTCCATTACTTTATCAGAATTAGATTGACAAAATACTATACAATTCATCTGAAAATAGCTACCTTTTGTGATTCTAATTTCCAGACAATTGAATTCTGCTGATAGTTGGCTGCATGTCATTGTCACAACTGTGGGGTAGTGACCAGACAGGATAGGTGCGAGAGTTTGCCGGCCGCTCGGCTGCAGGCTTCCTGCACGTGGTGGCTGGGTTGAAGATAACAGCAAGGGGAAGAGATATCAGAGAAAGGGGATGCGATAGGATTGGCTCTAATTGTTGCTTCATTAATGATGAATATAAAGAGTTTACAGGCATAATTTTCTCCATAACTCTCTCCTAGCCACTAGTTCCTGAATTGACTATCTCCTGATGCTAATTTTAGGCGCTTGTATGATCACCATGCGCCTGCTCCTGCATGCTCTCCTTAGCCTTTCCTCTCTTAATCGATCCTATTCTGCGCCTATACCTCTTGCCGGTCATAACAGTCATTCTGGTGGAGAAACTGCTGGTTTGCTTCTAGAACTTGGGGCCTTACATTCCAATAATGTTAACATTAATATCTTGAATGATTCACTGAATACACTGGCGATTGACCTAAACTTGGTGTCAAAGGAACCTTATTATTTACATCTTGCATCATTTTTGGAAATTTCAGTTCTTTTCTGAGGAAAAAACAGGATATCAAAATATATATTTTTTTTCTATTGTCTATCAGGAGTAATGATCTTGACCCTCTGTCTTGGTTCTGCAGGTAACCATGATTCTATATGAGGTCCTTAGGTTGTACCCACCAGTAATCTTACTAAACAGAAGAACTTACAAGGAAATGGAGCTCGGCGGCATCAAATATCCTTCAGGTGTGAGCCTTCTACTGCCGATCATCTTCATTCACCATGATACAAACATCTGGGGAAAAGACGCAAGCGAGTTCAATCCACAGAGGTTTGAGGATGGCATTTCCAATGCGACCAATCATCAGACCGCCTTCTTTCCATTTGGATGGGGTCCCAGGATCTGCATAGGCCAGAACTTTGCATTGTTGGAAGCGAAGATGGCACTGTGCACTGTCCTTCAACGCTTCTCCTTTGAACTCTCGCCATCCTACACTCATGCGCCATACACCGTGATAACTTTGCAACCTCAGCATGGTGCTCAAATCAGGTTGAAGAAGCTTTGACCATGATGGTCATACTGAATGGCAAAACATATACTGCTAGTAACATAAAGTGATTGTGCATACATGTAGTTTTAAATTCACCTTTGATATGAACAATGAGAAGAAAGTGTGTATGAATGGAGAATTGGTTGATGGAAATGTTATATTAACATGTTCACACTCAGCTAGCATTTTCCAAAGTACAGTTTTCAAAGGTTTTCTCTTACTCTCCAAAGTGGTTATATAGCCTAAGAACTCGAGGAGCTGTTTGGTTGCATCGTGTAAACCTTACTCCTCAAACCATCACTCGATTTTTAATGCGATGCATTTGTTAGATCTCACAAATGACACTAGATAACTAAAATGCAAAACACATGTGACCCTCTTGATACCATGGTTATATAGCCGAAGAACTCGGTAGCCGTTTGGTTGCATCGTGTAAACGTAAACGGGAACATTAACGGAAAACGCCACAAATGGAAACAAATTAAGCGAAACTTGCTTTGTTTGGTTTGTGTCCGTAAACGAATTGGATAAACGGCGAGACGGAGATCTTGCTGCTCGGCGCCGCTGCGCTTGGAGTGGGAACTCGAGATGCAGCTTTGTTGATTTTTTTTCCAACCGAGATATCTCATTCCCATTATGACGCAGCATTGTTGATGATGTTGAGGATGCACACCGCGGCCAGTTGCATCCACCGTACCGCGTTCTCGTCCATGGTGGGAGGCCGGTCTGCGAGTCGCTCGTCCATGGCAGCGGAGCGGATCACCGCGCGCAGATGGCCTCGACGAGATGATTGGCTTGCGGCGCGGGTGGCGCAGCTGAGATTGGAGAAGACAGACAGGACGGGATGGGGTGAGTCAGGCAAGGACGCGAGGAAGCAGTGGAGATGGGCGGCGCTGGCAAGAACTCGACGAAGATGTGAGGGGAAGATGAGGGAACGGATTACGGTCAGGTTTGAGCGGTATCAGGCTATCCGCACCGCGTACGCGAAAGCAAACCTGGAGTATGATTTGGCGTAAAATTTCTCTGCAGCGGGTACGTTAAAAGGACCGGTAAGCAAGCTGCATACGCTATTTTTGGCGTGGTAGCGCATGCCCTGCAAGCTCCAGCCGGCCCCACCACGTTGCAGAGAAATGCACCTAGCGTGAGAGAGAGGAGAGAGGAGTGAGATGACAGCGGCGGGCCCCACACATTTTTCTAAAAAAACTGTTATAACTTACAAAACTAAAAACTAAATTAAATTCTGATTGCACCATTAAATTCATTTTAATAAATCCTTCAAAACAAGATGTCACATGGATATATTTAGATAAAATAATAAGTGAGCCCACAGTGGATAGAGGATGATATAGAGAATGGATGGGTGCGGAAGAATTGGTTATAGAGGAGACAATCTTACTTACTAGGATGTATAGAGGATGAATATAGAGGTCCATGAGTGCGGATAGTCTCAGATTTCTCTTAGCCCGTATCTCTTTACGGCGTGATGTGTTTTACAGAGGAGGCAAAACAAACAAAATCTATCGTTATCGATTGCCGCCGCAATCAGATGCTGTTAAAAAATCATCCACCCAAACAGTACGTCAGTCCTTTAACATCCCTTGTCTTATACCTTTGTCTTGATGAGTCTTATCGATATGTTTCCTGCCATATTCACCATGACATCTATGTTGTTCAATGGCTCTATGTGAACTAACGTCTTATCTTTTATAATTTATATCTCACTTGAAATGTTAGTCCACAAGTGTTGTCATTAGTTATCAAAACCTAAATATGGACCTATATGCTTTCAATGTGACACTGTTTGTTCAATGCTTGTTGATGATGGGGAAATTTTGAATTTGATGACCTATTCCATCTTTAAGAAGTTGACTAAATTGGATGATGAGCTTATGAAAGACCAACATAACACTTAAGAGGTGAACCTATTGGTGCTAAGGGAGTCACCTTTGTGGATCTTACCATTGAGAGCAGGGTTCGCAATCAACTCCTTCTCACTAATATTGTCACATTCTGGTCCAATTGGAATTAGGCCCAATGTGGTCCCTCAATGTATGTGTGTGTCTGTGTGTGGTTGTGAAGATTTAGTCCCAACTTAATGATACTCGATGATAACTTTTACTAACATAAAAGGTCTGGTTGGTTGCTTACATTAGCCTTAGTTTGCATTAGGTATTATGTAATAACATAACCTATGCCAACATAAACGTATACAATGTTTTGGTGTTTGGTTGTTTTGCACAGGCAAGCTGTATTTGATAAAATTGTGTTTTATTGTTTATATTTAGTTACATATAGTCATCTCGATTTCTAGTTGAGGCCTCATGTTTCTAGAGAGGTTGTAGGAGATGATAATATTTCATTTTTGTGTGCTCATCGATTTGTGCAAACCTACATGATCAAATCTAGTGTACTAGCTAATGCAATATTGAGCCTACCTTGAGCATTGTGCAAGCCTGCATAAGAGCCTATGCAGATCAAGCACGAGCAAACTGTACAGGCAACCAATATGACCCATAGTACTTGTACAATCAACATCATTAACCTCTATAATAACTCATTTATATGAAATAAAAGGACGAAACCATAAAGGCTTGTTTGGCTACACACAAATACACCTCAATCCTTTTATGGTTTTGTCCTCTACTGGGCTAGCACGGGGCCCACATGAAAGCCCCCTCACTAAGTTTTCGCATCTAGGATGGAAATCTAGAAAATCAAATAAGGACTGGCCTCAGCCTAGCTCAGCTCAGCCTTACAACCAAATAAACTAGGCTACATCCACATATGTATCTTGGCTTAGGGTCTATTTGTATCTAATGAACTAACAACTAGTTCAAATAGTTAGGTTTTGTGGACTAGTGAACTAGTAACTAGTTAAGTTTTGGATTAGTCATTAGTTTATCTACTAGCTCATATGTTTAGATCCTTATGGACTAATTATTAGTTAATTAGTTACTAGTTTATGGAATTCAAACAGGGCCTTAGTCTAGCCTACATCTAGCTCCCGCCCTAGAGAGAACCAAATAGACCCCATCCCAATGACACGACCTATTAAAGGCAAGCTGCTGCTCCCATGTCCTCTTTTTTCTATCAAGAAAAGAGATGTCCCATGATTCTAGATGTACTAGATCCACATCCTCAAGAGCCACACAAGCCCCAGTCCATATCAGGTTGACCTATTTTCTAAGACCGGTCTTATTTTTCCCCACCCTCTCTAGCTCTTGCTTCGCTACATTTAACACCATCTCCCTGCTCTCCAGGGCCAACTGTCATCATCCTAATTCCTAACTAGTGACACTATGAGTCATCGTTGTGAGCGCACGACAGACCACGTAGCTCACGAGTTAGCATCGACATGCGGGACCATGGATAAGAGCTATGTTTTGGCATCGTGGGGGAAATACTAATACATCCGCCCAGGTGGGGTTGGTCGAGGCCCAATAAGTTAAGGTCGCCCAGACCCCAATAGTTCTTAGGCACATCCACTCGGGGAAAGGCCTAATGTCCCTAAAAGACTAGTCCATTAGGGAAAGGGTGACTCTTCCTTTTAAGGTGGCTTCCTCCTTCCAAACTAAGCAAGGTAAGATTATTCAAAGGCTCATATGGTCACCGCACGACTATAACTAGACCACTTGGCCCATTTGTTGCGTCTTTGCCAGTGGTTATTAGTGAAAGATTAAACAAGGGCCTAGCTCTGATACTAAATTATACATTCGGCCCAGATGGGGTTGGCCGAGGCCCCAATAAGTTAAGGTTGCCTGGACCCCAACAGTTCTTAGACATACCCACTCGGGGAAAGGCCCAATGTCCCAATAAGACTAGTCCATTAGGGGAAGGGTGGCTCTCCTTTTTAAGGTGGCTTTCTCCTCCCAAGCTAAGCAAGATAGGATTATTCAGAGGCTTACACGGTCGCCGTTCGACTACAACTAGACCATTTGGCCTATTTGTTGCGTCTTTGCCAGTGGTTATTAGTGGAGGATATCCTCATCAGAGACCATGTGACACACACTACTACGATAGCATCTACACTTTCAAGGTGATAGTGGGTGGCCGTTGGATGCCTTAGGGCTTCCCCAATGGGCCAACCTAGTGTGCTGCCCCAAGTTTCATGTCATCATCGTGCATCTGTATCAGTGGTTTCGCAGGACTTCAGAGCAGCCTGCAAAAGCAGCATAGGTTTGGTCTGACAAAAGCTAAAAGCAACCATCGGGCTCGCGTTGTGGAGAGAAGAGAGACCCTATTGTGACGTCTGCTTGGTTGTACCACAACAAGAAGATAGGGAAAAAGCATTAGATCCTATGGCTTTGTCCGACAAAAAGTTGAGGCCACCGCTTTACTAGAGTGGAAGGGAGGCGTCTTGGTACCTGCTATTGTCTGAAAGCTGCAGTGGCATTTTAAAGCTGCATCAGAGCTGCGTGCTACGTTGGGAGGATGGAAACTCTATCTACTGCTTGCTTATGTTTCTGTAGTTCTTTTGATGAGGTTAATAGCTTTGTTAGCCACACTAGTGGTGCCCTTAGGACGTCCTAGCAAGATGATTTCAGTCAACGATATGTTTGATTGCTGACTAGGCTTGGAAACTGATGTGGAGGAGAGAGAATGGTGGGAAATCAACTTGCTAGCTAATATGTTCATACAACCAATAAGAAGTGAGCCTAGATAAAAGTGATTGGCTTGAAACTATAGTAGGTTGTACCAAGACTCCTGCACAATAGTAGCCGTTTTGGACGCCCTTAGTCATATGTAGGTGCATTGATGGCACATTTGTGTTCACAAGAGATCATGGTGTCATTGGGAGCAACAAGTGAACAGCTGGAGGGACTTTCACGACAAGAACTGTGTGAAGGAGAATAGGTGCCTGAGTTGTGTTTATGGGTGGGCAGTGGGCAAGGAAAAGTGGGACATCGGTAACGTGACTTCCCGTGGCGTAGTGCCCGTGGTGGATCCATGGAGCACTAGGCTTTCCATGGTGTAGATCCATAAAGCATGACGCAGATCCAGCGGCGTGGTGGTCTCTTCCACGCAGCAAGCAAGGCGGCCCACCCCCATCCTATCCATGGAGGTGGCTCGGTCTACACCCCTAACAACGTCCCTCAACCCACGTACCTCCCCTCTTCCCTTATCTTGCGGCTCCATCATCCCAGCGGCGTCGAGGCTCTACCATGCCCCGAAGCCCGAACAAGCAGCAGTGGATTTTGCGGTGTTTGCAAGTCAATTTGAGATGTTGCGCCATGTTTTCCTGCATGTTGCAACTTTCGATTTGAGATATTGCAACATGTGTTTCCTGCATGTTTCAACTGTTGATTTAAGATATTGCAACTGCTGACATGTTTTTTATAAATGTTGAAAGCAGTTTGATCTGTGTATGTTCCAAAATGTTTCACCTATTTCATTCTTCGGTTGTAGTATGTGTTTTATCTGGATGTTGCATGTATTTTCACATATATGTTGCAAGTGTATTTTTTTAGATATTTCATCTGTTTCAGACCTATATTGCATTCAAGTGCTTCCATGTTGCCCATGTTTTATGTTGTTCAGATAGTTAGGCGGCGCCGGAGAACGAGACGTGGCGAGCTGATGGTCCGCGGCCATGGCACACGGCGCACAGGGTAGGCCGTCGGTGGCACGGCGAGGCAGGGCTACACCAGCAGGGCCGAAGCGAATGGATGGGGATGGGGACGGGGTTTCCGTATAGGGCGGGTCAGACATCGGACGGGCGGGCATCCGATGAAATTCACCCTCACCAGTACATCCGAAATACGTTTGGAAGAATATATATGGCCCATCACGGTTGATTGCTTCTGAATTTGGTGCTCCAAGTAGCTTATCTCCGCATTTTAGCACCACCTCACGCATGGATGTGGGAGGTAGAACCAGACGTCCTCGTAAAATACCCAAGCGCCAGATGCCGAGAAGACCAGAACACAATGGCTAACAGCCGTGTCCTAAAATTGGTAAGGCCCAAACACTGTATAATACCGGTGTTTACCCATTTTCAACACCGTTATAAGGTCGGTAAGAACATTTTTTTTCTCGTTCTGTTTTCATTTCATACCCTGTTTTCTTAGTTTTTTTTTTTTCGTTTTTCAACCCAACTACCCTTGTGAGGTGTGTTTCCGCCGTTGGTTGCTTTTGCAAACCAGATGAGAGGAACAGGCTCCTATATCGATATGGTTAGTTACTTCGTTGCAAACCAGATGAGACGAAACAAACTGAACCGCTTTATCAGAATAGAAGGCCTTTATCAGAATAGCTGCACGAGCTGCACATAGGTAGAAAGGCCACCACAATTGTTCTAGCCGAAAGAATATTCTCCTCAATTAGTTGAGTCTCCATGTTCTCTTCAACTAGAGAGTCTCCACCACGGTTGATCTAGCAGAAACAATATATTCTGTTAAATAAGAGGAGTTCGTTGATGAATATGAACCTAGTGACGCGGAACCTTCAGTTTTGTTTGGTGTACATATAGACAGAAGAGTACAAGATATAAATGGCATGAACTGAATTCTTGTACAACTACAAAAATTACTAAACAAGCAATTGGCGTGTAGGAGCAAGCACATGGATCAGTGACACTAGTTGATTTTAGAACCTCTCACCGTCGGATAAGACTTCTCATCTTTGGAAATAGCAGGACACACCATCGGCTTCGGAACGATCTTTGCCAACAATGCAGAATAATATACACGGCAACGGCGAAGATGCAGGATAATAGGGCCATTCATTCATACAGAGTATATGGGTGCTAGATGAACTACAAGATCACAATGCTATATCCTTTTCGCATACGTAGATAGATATATTTGCTTTGAGTTTATCATTTACGTCTAAATCAGCCTTCCACATTGCTCCATTCCAGTTTCCAGTTCAGAACGACTCCAAACACGAACTGCGGTCAAGGTAAACTAGCTAGGTTGCAAACACACTTAAGATAGATGTTAGAAAGCATGACATGATCTTGCACGCCGGAGAACCTCACATGATGTTGCACGCAGGGGCCGCCGCCTCCTCGCAGTCGCAGCAGTTGACCTCCATCTTTGGGTACTGTGACTGCCCCAACGGTAGCCCCCCGTAGCCGTAGTAGCTCGGCGGGTGGTTCACGAACGCGCACGCCTGGCAACCGCAGTAGCAGTAGCCGTAGCCGCTGTAGCCCCCACACCACCCGCAGATGCCGCCGCAGTAGCACGACGGAGCAAGGGCCGCCTGCAGCCCGGAGGGATTTGGCAGCAGCATGGCTGGTGGTCGCTGTGGCTTGAGCCTCAGTTCCGCAGCCACCAGCTGGACGTCCCTGATGAGACAGCCTGCCTTGCGCCGGAGCTTGCAGGGGAGCACCAGCGGGTCGAAGCCGCCCGAGATCGTCACAGTCCCGGACACCTCATCGAAGGAAATCGCTCGGATGTGCTCGGTTTCTGCCAACACAGCGAATTAAACCGTACAGCTTCCTTCCAGATCACAAGGATGGACGACAATATTATGGATACTGGTGAATTGGGAGGCAAATTGTTTTGAGTACCTTGGAGCTTGCTCAGAGTCTTCCGGATCTTGGTGAAGCAGCGGCCGCCGCTGCCATGGTTGAGCGTGACGACCAGCGTGGACACCTGCATGCAGCATGCGTGAGCAAGACACTACAAATTACTCCATCTGTTGACCGATGCAATGCAAGTGGTGCTAGCTAGTAGTAGATCAATCAAGTAGCCAAACAAACCAAATCACTGGAAACACAGACGATCATCACATCGCAGTAGATAAACACACAGGCAGGAGACGGCATTGGACAAGCAGAGGAACGCAGAGATCATGAGAGATAGAGAAGAAGGCAGCACCGCACGTACCTTCTCAGCTGCCATGTGCGCTAGCTCTTTCTGGAGAATGGCGATGGTGTACAGTGTACTGCGAGGGGAGCCGAAAGAATGGCGATGGTGTACAGTGTACTGCGAGGGGAGAAGGAGTAGAGCTGCAACACTGTACTGGTATTTGTACATACATCCACTGCTCCACTAGCAGCACCTGTGGTCTGTTGGCATGTGTAGAAAGAGATAAGCCACTGTTCATGGGCTGGGATTTTTGGAATGTGCGGCTGCACATCATTCCTTGGGCCGAATCAAGACTAGGACTGGACATCACTGCACGCAAAGTTTTGCACCACACACGCCGTGTGTGTACTACGTCCATGCACCGTGAAACAACGGAAACACTCCATTCGCCCGACGCTCCGACGCGTGGTCGTACGTGCTGGCCAGTCCCGTTTCAGCGACCAGCGTACCCGGCCCTGCCCTTCGTCCGTTACAGCGTCGCAACGCCAGCGTCGTCGGTCGGCGCAAAGTGCGTACGTCCTCTCTGCTCGCCGATGGCCGTGCCGTCGTCTTGGCTCGACCGGCTCATCCACGGTCGTCCGGCGTTTGGGCTGCTTGCCGGCCCCTGTCTGGAGTGAATCTGTTCCCTCAGACTGCTGGACTTATCGCTGATTTGCCATGGGAAAAAACACTGTTCGAACTCCAGTTAATAACATCTTTTCTTCTTCTTTTCTACCCGTCAGTGGTCTCAATCAGAATCCTTCATTTGTTTTTTAAAAAAAATAGAATCCACATCTACAGGAACAGCAATGAACACCCAATAATTAATCCAAGTCCGTTACAACGCATGCGCATTATACATACATATTTGTAGCAGTTACGACTTTCGACAAAACAGGACGGAGCGATGCTGAAGGGTGGCGGCCGGCCTGCATGCAACCAACTCCACCATCGCTCTCCTTCAGTAATCCACAAATCCCATGTTGGATCTTCCAGGAGACCAGGCGGCCGGCCTCTCGTCGCTCGCTCGTTTTCCATCACGCGGTCCGGTACGTCACCATCAAGCACGCGCGACCCACGCGTCCCCATCAAAAGGCAGCATCATATCAACCTGCTGCCCGGTAGTCATATGGACTGGGTCGGTCCATCACATCGGATCCCCGCCAGTTCCATCGGGCCAGCGAATTGTTGAACGCCTTCAGCGAGCGTTTATATAGATTGTTGCTAGACTAGAAATTAATAAACTGGTGGTGAGTGGTTTATTGTTGGATTGCTAGTTTGCTACGAGATCCGACAAGCTGGATTCACCAATGCACGCGCAACACTGTGATAATTCAAAACCTATTCATCACCGGTTTCCATCGGCGTTTATATATGAAAAGTGGCTACGTATCATCACTGCTGGTTCAGCTAGCGTACGATCCGGTCGTGATGAGCACTTCATCACGTAGTTAACCTAGCTTGGCCAAAAGCTGATTATTTTTTTTTTCTATGAACTATGGATATTATAGCTTTTATATATAGTATGACATAACACGCCTCTATAATTTTTTCAATACCTATCAATTTGCTTCTAGATGGAACAGTTGGTTTATGCGCATACATAAGAGGCTGGTTTTTACACCGGGTCATCTTAGCCATTCTAGAAGCATATGATGACCTATCTTTTGTTGACTCCAATGTTCTTCGTTGGAAGTGTTTAGCATTTCCGTCCTAAAAAAGGTTCCGAGTATTTGTACAATGTTCTTACTTGTAAGTGTTTATATTTCTCCGATGACTCGCTTGAACCCTCATATACCACCAATCAACCGACCTCTGTTGCTAGACCCTCTTTCTAAGGATGCAAGCTATTAGAGGAATTCACAAAGCCCACACCACCAAACTCAAATCTTCTAATCCTTGTTGTCTTGATATCACCTTTGTCGTCTTGATATCACCTTTGTCGTCCACCACCCTAATTGTGGCAACTAACCTCGCAGCCCAACCATATGTCCAACCCTCCCTCACCTAATCCGAATTGAAGCTAAGGAAGACAAGGCGCAAGCGCAAGTCCTAGTGGTGACCTCTCTGTTGCCTCCAACACATATCCCCAAGCATTGATATGTGGTGCACACGCATTGAATAAAGATTTTAGTTTGTTTTGGATGTCGCCACACAGTGTTGTGCCCTGGGCTACAACACCGCAGTGAAGCATTTATCTACCAAACTCTTGGTGCACTATGATAAAAAATAAATATTTACAGAGCCATAGCGAGCTAGTTGTGGCAGCTCCGCAACTCTGTTAACCAACCAAACTTTGTCTAAATTTAAGATGCTAGAGTTGTGGTAAGTTGTGATGCAATTTAGCCCCCAAAGGTAGAGTTGGAGGCAACTTTGGCTTTACCTCCTCTATGCACTGTAAGGAGGAGTCGTTTTTCTTTCTCATTTTAAAATGAAAAATTAGAAGCAATAAAGTCAGTATTTTTAATTTTATTGGCTCCATCTACTTCATGATTTCAAGGAGTCAAAACCATTTAGGGCCATTGTATAAAGTGCCTTAATTAGTAATAATGAACCAAACAAGCCTTGAATACGTAGTATACCGTACCAGAGCTTCAACTAAACACAAAATCAAAATAATAGTACTGCCATTAAAGAAATGGATAATAAAGGGGGTAAAATTATTTTAATAAGATGTACAGTATAAATTATAGTTGCATTGTTCCACGACTTTCGAAGAAATAGATTTATTTAACCAATAATCACATGATGAATGAATACACAAAAAAAACGTTCAGAATTTGATAACAAATGACTGACACCCCAGCAGTCAATAATTTACTTCTTGGTGGTAAACTGCGCCTTGATCCTCTGCACAGTGGCGGCATCGATCCTGAACGCCTTAGCGAGCACCTCGTCGGAGACGGCGGGAGTGGCGCCGAAGAGCGAGTCTGCGACGCGGATGAGCCCCGGGTTCTGGCTGCTGAGCCCGGCGATTCCCACGGCGTGGCTGGCGCCGAAGTTGAACTCGAAGTGGACGAGGCCCTTGGGGAAGACGAAGACGTCGCCCCTGGACAGCACCTTGGCGAAGAGCGTGCCGTCGGTGGCGAGGAAGCCGACGTACATCTGGCCCTCGACGACGGTGAGCACCTCGGTGGCGCGCGGGTGCGTGTGCGGCGGGTTGAGGCCGCCCGGCGCGATGTCGAGGCGCGCCATGGAGACGCCCAGGGTGTTGAGCCCCGGCAGCGCGCTTGCTTCCACCAGCGTCACCTTGGAGCCGAACGCGTTGGAGGTGTCGCCGGCGTTCTGGAGGCCCGAGAAGGCGAAGTCGGCCGCGGAGACCTGCGCTGGGTCCTTGCACACCAGCCCGTTCACGAACACGCTGGACGGGGTGTCGGCGACGCAGAAGTCCTGAGAGGGCTCGGGTCGTAGGCGAGCGCCAGAGGAGACGCCGCCATTGCTGCGACCAGGAGAGCAAGGGGGAGCTTGCAAGACCTGCAGCTTGCCATGGCACGGCTAGCTGCTGCCTACAAACTATGTCTTGGCTTGAATTGTGTCCAGCAGGGTTCTCAGAATTCAGACGTCGATCGTATGGGCCAAGAAGAGAATAAGGAAGCAGCAGCTCGATTGCTCGAGGAGGAAAAGTCGACGTGCGAGCTTCTTGAAGCTGGCAGGCAGCTTAATTAGCTTGGGTGGATGAAGAGAACTGGCATGGCGAACATGAATATATATAGCAGGGTTGCTGCATATGTCGTTGTTTGACTCCGTATATACGCCTGCCAGCCAATACGTGTGGTGGACCTGCTCGGCCTGCTGGACGCGATTGGACGCGCGAAATAATCAAAGCTGCGCGCTGTGCGTGCAATGCAACTGAGTCCAGACGACTTGCATTGTCTACCAGGGCGGCAGTCATCTAGCTAGAGCTAGCCATGGATAACAAGAACGCGTTTAACAATTCGCTCGGCCCCGAACGAGTTGAACTGATGGGAGATCTGATCTTGACCCAGTCAATATGATTAGGCTTAGGGTTAATTAATTTATGGGGTCTTGCATGCTGAATAGCAATGTGCGAGTCTGCGCATGACGCCAAGCAAGTGGCCTCCATCGATGGATTTTGATTGTCATTGAGAATTTGAGAAAGATGGGCGATGGCCGATCAGCTGGTGCGGGCCGGCAGCCGGCATCGTTTCTAAATAGCATAACTCAATATAAGCAATCTAGATTACAAAATACAAGCACTCTAAATTACACAAGATCTAATCTGTTAGATGCTTTACAGTATGGATGACCACACTTTAGACAAATGGTTTGAGAATAAATGCATATGGAACAACGACGAACATTTATGTAGATGAAATTGAGGAACTTCTTTTTTTCGGTGTCTTTCTTTTCCTTTCTGCCACCAAAGAATGAGAAAGACTGATCAAAAATTATTCTTTTTCGTCCTTCATCGTAGTTCGATCTAACCACAGCAAAATGAAGAAAATATGAGAGAAAATTATTCTATGACACCGACATCATCTTCGCCTTTATGCTATGTACCGTCTAGAAACAAAGTCTCCATGTCATCATGTCGATGACATGTTGGCACCAAAGTTGTCGCCCTTGACTACAACAGAACCGCCATGAAAAAGATGATTCCACCATTTACCTTCACCACCACTAAAGAGGAGAAGGAGAAGGATATAAAACTCTAATACTAAAAAAAAAAAAAAATTAAACATGGAAAGACACTAACACTAAATCTCGGACGTCGAGTGAAGGCTGAGAACGGGACGGAACGATGCTGTCGGCCGGCCTGCACCAACTCGACCATAATAATACATCAATGTCAAATTGTCAATGATCGAAATCCATCTGGATCGACGACGGACGCCTGGTCGCTCACCGCTTTGCGTCACGTGCTACTTGCTGCTTGTCGGGCATTGCTATAATATAGTATCCCAGTGCGCACGACCTCATCAACAACCTCCCCGGCCGGCGCGCTGATGATAGTCATGCATACGGACTGCGCCGAAAACGTCTGTCACATCAAGCAAGATCCCGTCAGTTAAATTGGCGGTATCGCTCTAGCTAGCTGCTGATTGGTTGGTGAGTGGTGACACGGCCCAGGTCGCGCGGGACAGAACAGAACCGGTCGCGCGTGCAGTGCGCGCAGATATTATTGATTATTTCCTCACGTACTTTGCACGCAGTCAAACACGCGCTGTCTGAGTTTCTATGCAGCACCAACCTGGGGCACCGCCCGCCTATATATTGATGTTCATCTACGCCCCTTCTCTTCATCCATCCAATCCAATCTTAAGCCATTCTATCTAGTTACTCAGTCGCACTCACAAGTATATATCTTGTACCTCAATCAAGGAGCTCTCGATCGCTTCTTTGCCTCGACGTACACATTCAATTCAAGCCAAACAAGTTTAGTTTGTTGAACTCCTAGGCTAAGGCTAGGCAGCAGCCATGGCAAGAAGGTCTTGTTGCAAGCTCCTCCTCGCTCTCCTTGTCGCAGCAATGGCGGCGTCTCCTCTGGCTCTCGCGTACGACCCGAGCCCGCTCCAGGACTTCTGCGTCGCCGACACCCCGTCCAGCGTGTTCGTGAACGGGCTGGTGTGCAAGGATCCGGCGCAGGTCTCCGCGGCCGACTTCGCCTTCTCGGGCCTCCAGAACGCCGGCGACACCTCGAACCCCTTCGGCTCCAAGGTCACCCTCGTGGACGCGCGCGCGCTGCCGGGGCTCAACACCCTGGGCGTCTCCATGGCGCGCCTCGACATCGCGCCGGGCGGCCTCAACCCGCCGCACACGCACCCGCGCGCCACCGAGGTGCTCACCATCGTCGAGGGCCAGATGCACGTCGGCTTCCTCGCCACCGACGGCACGCTCTTCGCCAAGGTGCTGTCCAGGGGCGACGTCTTCGTCTTCCCCAAGGGCCTCGTCCACTTCGAGTTCAACTTCGGCGCCAGCCACGCCATCGGCATCGCCGGGCTCAGCAGCCAGAACCCGGGGCTCATCCGTGTCGCCGACTCGCTCTTCGGCTCCACCCCCGCCGTCACCGACGAGGTGCTTGCTAAAGCGTTCAGGATCGATGCCGCCACCGTGCAGAGGATCAAGGCGCAGTTCGCCACCAAGAAGTGATAAATTATTGCCTGGGTGTCAGTCGTTCGCCATGAATTCTGATTTGTTTGATTTTTTTTTTCTTGTGTGTATTTATTCATTCACGTTCTTAGAAAAATAATTCTCTCTTTTTTCACTGAAAATAGTCATTTTGTTTGGAAGAATGTTATTGTAATTTAGTAGTTTATATGCTGTACACTTCTTAAAATAAAGCTATGTCTCCTTCTAACCATTTCTTTAACGGCAGCATTATGTGATTTTGTGTTCAGTCCAGGCTCTAGCCTCCTGTATTGATGTGCATTGTCTCCGATACTTGCCCAGACCTCTCCTTCCAGCGCCTTGCTTTTCACCGTCTGTAATTTAAAATAATAAAAAAATATAAAAAGTCAATGCTCTTAAATTCAAATTGGGCCGTGGTCGGCATAATATCACAGTACCGCATCCAGAGAGTGTTTCGGGGATGGGCCTAAACAACGTGAACAAGTGGGCTATAGGTGTTGAAGGAAACCGAAGGCCATGGCAGCCCAGCTCGTTCCAATAGAGAACAAGCCCGGTATTTTTTAGATTACAGTGTAATTCTCACAGCTAGGATCTGTCTTCCCTTGGCAAAAAAAAAGTCTGCATAGGTGATGCAGAGAATCACACCTGCAGCACCGGCTAGTTACCGTTTGATCATGTTTCGTTGGTCCATCACGTGCTGCATGGGAAGATTCTCTGCATCACATATGCATAATTTTTTTTACATCTTGCAGGAGTAGCTGTTTTTGACATAAAAATTTCTTGCAATCCAGCAGTTTGACCCTTTGTTTTCTTGAGAAAATTGCAATTCTACCGGCCTAAATTTTTGTCTTGTTTTACGAGCGGAAATCCAACGGATGGACCTGACAAACTGCAACGCGGTCACTGATGAGCGGGACCCGGCAAACCGTTCAAGATGCTTTGACAACAGAAAACGGCTGCTGCCTGCTTCTACTAGTACTAGGTCGTCAGAGCAAATTCTGAAGAATCTGATCCGTTCATACTACTACACAATACAGCTGCCCTAGTCAGATCCGAGGAGAGACAGCAGACGACAGCTCACATGTGGATGCCCCAGGCCCTGGCGACGGCAACGCCAACGCCCTCTAGTGCGTGCTCCGATGACGAGGACGCCCCGACGCCGGGACGCACGCGAGAGGTCCTCCACCCCACCACTCCAGGCTCCTGCTGGGCTGGGCGGGCCATGCGGCGACGGCGAACGCCAGCAAAGCAGAGCACGCGCCGGCGCTGCAGATCTGAGGAGAAGCACTTCTTCGTAAACGAGTCACAGGGCAGGTGAGAAGGCTAACTAGCACTAGCGCATGCATGCCGACCGTCGACCGTGGTTAGCCCAGAGAGCTTGTGACCAATCGATCAGTATACGGTCAGCTACGGTGTCACGGTCACAAGGCCCGGGCCGGCCGCAACAACCGTGATCTGCTGATGCCGAGATTAGCTGTCCCATCCGGCTTCTTTATTCTCTTGGCGGCAGGCTCCATCCCATCGCCCATCGTAATCTAATCTCGGAGCGGATAAGAGGACACAACCGATCGAGAAAATTGCATATCTCTATGACTCGAAACAGCGTGCTTAGCAAAAATGGGACTCTAAATATATATTTTATTTATTCCTTATCCTACCAGCCAGCCGAGGGGCGTCAGCGGCCTACCTGGTCACGTACGTGTAGCTCCTGTGGTCATGGCAAAAGGGCAGAAGGACAAAAGAGTCCATTCAGGTGACAGATAAATGTTATATTGGGATTAAAGAATAAAGGATATACACCAAATACCGTGAGAAGCCAACGTTTCGTTTCAAGGATTTTCTTTATAAAGTTCATGTCTGGAGTCCTATTGCTACGAAGCACGTTGTTTCGAGTTCTAAACATGTAATTTTCTCGACACAACCTAGCTCCTCTCCGATGCTATGAAAGATACACATCTGCTGCCAGTGATGGTGGGGCTTTGCACTGTTATAAGGTAGTAGTAGCGTCGACCTAAAGGGCGAGCCATGTCTTAGTTGCGATGTAGTGTACGCACATTTCATTGCTGCCCGATCGGTTTCTTCACGGTGAGTGAGCTTGGCTTGGCTTGGTTGGAGGTCCATAGCAATCTTGTCATTCACCTTTTATTGTAGCGACTATGACGATCAAGTTTTTTCTACAAAATGATATGAAAAAATAAAGTATCTAAAATCTACCTGTTATACGTCAAACAAAGACGGTGACAAAATGAGATTGATGGGCCAAAGACGGGCCCCAAGGAGGATAGCGGGCCCCACAGCCCGCCCTAGAGGGGCGGCATGGGGCGCCGGCTGCCCTACCGTTGCCGCGGGGGAGTGGGGGGGGCCATGCGGCCGCCTCCCCACTTGTCATCGCCGCTAGTTATCTTTGTTATTATTATTAATTAAGAAATTAAGATTAGAAAAACCTGGAAAGTCCGTGTTCGATAAAGACTTTCCCGTTAAAGTCCAATCGGGACTATAAATAATAGGCCATTGTAATCACATAAAATCAGGAAGTAATTGGATGAGAGTCCTTTATTCCAATCTCTCATGTGCTCGCGCCTTCTCCTTCCTCCCTCCCTCTCCCGCACCGTCGCCCCCCTGCGCCTCCGCACACACCGTTATCGGCCGCCGCCCTCACGGGCGTGCCCCCCTCCCTCTCCTCCTTCAATCTACTAGCCACAATTCACCTTACCCGCTGCGTGTGTTACACTTTCTTAAGTCAAACAAAATCTTATCAGGGCGTTTCCAACCGTTTTACTTAAACCCACTCTATAAATCCTTATTCAAGAGAGATTCTTGTAAAAATTGATCTCTAATCCAACAATAATTTCTGTATAACTTGTTTGACACTTGGAATAGTCAGTTTCGCTCTCTATATTTTGCAAACAAGAAATTAGGAATAAAAGATGAAAAATATTTCAAGATCTAGTTAAAGGTTGTATTCCTCATAAAAATATGGAGAGGTTCTCAGAGTTGGTCTCATAATTGCTATAGGAGAAATTTAGTGTCAACTGTCAAGCAAACGAAAACTTAGAGTAGTAGTTATCGTTGGACATCTTAAATCTTAGCAGCATGTATGTTAACGTAGGTGAGCATCTCCAACAACTCCTCAAATGAGGTTGCTATTCTTATTAATTTGGCAAAAATATAAAAATTCCTCTCCAACAACTCCTCAAATCAACTTGCTATTTATCCCAAATTGCTATTCACGGGCCTTGCGCTCGTATATATCCGCGTGCGGAAAAGACTTGCTATCGAGAGAAGTTAGCGGGGCTCTTCGTTTCTTAGCGGGGCTCTTCGCTCGTTTAGCAGGCCTCTTCATTCATTAGCGGGCTTTTTATTTTGGCAAGTGAGTTTTAAGGAGTTGTTGGAGACAAGTCTTTTTTTCACTTGCCAAACAAATTAACAACTTGCTAAAACTCAAGATTTGGCAAGTTAATTTTAAAGAGTTGTTGGAGATGCTTAGTAAAAATTAGATTTACCAGTTCAACACACATTCCAAGTGCATTCAAATATGGCTTAATTGTAGTTAAATTTATGATTGGTTAGTTTGTTGCAAAAAATAGGATTTACATCCTGATAATTAAGATCCCTATTTCGTCTTTAATCTTTATTGGGAGCTTATGCTATGAAAACTAGGATCCTATGAAAACTATACAAACTGTAACCAGGGCCATTGAGATCTAATCTATGGCTAGAGGAAGAGATGGGTTATTTTTCCACTTAACCCCCTAGGACTCCAGGCGAAACGACGCACCTTTCTGTCGTACGTCCGCCGCTGCTTCGATTTCCTCAGTTACCTCTGTAGGTCGCGTCGCCGGCCGTACATCGCGCCGCCGGGGACGAAGGACGGGGCGCCAATGGCCACTACGGAGGTACGCCGTGGATGGATGGCACGGAGGGGGTCACGTAGTGCCCGATCCTCCCCGGGGACACCTTTACCTACACCTTCGTCGTCGACCGTCCGGGCACCTACATGTACCACGCGCACTACGGGATGCAGTGCTCCGCGGCGGCGGCGGCTCCCGGTGGCAAGGACAAGGAAGACAACGACGCGGAGCCGTTCGCCTACGACGACAAGCACGACATGCTGCTCAACGACTGGTGGCACACCAGCACGTACGAGCTGGCCGCCGGGCTCGCGTCTGTGCCAATGGTCTGGGTCGGGGAGCCGCACTCGCTCCTCATCAACGACCGCGGTAGGTTCAACTGCTCGGCGGCGGTGCCAGGGACCTGCAACGCCACCAGGCAGGATTTGCAAATGATTGGATTAGATGGGATTGGTGGGGGGGCTTAAGTGGAAAAAGAACCCACCTCTTTCTCTAGCCATCAGATTAGATTTCAATGGCACTAGTTACAGTTTGCATAGTTTCCATAGGATCTTAGTTTCCTAGTTTCCATAGTATAGGCTCCCATCTTTATTATCGGAAAAAGAGGTGATATACATTTTTTTCAAAACGAAAATACATAACGAACATTCGGGCCTTGTTTAGTTCCATGCAACTTTCAATTGGAATTGCAAGTTTTTCCACTCTCTCCATCATATCAATTGGTTCCCGCATGTAAATAGCATTAAATATAAATTAAAAAAATAACTAATTGCACAGTTTGGTTGTAAATCACGAGACGAATCTTTTGAGCCTAGTTGGCCCACGATTGGACAATATTTACCACAAACAAACGAAATGCTACTGAGGACTTTACAATCTCTCCTCTCACAAATTTGTTGCCGCATGTAAAGAGTATTAAATATAAATAAAAAAATAACCAATTACATAGTTTTGTTGTAAATCACGAGACGAATCTTTTGAGCCTAATTGAGCCACGATTAGACAATATTTACTAAATAAAAACGAAGTGCTACGGGACTTTACAATCCCTTTGCTCCGAAAGTTTCGTGTAACTAAACAAGGCATCGGAGTGCCGCGTGGTGCCCTGCACGCTCTCCAGCCAGCACCGCACCCGGTAACGCAGTCGGGTCTCACCCGTCCGCAAAAATCCCCCCTCCCTCCAAGCAATTCCAAATTCCCCACCCGCACACACACTCTCACAAGTCACGCCTTCTGTTCCTCCCAATAAATCACGAGACCCACCCGCAGCCGCTCGCTCTTCCCCTCCGTTGGTCCCCAGCCGCGCGCTCCGCCTCCTGCACCCTCCAGACCTCCGCTCCCAAACCCTCGCCTCGCCGCTTCCTCCTCCTCCTCCGCCGCCACCATGAGGGAGATCCTGCACATCCAGGGCGGGCAGTGCGGGAACCAGATCGGGGCCAAGTTCTGGGAGGTGATCTGCGACGAGCACGGCATCGACCACACCGGCAAGTACGCGGGCGACTCCGACCTCCAGCTCGAGCGCATCAACGTCTACTACAACGAGGCCAGCGGGGGCCGGTTCGTCCCGCGCGCCGTGCTCATGGACCTCGAGCCCGGCACCATGGACTCCGTCCGCTCCGGCCCCTACGGCCAGATCTTCCGTCCGGACAACTTCGTCTTCGGCCAGTCCGGCGCCGGCAACAACTGGGCCAAGGGGCACTACACCGAGGGCGCCGAGCTCATCGACTCCGTGCTCGACGTCGTCCGCAAGGAGGCCGAGAACTGCGACTGCCTCCAAGGTACTGACCGTCGTTCGTCGCCCTCGTAGATCTGGCACTTCTGTTACAAATGCTGGTAACCTGGTCGCGATTCGGGGGTCGTCAGCCTCCGGATCTAGTGCATTTCCTGCGTGCTTACAATGTTGTGGTTCGCGGCTCGTAGATCTAGCCGATTTGTTGGCTTGCGTTCAAACCTAGTATGTAGATCTGGGCGTTTTTCTCGACATTTTCGAGTATGCATTCCATTCATGCGGTTACTTGGATGACATGCTTGGTTTGGTTTCCCGTAATTATTGTTTATGCGGTTCAAAGTACGGAGATCCAGTGACTCCGAGTGGTTCTGGTAGTAGCAGCAAGTTTATTCAATTGCAGCGTTCATAGCATTTAATTTGGCATTTCTGCCGGCAAGGTTAGACTTTATTGGCATGATCCTTGGCCACAAATATGGCCACTGCCTGTTTTCGTAGTACTAGTAACTGTGAAAGTATTTATGGAGCCATTTAACTTGTGGAGATGAGCTTATATAATTGATGATTTAATTTTAGAGATGGTAACTTATTTTCTTTATTTTTGCTGTGTTGGACTTCTCTGTTATTTGTGTTTTCTTGTGTATGAAAATCGTGCAAATGGCTGTGCCTGTGAGAAAATTCATTTCTCAGGCTGGTAGAGTAGCTTAAAACTCATCTTGGCTGGTGGTTGCTGGAGGATATTTGCTCGTGGTTCATGTTAGGGTCTTGCATTTTGCTAGATTTGTCCATCTTGATGTCATCTTATTATCTACAAAGCAACTAGAATCTCAATTGTTGGATATTGTGTAAAAAATGCTTTTGTCCGCTTGATTTATGCTTCAGCTGGGAAATTGTATCTGAAATAATATTTACCTTTCCTTCTGCAGGATTTCAGGTTTGCCACTCATTGGGTGGAGGTACTGGCTCTGGGATGGGCACCCTGCTCATCTCAAAAATCAGGGAAGAGTACCCAGATAGGATGATGCTGACATTCTCAGTTTTCCCGTCACCTAAGGTGTCTGATACCGTGGTAGAGCCTTACAATGCTACACTCTCAGTTCATCAACTTGTTGAGAATGCTGATGAGTGTATGGTCCTTGACAATGAAGCTCTTTACGACATCTGCTTCCGCACTCTCAAGCTTGCTACACCCACTTGTAAGTTTGCATCGCAACTTGCTCAGTCACTGCACCCCACAGCTTTTGTATTTATTGATCATTGGTTTCACATCGTGGTGCAAAGGAGTGGATTGTAGTCATCTTCGTGTGAAATCCCGTGACACAAATCTATCTCTTGGATATCTTGTGACACTGCAATGAATTACATGGTCCTTGTCTGCCATTGCTGCATATTTATTGCAATCAAGCACTACTTGATTGAATTAATGTGTATGTCGGGCACATGCATCTCACTAGCATTTTGATACTGTATTATCTGTTCTGAAGTTGCTTTGGAGTACTACAGAATACAATGTAATGCCCTGAGAAGATCATTTCATGATTCTCTGCCCTGTTTCCTGCAGTTGTTTCTACCATTTAGATATGAATCTGAAACATGCTTTTTTATGTTCTTCCAGTTGGTGACCTGAACCATCTCATCTCTGCAACCATGAGTGGTGTTACCTGCTGCTTGCGGTTCCCTGGCCAGCTGAACTCTGACCTCCGGAAGCTTGCAGTCAACTTGATACCCTTCCCTCGCCTCCATTTCTTTATGGTTGGCTTTGCACCACTGACATCAAGGGGATCCCAGCAGTACCGAGCCCTCACCGTCCCCGAGCTGACCCAGCAGATGTGGGATGCCAAGAACATGATGTGCGCTGCCGACCCACGACACGGGCGCTACCTGACAGCGTCAGCCATGTTCCGTGGGAAGATGAGCACCAAGGAGGTGGACGAGCAGATGCTGAATGTGCAGAACAAGAACTCATCCTACTTCGTGGAGTGGATCCCGAACAACGTGAAGTCGAGCGTGTGTGACATCCCTCCCAAGGGCCTGAAGATGGCGTCCACGTTCATCGGCAACTCCACCTCAATCCAGGAGATGTTCAGGCGCGTGAGCGAGCAGTTCACGGCCATGTTCCGGCGCAAGGCCTTCTTGCACTGGTACACTGGGGAGGGCATGGACGAGATGGAGTTCACCGAGGCTGAGAGCAACATGAACGACCTGGTGGCTGAGTACCAGCAGTATCAGGACGCGACGGCGGACGACGAAGAGGAGTACGAGGACGAGGAAGAGGAGGTGGCTGCCTAAGCCACCGGCCGGCCCATGTGGGCTGTGGTATTATTACTGTTGCTCTTAATCTGGTGCTTGTGGTGCCCTTAGATTTGCGTTGATGGTGTGATGATGCTGGTTGATGGTGTGATGAAACTGTGACATTAGTTTTAACTGTGGACTTCATTACTTCTAGATCCTGGAATGTTAGATGTACTCTATATTTTGGTATCTTTCGCTATGTTAATATTTGGGTCAGCTTGTCTTTTGTTGAATTTGTTAAGTGTGCAGCTATATACAACATTCAGTCATAGGATACAATACGCAGGAATATACATGGTGGTCGCTTGGGTAGTGGTGGTGATGGTCGGCATCATGGTGCTCCAACTCATGCACACATCTGATCATCAGCTCGTCAGAAGATACTGACTGATTATTCGGCCTTAACTGCTTCCTGACATGACTCAAGATACATGACGTACGATTTATATATTACAGAAAGACTCGATTCTACTTTCCTTTACTAGTATGATGACACGGATCGCTAGTGTCGGCGAACTTACTCGAGAGGCAGAGGCCGAGACCAATTGGGCTGCCTGAAGTCCTGAGCCTCCTCCATGGAACAACAAGCGCGCAGCTCCGGCGAGGTTCTCAGTCAGGTCTTGCGTGAACTTTGAAGCACTCATTCCGCCGTTCCGCGGCTTCTTCTTCCTCCTCCGCGTCCTCCTCGACCTCTCTCGCCCTCTTGCCATTACGCACACGGATGAACTCCGCCTCCAACTTGTCGTGCGTCTCCTCGAGTCTACAAATGCGACTCTGGGCTCTCTCCAGCTCCGACTCCAACACGTTGGTGGACTCGGTCAGAGCAGCGATCTTCTGCTCGAGACGGCTCTCCAGCTCGGTAACTCTGCTGGAGCAGGCGCAGCAGCCGAGGCGCGAGGCGTGGCTCTCGCCGTCGCATCGGCTCGGCCGGCGGGGCTCTCCATTCTCGCCGCCGCGAGGGCGGTCGTCGTCGTTGCCCATGCCCATGCCATCGCTCGTCGCCGACGCGGAGTCCTCATGCTCATCCTCATCTGGGTTGTTGTCGTTGTCCGGCGGCGAGGCGGCGGCCGCTTCGTCCACCGCCTGCTCGTCGTCGTCGTCATGTACCCACCGCGGCGTGTGGCAGCGCGGGCAGGCGTCGTCACGCCCGTCGCCGGCGCAACCGGCGTGCAGCGCGTGGAAGCAGTCGTATATGACGGGGGGCTCGGCGTCCCAGGGTTCAAGAACGCCGCCGCATCCGTCGCACCGAGGTCGGTCCTCTTCTCCTTCCACCATGTTGGACGCCATGTTCCAAATCGTTTCGACGTTCGCTTTATATTTGTAGTCGTGGCGTGGGGTGTCACAAAGCGGCTGGGGCCGAATACTATCCGGCCTCCTCCTTTTAGTTACCAGTTTCGATTGAGTTTAGCAAAGAAATCGTGCATCAAAGTCGTTGTAGTATAGTGGTGAGTATTTCCGCCTGTCACGCGGACGACCCGGGTTCGATCCCCGGCAACGGCGTTTTTGTTTTCTTTTTATTTTTATTTAGGACTCAAAATCCCTCTTGTTTTTTCCCCCTCCTTTTTGGGACTCAAAAATATTGCTCGTGATTATATTATAGAGGCACCTGCTTTAGCCCTAGCATTCAGGTTACAAGACCCAACAGAAGTCTCTGTAATCTAGACAACGGCCTGTTTGTCCATCCAAACCATGCATACAAATAAATAAAGTGGAAGAAAGAGGCACCAGTCCTCCGACCTTTTTCCTTGGGGTGCACAGACCAAGGAAAGTTTACAGTTACAGGCTTAGGCCAGTGTCAATGGAGATTTCATGGAGGTGTCATGCACATTAATTAGGTGACACATCAGCAAAAAAGAGAATTTTTGTATGAAACCAGCAGGAGAGAGAAGGAGATAGTTTCATAGCCACGACACGAAGGAAGCCTTGATGTAACACCCCGGTGTTACGTTAACCAAAACCTGCCATGTCATCAGCATCATTGCATAAGTATCCATGATTAGAAAACCCTAATTCAAGCAATTAAAATGAGTTTATGATTTTAGGGTGTTGTTTGCGCTCTTTTATATCACATGTGTATGGGTACACCCTTTAAATCTCACCTAAGTGTTTAATCAAGTTGTTAAAAGTAATCAACTAAAACCTACCTTGGTATGTACAAGTGCTTGGCTGACTTTGGTTCACACCTTAACCAAGTTTTTCAAGTCAAATGGTGTAAAAGGAAGAGTCAAATTTGAATTTGAAATTCGAACTCCAAACCCTAGCATAAAGGCTAAGTGTTGGATTTTGAATATCACTTTCAAATTTGGTGAGCTAACCATAACCAATTTTCTAAATAAAATTTGCTAACCATTGGTACCATTTCAAAGTATGAAGTTTGTACTTTGAAAGAGTGCCATTGGTTGAGTTTGAAAAGTGCCACAACATCACTAATTATTTGCCCAAAGTTCCAATTTGAAAAACTTTTCAAAAAGGGAGATTTTCAAGGTGTTTTTGCCCCTTTTACAATTTCACCTCAAAATGTTCAAAATTTGGGAAAACTTCTAAAATACAATTGGTTCATCTTTTTGAGCTCTACAACTTTGGTATATAAAGTTTTTCAAGTTTTTGAATAAAATTTGAACTAATTTCAAAAGTTATTTGAATTGGGAATTGCCCCCTTTGGAGTTTTAAACTTTAATTCAAAAATTATCTGATTTCATGAAAAACTTCCTAAATAAAAGTTGTAGACCTTGAGAAATGGAACAACTTTTATTTTTGGAGATTTTCATATTTTATTCAAAAATTGAAAGTAATTTTGAAATCCCCAAAGTTAGAGTTTTGTCCCTTTTCAAATTTGGAATTCAAATTCAAAAAACTAATTTGATTCTGCCCAAACTCCTTAAATCAAAGTTGTAGAGCTGGAAAAGTTACACAATTGATATTTTGGAAGATTTTTGTGAACAGTTCAAATTTTGGGATTAATTTTGAAAATGGAAAGGAATAGGTGGCACCGCTACGTCTTTGCCTGCGGGGGGGTGCCATGCCGGCCGGTCGGCCGTCGCCGCCGTGGCCACTCCCGCGCCTTCCGTGGGTTTCACGCGCCGCCGTCCACCTCCACACCTTCGTGAAGTCGCCAGCCACCTGTAAAGCATCTCCCTGGCCTATAAAAGCCACCGCCGGCCGTCGTTTTTCCTTTTTCCCCTCACTGCTCGCCGCCGGCCGACGCTCACACTTTTGCAGAATTCACGCTCCACGCGCCATCATCACTCCCTCCATCTTGCCAGTAGCTCCGCCTTGATCTTGCGCCTCTTTTGAGCTAGGAAGTGCAAGTTAAGATCACAGGAATCGCCTAGCTAGGGCCTTTCTTCTTCAACTCCGATTGATGCTGCCGCCGTGGTGAGCCACCGCCGTTCATCCTCCTCCCGCCCAGCTCTGAGTCGTTTCGGGTCGCAAAAAGTTCGTCTTGGTGTGCCGGTCACGTAGGCGTGCTTGGTTTCGATGGAGAAGCCGGGGAGCTCGGGCACCGGCAGCCGTCTTGCCGTGAGCCGCCGGTCGCCGCCCCGGAAGCGCTCCGAGGGTCGGCATAGGCCGTTTAATAGCTCGAGCTGCGCGGCATGGAGTGTGTAGAGTCCGTCGGTGTGGTTGGTTTTGCCGGAGATTCGTCGCCGGAGAAGAAGCAGCCGCCGCCGTGTCGTTGCCCCGTCGGGGCCGGAGAAAGGGAGGAGGAAGGAGAAGCCGACAGGCTGGCCGCCTGTCGGCGAGAGGAAAAAAGGAGCCGGGCCGCCGAGCGCGCGCTGCGCGCGTGGAGTTGGGCCGCGCGCTGTGCGGAGCAGGCCGTGGGCCGCACAGTGCAGTCCACGGAAGAGAAAAAGGGTTTTTCTTTTTTCCTTTTAGTTTTTAAATACTGCTTTTTCATATTTTTGTATTAATTCATTTTGGGCAGATAAAAATGTGAGAAAAATATGTATGTGACTCTTGTAATGTGCTCTGTCAAGGAAAAATGCTAACTTATGTTTTTCAGTAAATTTGCTTTGTGATAAAAATAACTTCTTTAATTAATAAATGCAACTTCCATGATTTTTAATAATTAAATTATAACTCCAAAAATTATGAAATTTGTTTTGTGTGCTAATTAGGTGATGATGATCTTAATTATGAAGTTTGATCTTGTTTTGATTAAGTTTAGCATTACACTTAATTAATACCTTGTTTATTTAATGTTTAAATAATTAATCCTTTAGTTAATTAGGGTTTAATTAATCCCCAATTAGCGAGTTAATTAGTGGCTTTCAACGACTGTAAAAATGGTCAATAAATTAGTAATCACCTCTAATCACCATTAGGGTTGCTTGATTTTGGGATTGAGTGATGACCCTAGGTCATTAACCCTAATGACCTTCGGCATTTCATGTTGATTGCGTATCGCTAGTCCGTCGTCGTCGACGCTAGTTATACCTTCTTAGTATGAGGTTACCGTGAAGGAAAGTTGTACTCAAGATCGATTAAGAATCGTTGCATCGTTATCGCATGTCCATTTCATTTCTTGCATTATAATCATGCATTTCAATCGTGTAGTTGTATCGTCCGAGGAGGGAGTTGATCCAACTCCTGTTTCTGAAGAGTGCCTCCAGTGTGAAGAAGTTGGTCCAGATCCCGGCAGTGACATCCCCGAGTCCCACTTCGTCGAGCCCCAAGGCAAGCCCCGGATGCATTCAAACCCTGCCTTGTATTTCGAAAAGTTTTTATGATTTCATGTGATGATACTGCATTAGGTGTAGGAGTTGTGTGTTACCCTACTTGATGCATTTACCATACCTTGATATATTATCCTGGATACCTGTTTTGATTTCGAAATGCTTAGTATGCGCTTAGTCTTGCTACTAGTGTAGGGTTTTGATAAACTGTTTACAAAGGTGTGATCACAATGATCCCTGATGGGAATTTTATGAAAACTTGATGTTGCTTGTCGCCTACCTCTCACCTTGGCCGGGTCAGAGGTACGCGCAAGAACATGATGATGAATAAATCTAGGCGCCGGTGGAGTGACTTGCATCGGGAGGGGCTCCGCCCGGTGTAGTGTCGTCCCACTTGTGTCGGTTAAGCACCGTTCGTTGCTTGGCCCTTGGATCATGAGGTTATTGGATAGTACTAGTCGCATGCTAATGGCGGCAAGCTCTACTTGGACTATCCTTTACTAGAACGGACAAGTGCGTGTGCCCATTCTACGATGCGCACCGCCCGAAGTGACCGAGCGGCCGTAGTGAGGTGGTGTCTTGCACCTCCGTTCGGTAGGGTGTAATCCCGGGCGTGAGTTGATGTATGTAAGATGTTGATCCCTGCATACATCGTGTGGCTAGGAAGCCCCAGCTGGGTATATTAAGCGATTCGAATCGTCGTGTGCTCCACGATATGGGAGCCGTGATCCTCGCACCAGCATCGTAGTAATAATGGAAGTTGAGTATGGAAAGTTTTGAATTCGGTATATGTTTGACGAGTGATTGATACATTAAGGACTGGCTTAGTCTTTTTAGCAAAAAGAGTCTTATGATCTTGCTAAAGCCTCACCTTGATTCCTATTAGCCAGCATTCCTGAGTCTTCTCCCCAATTTTTGGTCGGGTAAGTCTTGCGGAGTACTTTTGTACTCAGGGTTTGTTTAACCCCTGTTGCAGGTGAACCGCATGGGCAAGCGTGCTACGGCCCTTGCTGCATGACGGTTGTTGAAGAAGTGTCTGAGGAAGAGTGAATTGAGTGGCCTTTGGGCAGGGCAACTTTTGTTGCGTGGCTTGTAATCAAGTTAAGTAATGATACTTCCATTTGGGTTGTAATAATACTGTTTGTATAAGTTTTACAAAATGTTTGTAAATTAAGTTATTGTAAGTCTTCCGCTACTACGGTATTTTGTATGAAAGCTGTTGTAATCTTGTGATGTATGTGTAAGTATCGATCACGAGTGATTGTGGTTTATCGGGGATCCACCCGACGGAACATTCTAGGTTATATGGTGTATAAGCATGGTTGATCGAGGTCTTAGGGACAAGGTCGGTGCTTGTGGGCCATATAATTTAGAAGGTTTACGCCACACGCAGTTACCGAGTCCTCCGTAACTCCACGAAACTCGCATTGAGGGGAGGTAGTGTGTTTCATCATCATCCCGTGCGGCGGATTGATTGGCCTTGCTCCCTGCCCGCATCCCTCCCGCCTCATCCCCAATCCTTCCCCCCTCCCGCTTCCCTCCAATCCTTCTCGCCCCTCTCTTCCTCATCCATTGCTTCGCCCCCGCACGTAAGAACGCAACGGCGACGAGCATTTCAGATTTAGCCGAGAAGCGCCAAGCTGTTGATGGAACCAGCGTCGAGCTCGGGCAGCGCATGTTCGGCGGTGGGGGAGAAAGGACGATGTGGTAGCCACTGGGATTGAAGAAGCCGCCGCCGTCGCCTGCGCCGTCGCGGCATCCATCTTTCGTCACCGGCGCCGGCGCCGCCATTAGTTCCGACGCCGGCCGCTGCTCGATTTCCTCCCTTGCCGTGTCGAGTTCTTCCCCTATTGTGCCATCTTCATCCTCTACCGACTACGTCTTTGACACACCGCACAAAGACGAGTAGGATGGGGGCCATACCCCCTAATTTTTCCCTCTGAACCTGCAAACCAACCAACCGCAAGTTCATGGTAAGCATTGATTTGGATCTGTGCAACTAGTTGATTTCTATGGCTACAAGTAGTTCAAATGATTTCTCCTGTGATACTCTGAACATTCTCTTTTCCTCACAATACCTGCGAGTGCTTGAACTGAATGCAAGTAGTTGATTTTACTGGTAGCTGAACTGATTTTACTCTAAAAGCATCCTCTCTGAATTTTGATTTCTTCTTGAACTGCAAGTAGTTGATTTCTGCAATTTAGCTGCAATAATTGTTAGCAGATGTATTTCTACAGCTCATGTATCTCTACATTTGAAATAAGCTTTTTTTCTTAATTGTGTGAAAAATGTTAGGGTCTATCGACCAGGTGGTTTTCTGAATTTATATCTGAGAGCTAATACTGAACTATTTTTTATTTGTGCAGGGTGAAAGCAACTATAGGAATCCTATGGGGACAATGGGGTGCTGTCTTGTGGAAGTAATGGTTGGTCGAAACTTAGCTCGTAGCTCATATAACATCTATTTCAGTGATGATTGCTGCTTTGCTGCCCCGAATGTCTAAGTGAATTGAGAGAGGCTATCCCGAACTTGTTTTAACTTGTTTTATCTAGTTTTCATATCAATTTAGTTCCAGCATTAAATATAAATAAAAAATAACTAATTTCTAGTGATAATTTATCTTAGTTATTATTTAACTGAAATCCAGGACTTTTGATCTCACAAATTGTTTCATGTTGCTATAAATTAACATATCATAAATCACGAGAGGGAATCTTTTGCACTATTTGAATGCAGTTCTAGTAATCTATCTTGAGTTCTAGTGCTATATTTATCATATCAATCCTTACTATATGTTCATGCTTGTGTGCACTTGAGACCTGATGCTCGTATGCACCTGATGGCCCTTAGTGCTAGTCACTTGATCCTTGTGTGTGCAACTGGTTCATTGAAAAGTTGGCCACCTGATGTTTTTTCAGCCGATTGAATCTCTGCTCTTAGGCGATGAATGTTTGTTGCTATTTTGCTGTTGTAACAAACAGAAATAGCTACATGGTTCATAGGGTGCATATGATCCCAACAACATGCAGCAATTAAATGCTTTGCTTAGCCTAGGAAACTTCAAAGTGAAACGCCTGTATTGTACAGATTGTTTCATGGACAGTTTCATCTTAATTTTGATGACGATTTAATTTTGAAAACTATGCATGACACTGTCCATTGAGACTGGCCTTACAGCGGAGTGAAACGACCTTTTCCTGGTCCTCCTGATAATGCCGCCTGATACTTTCCATTTATTAATAAATTACCATTAATGATGTTGATGGTAGCTTATGATTAGGAAATAAAATGAGGACACATAAGTCTTCGCTCCGTTTGAATGCACTAGCTAAATTTTAGCTACCTAGAATTTCGTTGCTAGCCATCAAATAGTTCAGCTAAAAAACTAAAATTTGAACTAGATTTAGCTACTTCAACCTAGTTAAAACCAGTTAAAATTTAGCTTGTAGACATCAAATAGCCCAGCTAAAAGATTGGTTAAACTTTAGCTACGTTTAACTATTTCAACCCAGCTAAAACTAGCTAAAATTTAGCTTGTAGACATCAAATAGCCCAGCTAAAAGATTAGCTAAACTTTAGTTGGGTTTAGCTACTTCAACCCAGCTAAAACCAGTAAAAATTTTGCTGAGCCTATTAGCTGGAATATTTGAACACTCTAACTAAAGTTTAATAAAAAAGCAAACTTCTAGTTAAAATATTAGCTAGCTAAACTTTTATTAAATGCACCTAAATACTATAAATGGTTAATAGACTCCATCGATCACATCTGAACGTGACCATATGAAGAGCCATTGTATATAGTGGATCCAACATTCTCCTTCTCTTCTTACACCCCACGTGCCAGTAGAATTGGAGATGAAGACCAAAGCGATGGCTTCTGGTCAGATGCTGAACCAGGAGGGCTGGCAGAGGCCGTGCCCCTCTAAAAAACAATTAATTTCCTTTTTTACTATAGAAAAAAATAAAATTTCATAAAAAATTCAATAAAAATTTAATTTTTCATCCAAAATTTTATAGAAATTCAATTTTTTTATCTAAAAGTTCAATAGAAATCTTTTTTTTTATTAAAAATTCAAAGAAACACATAAAAAAAATTATATTTTCACCTATTTATATGAAATGTCTTTTATTGTTTAGCCCTCCTTATTCAAGAGCGCCAGTGCCGCCACCGCTTCCGATTTTCTCGTTTTGCTGCTTCTCATGAACGCATGTAAGCAATTAACCACGTGTCGTCGCCATCTTCGCGAGTAATGTTCCATCATTTGTGCGTGTCTCTGAATCATATGTGAGTCTCTACTGCAGGCTTTGTCCTACCTGTCTGCTCGAGGGACTGCTGGGACAACACGCACGTCATCTGCACGTGGACACGCCAACGTCGGAGCACTTGCCAGGCCGCGGTCAGCCGGATGGGCGTTGCCACTAGGAGTTCCCCAACCTGGTGCCGTTTTGCCGGTGCCTGCGCCCAAACTGCTCTCCCTAGTCAATGGGGTACTTCGATCGGATCGGTTCACCAGCTATGGGGAAAACAGGTAGCAGTGGTAGATTGGTAGTGTGGGCTAGTGGCTAGTATGTTCCGTTCCATATGTTGTTTCAGGCAAAATAAACATGCAGTGGTCAGGTGCATCAAAAGAAACTAGAAGTTTGCTAGAAATGATCTGATTTGTTAATCGAAATCTCTTTTTCCCATATTGTAGTGTTATATATTCGTGTGTTGTAAGGAAACATTCCAAATCCAGTGATGCCCATTTCATAAAAAGAGAATCACATGCATCTAGGCAGCTGCCACATCTGGGCCTGTTTGGTTGATGCCTAAACTTGTCATGCGTCATTTTCGGCAAACTTTGGCAGTCTGAGAAAGTTTGACGAGCAAAAATGGTGGCCACACTTGTGTCAAAGTTTGGTAAGAAAATAAGTCTATGACATGTGGGGCAAAGTGCTAAAAAAGTGTGGCAGCTATAGCAACGAACTAAACAGCTGCTAAAAAAATTATTACGTGACTAACATAAAGTATAGCTTGGTTTAGGCATGAACGAAACAGACCCTAGTGGTTGGATTGGATGGCTCTCGTGGCTTGAATCTAGGACTCACCATCACTCGATCCAGCAGGCAGGATGTACTTGAGCATCATCCCTGATTTTTGCTACGGCAACAGCCCGGCCGGTAACGACGGACACAATGGCCCTTGTGCTTCGCTATCGTCGCTCAGGCGGTTCAGCACTTCAACCAGTTCAACGTCGCCGATGCGTGCACCTCTCTGGCTATGACCATCCTGGTGGCACATGGTGATCCTACGGTGCCGGATAATAGTTAGCTTTTTCATGCGGTCTAAATGTTACTCTAACTTTTAGCTGCTTATTTGAAAGGCCCTATATCGTAGATTGCAAGATTTGTCTCATCATCCACTAGTTTTATGGCAAACCAACTATCCGTGGAACTAAAATCTACTTGCTCGGACTAACCAACGCTTACTTACAAGATTTTGAAAAAAAAAAAATCAATTCCTTCTGTTATTGATTACTTGTCATTAACCTTTTATTGTAGCGACTACGGCGTTCTAGTTCTAGTTTTCCTTATGACTATTTAAAATCTTCCTTAAGGAAAACAAAATCTTATCATGATATTCCCAACCGTCTTTCTTAACCTCACTCTATGAATCTTTTTTATCTAGAGATAGATTCTAATAGAAACTGATCTCTATATATCTTAATCCAACAATAATAATTTTTCTATACCTTATTTTGACACTTTGAAGAGTTTCACTCTATATTTGGAAAGTTAGAAACAAGGAATAGAAGACGAAAATATTTAGAGATCTAGTTAATGCCTGCATTCCTCTTAATACATAAAGGTATAAAGAGGTTTTCAGAGTTGCTCTATCAATTACTATAGTAGAAGTTTAGTGTCTGCTGTCAAGCAAACGAAAGCTTAGAGTAGATAGCATGTGTGTTAACATGGATTGTGGTGAAAATTAGATTTACTTCAACACACATGAATTAAGTCGGATCTAAGTGCATTCAAATACGATTGGTTAGTTCAATGGAAAAATGGGATTATCCTGATAATAATAAAGATCTCTCTTTAGTCTTTATTACCGAAAAAGAGAGGGTGATATAGTTTTTTTTTTTTTTCAAAATGAAAAGCATAACGAACACTAGCCAATATCCCGCGTGTTGCCACGGGTCAACCATATATGAAGACTTTAGGTTAACTATCTATTATGAGTACATAACAAATAGGTGCTGAAATAAATTGATCGCAGTATGACACTAAAGACTTTAGGTTAACTACCCAAGTACATAACAAATAGGTGCTGAAATAAATTGATCACAGCATGACATATTTTAATCCTAGAGGAAGGTTGAACCATGAGGTGGCAAATTTGGACAATTCCGTATTACGATTCAAGTAAAGTATTTCCTGTATGATGAGCCTTGGCATAAGCGTTAGAGATTCATTACAAATATTTGCAGTATATAGGGAATATGTGACATGACGAATTTCAATGCGAAGGGAATATCATATGAATTGTTTGGTTGAGACAACATATCCAATGCTGCAGTCTTCGAAGCGTCAATGGAATTGGAGAGCTGGATGGGTCTGCCATACTGCAGTAACATATCTCAGTTATACCATATCATAAGAGAACTCAATTGCAATGCAAAGTAGATAATCATGTAAATGGTTGGCTTGAAATGGCATGTTAGACACTATCACTCGAAGCAATAATTTTTAAAAATTGGTCAATCAAAAAGAAGACCAAGATAGGTGTACTGTATGTCACATACACATTGTCAGGCCTTTACAGTGTGTTGACCATATAGTTTGATGACACTAGCCAAGATTTGAAAAGTTGTCAAAGTAATTCCAACATCTATGTTAAGTCAACATGACCATAAATTAACACACATTGGTGCAGACCCGGTTTTAGCAATTTTTGTTTCTTTCCATATCTGTACTGAATTTTTTTTCTTAGATAGATAAGCTTAATGGGGTGAGGTAAAATCTAGATCCAAGGAAGCCTTAATAGAGTCGGTGTAAGAAAAAAAATTGGAAAATCTATTATTTCAGATGGTAAAAAAAATAAGAGACACTATTGTAGTGATGTTTGAGACAGTTTTGGTCATGGCAAATTGTGTTTATTAAACCTAATCTGTACGTGTTCCATTATTGGTCTGTACACGTTGTAGGATATCCAAGAAGTTAAGAAATTAGAACCAATAGCTGTAGTAGTATCTGAGAGAACAGATCAGACAGATAGATGAGCATGCGTTCTTCAACATCTCCAACGTTTTTGTTGTTCCAGCAATAGATCAGGGAGAGGGGAAAAAAAATAAAGTGCTTGAAAGAGGAGATGGTGAGATCGCACATTATAAGGAGAACACCATCCGAAACATCTTGAATACAGGTGACTGCACTATATGTGAAGTAAATAAGGTGAAAATGAAACTATAATAACGTAGGGGAACCATATTAGAGGTGCAGAGTAGCAGCAAGAACTGGGAATCATAAATTACATTTGTATTTGTTGTGTGTAAAAAATCAGCACACATAGGATTAAGATATATGAAACCATTTTTTTGTAATCTAGGAGAACATGCAAGTGGTAGCATAAGAATTACTGCTATAAGCATTTATTAAACTGGCCTGGTGGTAGCAAAAAGGGCAAACATCATGTAGCAGTAATGCTCTGTTCCCCAAAGGCAGCAGTATCAAGCAATCAATCAATGAAACAAAGATTGTCAGAATAGTAAGCAACAACAGGAAGTTAGATTCACAGGAAAAGGAGAATCTTAGCAACCTAACTAAGAGAAACTATCACCACAATATTTCCAGGAATTCAGGATGACAGTATGGTAATTATTTGCCGGGAGCAGCCAACGATAATACAATAGAAACACACAATGGTCATGTAGAAGAATGTGTAGGACCTGATCTACCCATGAAGTACATAAGCTCGAATCATTATGGCATGCAAATAAGCAAAAACTCACCAATATGGTTAGTGTTGAATTCTGATAGCAAAATGCAGCAGTTTAGGATGCCTAGGATTTAAATTGTAGGAATACCGGATGGTTGACGTACTGAAAACTGTAACCAAGAAAAAGATGAGAAGATATTATCTAAATTGCATCACAAATGAAAACTAATGCATGTTTATGTACATGCATACTGAACAAAGACATGTGACATTTACTTCCATGTGACTCATGTACATGAGTATTGTCTGATGAAGAACAGTGTGATAATGCCAACCAGACGACCTGATAGAGTGCAGGTGTAAACCAAGCCTATCAAGCTGCAAGGATAACAACTGTTAATGGGTACATAAGTAACACAGAGGAACAGTTAGATGACTGCAAGTCAACGAATTGACGTGAAATTAGCAAGCAGAGCTGTTTCCGACATTTCTTCGAGCACCTGAAGGGCACGTTTGACAAATACCAAAGGACCGACATTTCTTCGAGCACCTGAAGGGCACGTTTAACAAAGACCAAAGGAAATAGCAGATAGGGACATCACGGTGCTCAGAGACGAAGGAGAAGCAATTGAACACACACCACCATCCCATCTATGCTAGGAGATTGAAGCGCAAGAGAAAGAAACTGGCAGTTCACCTCGTTTTGGATGCCAGAGCGGAGGTGTGTCATCCGTGCCGCCTGGGGAGGCGCTCACCCGCGCGGCCTTCCTTGCGCCGGTAGGAAGACCTACGCCTGCGTAGGTGCCCTTGACGGTGGGCCACCACTGGGTCGTGACGGTGGGTGGCGTCGGGAGCGGCCCTAGCAGGGACAACGGCGAGCAGAGGCAGTGCGAAGGGCTGGGCGACTTCTGTGCAAGAAAGAAGCGGAAGGGGCTCCAGAGGCAGAGGGAGGCGCGAGGAAGAGAAGGCAGAGAGGTGCTCGCTGGGATGCGGCGCGGTGGTGGACGAAGCGCGGTGTGGCGCCCTGGCCTGGTTCGGCTGGAGCAGTTTTTTCCTCTCTCTTCGTGGTAGCGTGGGGTGGTATAGATGAGGCAGGAACATCCTGGAAGTCGCTGCAGATACGAATGTTGCGAGCGTTGGTTGCCTATCCAAAGGATACGAAAAGAAGACGATGTGGCTTCTTGAGGAGTTTTCCCTCTCTTCGTGGCAGCGTGGGGTGGTATAGATGAGGCAGGAACATCCTTATGTTGTGAGCGTTGATTGCCTATCCAAGGGACATGAAAAGAAGAAGACGTGGCTTTTTGAGGAGTTAAAAAACGGTATACACAAATATATATATGGGAATGAGTGCAAACTAATTTTTTGGGAAAAGATAAACTGTATAAACTACAGTAAAAAAGTTGTCTAAATTTATCAAAAAAATCACACATGTAGATGATATGATGATACACAATCTTGCAAAATATCTTGTCCAAACTTGACTTTGTTTGTGAGATATAAAAATAACAAACTTTAAATAAATCATCCGGACAGCGGGTTTGAAATTTATTATTTTTATATCTCACAAACGAAGTTAATGTTGGACAAGATATTTTGCAAGATTGTATCATCATATCATCTATATATGTGATTTTTTTTGATAAATTTAAACAAATTTTATCACTAGTATATTTGCCCGTGCTAACGCTACGGTAATATCTAGAGTAACACATATTAAACAGTTATTCATCAAACTTGGTAAACAAACTACTCCCTACGTCCCTAAAACAATAGATTTCTAGAGTTGTCCTTATTCAAACTTTTTAAACTTTGACCGAGTTTTAAGAAATACCCGTTAAGATTTATGGTATCAAATTAGTACCATTAGATTTATCATAAAATATATTTTTATAATATGTTTATTTTATGTCATAGATGTTGTTACTCTTTTCTATAAAGTAAGTCAAACTTAAAAAAATTTGATTGTTATAGATTCTAAGAATTGAGGGACAGAGGGAGTATTGTTATGAATTTAAAAAATATAGTATGCAACGGGTGTCATATTCTAGCTTTATAGCCCTTACTTGTTACTTTCCTTCCATATATTTCACATGACTTTGCAACATTCCAAACTTCTAGTTGTCAAACATGCTTTCAAATTATTTGATAAAAGTTTGTCAAGATAGCTGTGTGAGAAATAAAAAAGAAACCAGTATGCCACAATTACAATTAGAGGCCATGGATTTTATTTTTCCAACGAATTTATGATGTATTGAAAATTTTGAATGCTACCATTGCTTCTCACTGGTTAACATCATTATAACTGGAACGGGGAATGCTATTTTTGGAACATGAGTACCTCCAATCCTGGTAATGCTCAACCCTAAAATGGATATTGTGTACCAGAAAAACGAGCATGAGCATGTGCTGCAGATAAATGCTTCATGGATGGAGTTTATCAGAAGGTTCAGTACTGACAAAAAACTATTGTACTAAAAATGAACAGAAGGGTCACTACATTTTGACTAATATGCTGAAGGTTACAGATTGAAGCTCAAACTATCGAAATCAAATGTATGGCAAGGTTGTGATCATTGGAAGCACACACAGAGCTCTGCCCTGACTTGCTGTGCTCCGAAAGGTGATCTGGTATTAACGGAAGCTCCTTGTTGTTCGTTGTTCCCAATCTTGAACACTGCAGTAATCTGTTGGCATATAAAAGGGAAACATTCAAACCTGAATTGCATTTATAATTAAGTTACTAATTAACAGAAATATAATATTTTCATATAACTTAATAAAGGTACATACATGAGCTTGGATTTCCGCTTTCAAATAGCAAGAAATTCTTAGGAAATAATTCAGAAAAAAGGCCTTTCATATTCACTCACACTGAGTGGAATTCTGCTCTTCGGATGTCAGTGTAATGGCACATCCTATCTGTGGCATCAATAATAAAGAGCTGAATTCAGTATCTTGAGGAATGGTCCATTATCTTGAACAGAAAACAAAGAAAAGGTACAGGCATTACCCTTCATTAGAGTGGAGCAATGCGAAACCCATTATGACACCAGCTAAACCTAGAGTTTTTGCTATATTCAGGTTTGTCATGTATTTATGCAGAGCAATATTCAGAAGCTCAGCACTATCCATTATGACAGCAGCCAAACCCAGAGTTTTTGCTATTTTCTCATCCGTCTATGCAGCAGCTCAGTGTTGAAAAACCCACTATGCTCAAAACAGTTGTTAATGTGATCCTCACCTGCAACAATTGGAGTAAATGGAAATTTCAAACTAAAGAATTAAGCATATTTCCTCTAAGCCAGTGAAGTTAATAAGCTAAAACCATGTCATCCTATACTCTGTTGTTTCTATCTTCAAGCAATCTAGGGTCTTAGCTATACATGCTGTTGCATTAAAAAAATCATACACACAAAGCAGTAGTGCCAACTTACAAGGCAAGGAAAGAAGCAAGCATTGCTATTTAACCTACCAGCAAAGTCAGCAACACTTCGTATCACACCATCACTGAGCTGTCATCTCCTCTCAGGACTTTAGGCCCAACAAAATCTGATGCCCAACAAACACAGAGCCTCACTGAAGAGAAAACCTACTCTGAAAAAGAAAAGGGATGAAACCCCACTGCAGCAGAAACACACATATACTTTAGCAATTTGAAGAAAAAGCTTGGACGAGCTAAAATACTTGATTGTATCCTACAGCAGCAGCAGCAATTTCTGAGCTAAATGGTAAAGCACTAAATTACGTGATAAAAAATCCATATTTATTTATATATCCATCTTGCAATTAAAATACATCTATCTTCTCTGCTGACCGAGTTTCACAGGCTACCTATTCGTAGCTATTTATTTTGCTGTTTTTATCTTTCCTAACCAAATACTATATCGGTGGCAGCTCCCTATCATCCAAATTTATGACATCAAATTTAGTACTCCAGTAGCAATGCAAATACACCAATGCATTAAATTAGGATTATGTGTACTAACCATATTGGAGATTGGGCTTTCTGCAGTAGTGCTTGTGATAGTAGGTGCCTTCCTCAAGGAGCACGATGACAGGGGACTTCCTGGTGCAAAAATCATTAGGAAATATGAAACTGTAGAGACAAGATTATTATCGCATCACAATGGGAAAACTTTGTTTATGCTTCCCTTCATAGCTCAATCAGTGCACATTTTTCTGTAAATAGCTCAAGTAACTGATCAGTACCACAAAATCTTACGAAGTGTTACTATCCAGGATAGTATTAGATTTGTGACTTTATTTGCAGTTGAGTTGTACAATATCATTCTGAAGCATTTTAAGCAGAACAAGAAACCATACACCAAATCAGCAACTGAAGGACAAGGGTGGAGAAGAAAGCATGTTGGTGTCAAACCTTCTGCTAGCCATTTCGTGGATCCCTATAATCCTTATATAACTAAGTATGGTGTACCATGTACATGTACGTGTAGATAAGTTTAGATCTACAACACAGGAGAAAAATTGCTACTCCAAGACAAATGATATGTGCGTAGAAACAGCTAGTTGCAACAGGATGCAGTGCAGCTAGCCAGGCTTGTGCAACAACGGCAGCAGCTGGGGGCTCACCAGGTCAATGATATCTGCTGCCAATGCAGTGATCCTCTCTAAAAGATGCAGCTATTAGCTCAAACTTATGACAGTATTTGTCTTGGTCACATTTGGCCTGACAGATTTATGCAAACTTATGACAATTTGTGTCTTTGTCTTGTGCATGCTAAACTAAAGCCCCAGGGAACTCATGATATCTGAGCGATTCATAAAGACACTGTAAAAAAAGAGATATGTGGAATCCAAGATATCTCATACAAGGTATACAAAAGCATATTATGCTTTAGGGGTCCTAAATTCTGTCGACTACAAAGTGATAGATGATAGCTACCCATTTTCATTTAAATTGTAATTCTAGTATCAGGATTTTATTATCAAACAGTAATTTTCCTATTAACCTGATATGATTTCTACAAACCATTCAGTGTCAACCATCTGCGAGGACATTGAAAGACCAATGGCAGGAGATAGTTCTTGGGGACAGCCATTAAGCAGACAATGAAAAGTAGGCAAGCCATACTTCAGGTTCCCGTAGAGATCCATTATAGCCTTGTAGGAGCCTAGCTTTTACACGGACACCTTGGTCCTGAGTGCTTCCACGCGTGGGGAGACGGTGAGGCAGCAACGCTCTAAACTGCAGGGAAGATGGGAAGGGTCAAGAACAGCAGCCGGATCCGATCCCTAGTCAAGAACAGGGGAGCAATGAACCTGATTCTTTCCCCAATCAAGACGACGGAGAGGATGGAGGATGGAAGGTCCTCGTCGGGCGACGCGTGCGGGAAGCGCCGGGTGGACCTCACCGGGAAGCTTCTGGCGGTCCTCGTCGCCGGGCGGTCCTGGCTGGACGGCGTAGTGATGGCAACCCCAGGGGAGCGTCGTGAGGGCCGGCGTGGGCTCGTCGCCGGACGGTTCTGGCTGGACGGGGGAGCAATGGCAACCGCAGGGGAGCATCGGGTGGGTGGGTGTGTGAGGGGAGTACCGGGTGGGCGCGTGAGCCATGGCAACCGCTTGGTGCAGCGTCAGGTAAACCTGGAGCGGCGAGCGATTAGCGCGGGGTGGGGGTGTTTAGCGGCGTGATTAGCCGGGGCGCCGTGCGTCGAAGCCTCGTAGGGGCGCTGAAGCCTGAAAGCCATCCTGGCCATCGAATCGTGTTGAAATCTGAGTAGGTGTTTATTAGCCTTCGATTTTAATATCACGTTTTTGGGGGAAGATGATGGTTAGGCCTCAATGAGGGGGACGTATTTTTGGGTGGATGGAGTATAATTTAAGTATTCCATCATAGTAGAGATAGTTACACAGATTTTCGTGCGAAGTTAGTTTACACTACCCGGTAACTCAGTCGTCTCTCACTGCCCGCACAAATCCCCTCTCCTCCAAGCAATTTCAAATTCCCCAGCCGGTATCCTCACTCGAAACAATCTTCCCTTCTCCTCCCAATAAAAGCACGAGACCCACCCGCACCCGCTGGCTCTTCCACCCTCCAGGCCTCCGCTCCCCAACCCTCGCTTCGCCGCCGCCGCCGCCGCCGCCTCCTCCTCCTCCCGTCCTCCGCCGCCGCCATGAGGGAGATCCTGCACATCCAGGGCGGGCAGTGCGGGAACCAGATCGGAGCCAAGTTCTGGGAGGTGATCTGCGACGAGCACGGCATCGACCACACGGGCAAGTACGCGGGCGACTCCGACCTCCAGCTCGAGCGCATCAATGTCTACTACAACGAGGCGAGCGGGGGCCGGTTCGTCCCGCGCGCCGTGCTCATGGACCTCGAGCCCGGCACCATGGACTCCGTCCGCTCCGGGCCCTACGGCCAGATCTTCCGGCCTGACAACTTCGTCTTCGGCCAGTCCGGCGCCGGCAACAACTGGGCCAAGGGACACTACACCGAGGGCGCCGAGCTCATCGACTCCGTGCTCGACGTCGTCCGCAAGGAGGCCGAGAACTGCGACTGCCTCCAAGGTACTGTCTATCGTTCGTCATCCTCGTAGATCTGGCACTTCTGGTAAAAATGCTGGTAGTTTGGTCGGGCTTTGGGGGTCGTCATCGTGCGGATCTAGTGCATTTTCTGCATGCTTACAATGTTGTGGTTCGCGGCTCGTAGGTCTAGCTGATTTGTTAGCTTGCATTGAAACCTAGTATGTAGATCTGGGCGTTTTTCTCGACATTTTCGAGTATGCATTCTATTTATGCGATTACTTGGATGAAATGCTCTGTTCGGTTTCCCGTAATTATTGTTTATGCGGTTTAAAACGGAGATCCAGTGATTCCGTAATTGCCCGTGTGGTTCTGGTAGTAGCTGCAAGTTTGTTCAATTGCAGCGTCCATAGTATTTAATTTGGCATTTCTGCCGGCATGGTTAGACTTTATTGCAATGATCCTTCGTCACAAATTTGGCCACTGCTTGTTTTGGTCTTTGTCTCTTTCGTACTACTAGTAACTGTGAAAGTATTTATTGAGCCATTTAACTTGTGAGGGATGGAGCTTATATAACTGCTGATTTAACTTTAGAGATGTTATTAATCTATTTTCTTTACTTTGTCTGTGCTGGAATTATCTGTTATTTGTGCTTTGTTGTTTGTAAAAATTGTGCAAATGGCTGTGAGAATGCCAGTGTGCCTGTGAGAAAATCATCTGTCAGGCAATTAACGTAGCTCACAACTCATCTTGGCAAGTGGTTGCTGGAGGATATTTGCTTTTGGTTCATGTTAGGTTGTTGCATTTTGCTAGTTTTGTCCATCTTGATGTCATCTTATTATCCACAAAGCAACTAGGATCTTGGGTATTAGATATTTTCTGTAAAAAAATGATTTCTCCTTTTGATTTATGCTTGCTCTGTGAAATTGCGTCTGAACTAATCTTTACCTTTTCTTCTGCAGGATTTCAGGTTTGCCACTCTTTGGGTGGAGGTACTGGCTCTGGGATGGGCACCCTGCTCATCTCAAAAATCAGGGAAGAGTACCCAGATAGGATGATGCTGACATTCTCAGTTTTCCCATCACCTAAGGTGTCTGATACCGTGGTAGAGCCTTACAATGCCACACTCTCAGTTCATCAACTTGTTGAGAACGCTGATGAGTGTATGGTCCTTGACAATGAAGCTCTTTACGACATCTGCTTCCGCACTCTCAAGCTTGCTACACCCACCTGTAAGTTTGCATTGCTACTTTGCTCAGTCACTGCACCCCACAGCTTTAGTATTTATATATTGATAATTGATTTCGTGGTGCAAAAGAGTGGATTTCTTCGTGTGAAATCATGTGACACAAATCTATCTCTTGGATGTCTTGTGACGCTGCAATGAATTACATGGTCGTTGTCTGCCATTGCTGCATATTTATTGCAATCATGCACTACTTGATTGAATTAATGTGTATGTCGGGCACATGCATCTCACTAGCATTTTGACACCGCGCTATCTATTCTGAAGTTTGCTTTGTGCTACAGAATACAATGTAATGCCCTGAGATGATCATTTTATGATTCTCTGCCTTGTATCTTGCTTTTGTTTCTGCCATTTGGATATGAATCTGAATCATTCTTTTTTATGTTGTTCCAGTTGGTGACCTGAACCATCTCATCTCTGCAACCATGAGTGGTGTTACCTGCTGCCTGCGGTTCCCAGGCCAGCTGAACTCTGACCTCAGGAAGCTTGCAGTCAACTTGATACCCTTCCCTCGCCTCCATTTCTTCATGGTTGGCTTTGCACCATTGACATCAAGGGGATCCCAGCAGTACCGAGCCCTCACCGTCCCCGAGCTGACCCAGCAGATGTGGGATGCCAAGAACATGATGTGCGCTGCCGACCCACGACACGGGCGCTACCTGACAGCATCGGCCATGTTCCGTGGGAAGATGAGCACCAAGGAGGTGGACGAGCAGATGCTGAATGTGCAGAACAAGAACTCATCCTACTTCGTTGAGTGGATCCCGAACAACGTGAAGTCGAGCGTGTGCGACATCCCTCCCAAGGGCCTGAAGATGGCGTCCACGTTCATTGGCAACTCCACCTCGATCCAGGAGATGTTCAGGCGTGTGAGCGAGCAGTTCACGGCCATGTTCCGGCGCAAGGCCTTCTTGCACTGGTACACCGGGGAGGGCATGGACGAGATGGAGTTCACCGAGGCCGAGAGCAACATGAACGACCTGGTGGCTGAGTACCAGCAGTACCAGGATGCGACGGCGGAGGACGAAGAGGAGTACGAGGATGAGGAAGAGGAGCTGGCTGCCTAAGCCACCGGCCGGCCCATGTGGGTTGTGGTGTTATTAGTGTTGGTCTTAATCTGGTGCTTGTGGTGCCCTTAGATTACTTGTGTTGATGGTGCGATGCTTCTGCTGCTGCAAAACTGTGACATTAGTTTTAACTGTGGGATTGATTACTTCTAGATCAAGGAATTGTCAATCTGATGTTAGATGTACTCTATGTTTTGGTATATTTCGCTGTGTTGTTGGTTTTTTGAGCTTGTCTGTTCTTGAATTTGTTATAGGCGTATGCAGCTATATATCAACATTCATGATATGCAGCAATACGTCGCGGTCGCTTGGGTGGTGGTGGTAGCGGTCTATGGGTGATTATACGAACTCATTGACATCCTCGAGCTTTTATTTTGGCTTGTCATGGCATGATCATGGTGCTCCAACTCATCACGCGTTTCATCATCAGCTCATCAGAGGATTATTCCGCCTGAATTGCTTCTTGACATTGCTTCCTGACATGACTCAAGACACATGACGTACGATTTATATTACAGAAAAGATGAGATTCTATTTACCTCTTTCTATGATGACATGGATCGCTAGTATCGGCCAACATACTCCAGATGCCGAGTCGCCGATTCGAATTGGGCTGCCTGAGAAAGGCTGAAACTCCTCCAGTCAGCTCTTGTGCGAACTTGGAAGCGCTCCTTCCGCCGTTCCGCGGCTTCTTCTTCTTCCCCCGCGTCCTCGATTTCTCTGCCCTCTTGCCATTACGCACACGGATGAACTCCGCCTCCAACTTGTCGTACATCTTCTCGAGTCTACAGAGGCGACTCTGGGCTCTCCAGCTCCGACCAACTCCAAGACTTTGGTGGTCGCGGTCAGAGCAGCGATCTTCTCCTCGAGACAGCTCTCCTGCTCGGTAACTCTCGCAGTCGCATCGGCTCGGCCGGGGCTCTCCAATCTCGCCGCTTTTTTACCATTTTCTTTTTTGGGACTATATCTTTTGGTTTTTTTCCTTTTTCCCGGCTCAAACATATATATTTTTTTCAATTCTTCATCGACTCCTTCGACAACGCCGGCAATTGAGACGACATTAGTGCAGTACATGATGTTTGCCCTTTTTGCATGATTTATACTCCCTCCATTCTGTAATGTAGCGCATATAAGTTCTCAAAAATTATACAAGAGGTTCTTGGGACAGAAAATAATTTTGTATCAAATAGTTGGATAAATTTGGTAAGTTATATTGTTACTGGCCATTTATTAATAAATTAACATTAATCATGTTGATGGTAGCTTATGATTAAGAAATAAAATGAGGACACATACACTTTTTGTGTTCTTCCTTAGGATCCGTTTGGAAGCAAAAGCTAGATTTTACCTAGCTAAATTTAGTCCAGCTAAAAGGCTAGCTAATCTTTAGCTAGGTCTAGATACTTCAACCCAGGTAAAACCATCTAAAATTTAGTTGCTAGTCATCAAATAGCCCAGCTAAAAAACTAGCTTAACTTCTAAATTTGGCTACTTCAATCTAGCTAAAACCAGCTAAGATTTAGCTGGGTCCAAACACCCTAACTAAAGTTTAATCGAAAAAAATATTTAGCTAAAACATTAGCTAGCTAAATTTTAGGTGGGACACCTAAATACTATAAATGGTCGTTCCATCGATCACCTCTGGACGTGACCATCATAGGGGGGATCCAGGTACCTTCTCCTTCTCCTCCTACGCCTCACGTGTTATCAGAAATGGAGATATGACGAGCAAAGCGATGACTTCAGGTTTTCTCCTTTTGCTGCTTCTCATGAACGCATGTAAGCAAACTGCGTGTCAATCTTCGCGAGTAACGTTCCATCAGTTATGCCTGCCTTTGAATCATGCAGGTCTCTCTACTGCAAGCTTTGTCCTACCTATCTGCTCGAGGGACTGTTGGGACGACACGCATGTCATCTGCACAAGGACGCGCCAATGTCGAAGCACTTGCCAGGGCTGCGGTCAGCCAGATGGGCGCTGCCATTGCGAGTTCCCCAACCTGGTGCCCTTTTGCCACTGCCTCCGCCCAAATTGCTCTCCCTAGTTAATGGGTGGTTCGATCGAATTGGTTCTCCAGCGATGGGGAAACAGGTATCAATGGTAGTAGATAGTTAGTGGGCTAGTGGCCAATATGTTTCGTTCTATGTGTTGTTTCATGCAAAATAAACATGTAGTGGTCAGATGCATCAAAAGAAACTAGAAGTTTGCTAGAAATGATCTGACCTGTTAATCGAAATATCTTTTCCTATATTATAGTATTATGTACTCGTGTGTTGTAACGAAACATTCCAAATCTAGTAATGCCCATTTCATAAAAAGAGAATCACATGCAGCTGCCACATCTAGAAGTGGTTGGATGGCTCTCGTGGCTTGAATCTCAGTAGATTCACCAGCAGGACGGCGACGACGGCGAACAACAGCAAAGCAGAGCACGCGCATGTGACGCCTTGCTGACCTTGATTAGCTCAGAAAGGGGTTTGGAGGTTGTGGTTGTGGCCAATCAGAGGCAGGCATGCATATCGGTCAGCTGCGGCGTCACGGTCACGGTCACGGTCACGCCAACGACGGCCGGGATCTGCTGATGCCGAGATTAGTTGTCCCATCCGCCCTGTTCATGATTAGTTGTCCCATCCGCCCTGTTTATTCTCTTGGCTCCATCACCCATCGTAATCTAATCTAACCTAATCTAATCTTAATCTCATCTCTCGGAGCAGATAAGATAAGAAGATGACAAACGAGGCATCATTCACGGTTGCTGCATTGGGAGAAAACGAACACCACAGTGGCTCGCTATCGCTACGGTGCTCTATGCTGAAAGCTACCACTACTGTTTACTGCTCTCTCCATCCTAAATTGTAAGATGTTTAATTTTTTTATATTAAATTTAACCACTCATCTTATTCAAATTTTTTTTTTACAAAATATCATTTCTTTTGTGGTGGCTTTCTTTATTTTAGTTCTTTAAAAATAATTTAAATTTGGTAATAGTTTTTTAAAAATAATTTAAATTTAAGTTTAAAAAGTCAAATATTACTAACCATAAATTTTTAAATAAGAAAATGGTTAAATTTAATCTTCAAATAATTTTTTAAAAAAAAAAAGATACTAATTATGATACTAATCTTATTTAATTTTAAAAAGGATGGAGGAAGTATTAACCATATGCTGCAATGTACTACTAGCCTTGTAGGAGTGTGGCATAATATTTAACTTTTTTCATGCTGTCTAAAAGTTACTCCAACTTTTACCTGCTTGATTTCATACTCTCTGATTGAAATTAGCAGCTAACTATTACTTACTAGAAGTAGATAGCTAAAGAGGCCCCCTCTGTCGTAGATTTGCAGAGTTTGTCTTGTCTTCCACTAGTTTTAGTGAGAACCAACTACACATGAACTAAAATCTACTTGCTCGGATTAACAGACGCTTACTTGTAGGATTTTGAAAATAATAAATCTATTCCTTCTATTTTTCGTTTACTTGTCACTAACCATTTATTCTAGCGACTATGATTATCAAGTTTTCTGACAAAATGACATGGAAACTCTTTTATAAGTATCTAAAATCTTGATCTTTCTGAAGGAAAAAATTATTATCAGGGCATTTCCAACCGTCTTTCTTATACTCACTCTATAAATCCTTATTTAGAGATAGATTCTAATAAAAACGGATCTCCATATCTCCCAACCCAATAACAATTTTTGTTTCACATTTTGAAGAGTCAATTTCGCTCTCTATATTTTGCGAGTGAGGAACGAGAAATAGAAGATGGAAATATTTGGAGATCTAGTTAAAGCTTTGAAGGAGTTTTTTTTTCCAAAATACATAAAGATATAAAGTGATTCTCAAAGTTGCTCTTATAATTGTCATAGTAAAAATTTAGTAGCAACCGTCAAGCAAATGAAAACTTAGAATTAAATATCACAGGCCATCTTAAATCTTAATACCAACATGTGTGTTAAAGTGGATTGTACTGAAAATTAAGCTAAGTTTTATTCCAATCCACTAACACACATCAGTTAAGGTGGATCTAGGTGCATCCAAATAAGACATAATTGTACTTAATTAAATTTATGATTGGCTAGCTCCTTTGAAAAATGGGATTTACATCCTGATAATAAAGATCTCTATTTAGTCTTTATTACCGAAAAATAGAGGGTGATATTTTTTTTCTAAACAAAAAACATAGCGTGGTGCCCTGCACGCTCTCCAGCCAGAGGCAGCCCCGCACCCGGTAACGCAGTCGGCTCTCACCGCCCGCACAAATCCCCCCCCCTCCAAGAAATTTCAAATTCACCAGCCGGTATCATCACCCGAAACACTCTTGGCCCTTCTCCCAATAAAAGCACGAGGCCCACCCGCACCCGCTGCCTCCGCTCCCCAACCCTCGCCTCGCCGCCGCCGCCTCCTCCTCCTCCTCCCCCTCCTCCCGTCCTCCGCCGCCGCCATGAGGGAGATCCTGCACATCCAGGGCGGGCAGTGCGGGAACCAGATCGGGGCCAAGTTCTGGGAGGTGATCTGCGACGAGCACGGCATCGACCACACCGGCAAGTACGCGGGCGACTCCGACCTCCAGCTCGAGCGCATCAATGTCTACTACAACGAGGCGAGCGGGGGCCGGTTCGTCCCGCGCGCGGTGCTCATGGACCTCGAGCCCGGCACCATGGACTCCGTCCGCTCCGGGCCCTACGGCCAGATCTTCCGGCCTGACAACTTCGTCTTCGGCCAGTCCGGCGCCGGCAACAACTGGGCCAAGGGACACTACACCGAGGGCGCCGAGCTCATCGACTCCGTGCTCGACGTCGTCCGCAAGGAGGCCGAGAACTGCGACTGCCTCCAAGGTACTGTCTGTCCTTCGTCGTTCCTCGTAGATCTGGCCCTTCTGGTAGAAATGCTGGTAGTTTGGTCGGGATTTTGGGGTCGTCATCGTCCGGATCTAGTGCATTTTCTACAATATTGTGGCTCGCGGTTCGTAATGTTGTGATTTGTTGGGTTGCATTGAAACCTAGCATGTAGATCTGGGCGTTTTGCTCGACATTTTTGAGTATGCATTCTATTCATGCGGTTACTTGGATGAAATGCTTGGTTCGGTTTCCAGTAATTATTGTTTATGCGCTTCAAAGTACGGAGATGCAGTGGGGGGACAAATTTCTTGTGAACAAATACGCTTGACTTTTTTCAATTAAGTTCAACTTTGAACTTCCGTAATTTTGTAAAAACCAAAATCTATACCCTCCCATGGAAGGGTGGTTTTGGTAGTAGTTGAGTTGCAGTGGTTCTGGTAGTAGCAGCAAGTTTGTTCAATTGCAGCGTCCATGGCATTTAATTTGGCATCTCTGCCGGCCTGGTTAGACATTGGCATGATCCTTCGTCACAAATTTGCCCCCTGCCTGTTTTGGTCTTTGGCCCCTCTAGACCGTGAAAGTTTTTATTGAGCCATTTAACTTGTGAGAGATGAGCTTCATAACTGATGATTTAACTTTACAGATGTTATTAATCTATTTTCTTTACTTTGTCTGTGCTGGAATTCTCTGTTATTTGTGTTGTTATTTGAAAAATTGTCCAAATGGCTGTGCGGCTGTGCCTGTGAGAAAATTCATTTCAGGCTGGTAAAGTAGCTTAAAATTCATCTTGGCTAGTAGTTACTGGAGGATATTTGCTTGTGGTTCATGTTAGGGTGTTGCATCTTGCTAGATTTGTCCATTTTGATATCTACAAAGCAAATAGAAAAATGTCTTTGTCTTCTTGATTTATGCTTCAGCTGGGAAATTGTATCTGAAATATTCTTTACCTTTTCTTCTGCAGGATTTCAAGTTTGCCACTCATTGGGTGGTGGTACTGGCTCTGGGATGGGCACCCTGCTCATCTCGAAAATCAGGGAAGAGTACCCAGATAGGATGATGCTGACATTCTCAGTTTTCCCGTCACCTAAGGTGTCTGATACTGTGGTAGAGCCCTACAATGCTACACTCTCAGTTCATCAACTTGTTGAGAATGCTGATGAGTGTATGGTCCTTGACAATGAAGCTCTTTACGACATCTGCTTCCGCACTCTCAAGCTTGCTACGCCCACTTGTAAGTTTGCATCGGTACTTGCTCAGTCATTGCACCCCACAGCTTTAGTATCTATCTTTTGGATATCTTGTGACACTGCAATGAATTACATGGTCCTTGTCTGCCATTGCTGCATATTTATTGCAATCATGGGCACATGCATCTCACTAGCATTTTGACACCATAATATTGTTCTGAAATTTGCTTTGGAGTACAGCAGAATTCTGTATAATGTCCTGAGATGACCATTTCGTGATTCTCTGCCCTGTTTCTTGCATTTGTTTCTGCCATTTAGATATGAATCTGAATCATTCTTTTTTTATGTTGTTCCAGTTGGTGATCTGAACCATCTCATCTCTGCAACCATGAGTGGTGTTACCTGCTGCCTGCGGTTCCCCGGCCAGCTGAACTCTGACCTCAGGAAGCTTGCAGTCAACTTGATACCCTTCCCTCGCCTCCATTTCTTTATGGCTGGCTTTGCACCACTGACATCAAGGGGATCCCAGCAGTACCGTTCCCTCACCGTCCCCGAGCTGACCCAGCAGATGTGGGATGCCAAGAACATGATGTGCGCTGCCGACCCACGACATGGGCGCTACCTGACAGCATCAGCCATGTTCCGTGGGAAGATGAGCACCAAGGAGGTGGACGAGCAGATGCTGAATGTGCAGAACAAGAACTCATCCTACTTCGTTGAGTGGATCCCGAACAACGTGAAGTCGAGCGTGTGCGACATCCCTCCCAAGGGCCTGAAGATGGCGTCCACGTTCATCGGCAACTCCACCTCGATCCAGGAGATGTTCAGGCGCGTGAGCGAGCAGTTCACGGCCATGTTCCGGCGCAAGGCCTTCTTGCACTGGTACACCGGGGAGGGCATGGACGAGATGGAGTTCACCGAGGCTGAGAGCAACATGAACGACCTGGTGGCTGAGTACCAGCAGTACCAGGACGCGACGGCGGAGGACGACGAAGAGGAGTACGAGGATGAGGAAGAAGAGCTGGCTGCTTAAGCCACTGGGCCCATGTGGGTTGGGGTGTTATTACTGTTGCTCTTAATCTGGTGCTTGTGGTGCCCTTTAGATTTTTGTTGATGGTGTGATGATGCTGCGAAACTGTGACATTAGTTTTAGCTGTGGACTTGATTACTTCTAGATCATGGAACTGTCAATCAGATGTTAGATGTATTCTATGCTTTGATATCTTTCGCTGTGTTATTAGTTGGCTCAGCTTTGTCTCTTGAATTTGAATTTGGTATGCCAACATTCATTGGATACAATACGCAGGAATACACATCGTGGACGCTTGGTTGGTGGTGGTAGTGGTCTCAAGTTGTGATTATTCGAACTCCCATGAGATCGGCGAGCGTTTGGTTTGTCGTGGCATGATCATGGTG